>CAJQZJ010032761.1:4708145-4734629 GCA_907164525.1 Lophiomys imhausi
TGTGTGTGTGTGTGTGTGTGTGTGTGTGTGTGTGTGTGTGTGTGAGAGAGAGAGAGACTCAGTCTGGTTCCTGCTGCCTGATGGACTACTCACTGATCTTTTTGAGTGACCTTGTGCAGATTTATTATTTTTATTTCCTCCCCTTCCTTTGGCTCTCACATTTTTTCGGCCCCTCCTTCTGTATTACTTCCTGAGTTTGGGGTTTTGATACAGATGTCCCATGTAGGGCTGAGCTCCCCACAGTCTTTTACTCTCAGCATCTGACCAGTTATAAACCCCTGAGCTGACTGTTGACCACTACATAAGAGCACCTATGACCAAGGCTGAACTCAGCACTTATATATGTTAGAAACAAACATTTACATTTCTTTTGAGACAGGGTCTCACTGTATAGCCTGGCTGACTTACACTTGATGTATATAGATACAGATATATAGGCTAGCCTGGCCTTGAACTTCCAGAGATCTGTCTGCTTCTGCCTCCTGAGTGCTGGGATTAAAGGTGTGTGTGCCAGCATGCTACACCTTATAATGTTCTTAATGTTTAACTTTAAAAACCAGTGTTGATTGTTTATTGATTGGAGTTTTAGAAGCTAGTTAAAATTTACTAAAACAAGTACATGCCAAGAATATTTAGTTTTCAACTAAAATGTTTTCATCCCATCGTTTAATGTTATGAATAGACTACCTCAACTAATAACCCACTGTGGGAACTACATTCTGTGGCTTTTTTGAACTTTATTTTTATTCTCTAAACATAAGTGTTTGTCTGTGCACCCCCACCTATTCTACCTCCCTCTAGACTCCTGACAACCCCCAGTCAGTGTTTGAGTGTTTTGTCCTCAGTGAATCCTTGGTGATGATTTTGGCAACTTGAGGAATAAATGGCAGTTCTCTTGGGGAAAATTTAGATTCCCAGTGTCCACTTTGTATTTATACACCTGTACAAACACAGATGTACACACACTGAAAACTGAAATCTAAGCTGATGGTGGTAGTGTACACCCCCATTACTGAAGAGGCTGAAACAGGAGAAGCACAAGTTCAAGGCCAGCCTGGGCTACAAAGTAATATACTATCAATTTTTTTTCTTTTTTTTTTTTAATTAAAGGCGTGCACCACCACACCTGGCAATTACAGACAGCTGTGAACCACAATGTGGGTGCTGGGATTTGAACCCCCGTCCT
Organism: Lophiomys imhausi; assembly: GCA_907164525.1. Lineage (NCBI taxonomy): Eukaryota > Metazoa > Chordata > Mammalia > Rodentia > Muridae > Lophiomys > Lophiomys imhausi. Next base: position 4,709,332 of record CAJQZJ010032761.1, read on the forward strand.
TTGGAAGAACAGCCAGTGCTCTTAACCACTGAGCCATCTCTCCAACCTCCCAATTTTTTTAAAGTGAGCTCCAAATGAAGTCTGAACTGAAGTTAAAATATGTCTCTGTCTCTTCTCTCTCTCTTTTTTACTTCACTAAACATATTTTTTAAGCCTCTGTCTTTTCTCCATCTTAATAGGTATCTCTTGTATCATTGCATATTTTATTCTAAGCTTTAAGATTAAGCTAAATAATAACTTAGAAGAGGCAATGGACTAGATTTATGTTTCCTGCTCAAATACCTTTTTTTTCCTCCCTTAGAGATCTGCAGCGGATAACCCTGCCCAGCATTAATCGCCTCAGACACTTCACTAATGATACAATTCTGGATGTCTTCTTCTACAATAGCCCCACCTACTGTCAGACTATTGTGGACACAGTAGCCTCTGAAATGAACCGACTGTATACACTTTTTCTACAGAGGAACCCTGATTTCAAAGGGGGTGTATCCATTGCTGGTCATAGTTTAGGTAACAAATAAATTCTCTGTAGCCAGAGAGAACTATATAACATTTTGAAATGCAGTGTCTTTACTCAGTAACAAATCAGTTAATTGCAAGTAATCTATGATGAAGAATTTGGAAGGGGTTGGAAGGGTGGTGGTAAATTGGAAAGATTCTCTGTGTTGATTTTCTTAAATTTATAATTGGCTTGTAACTTTTTGTATAAAAGACAGCCAATGTCTTAGAAATTGTCCCTTCTTCTATTTTACTTATAGGTTCGCTTATATTGTTTGATATCCTAACAAATCAGAAAGATTCTTTTGGGGATATTGACAGTGAAAAGGTAATTTGGAAGTTTAGATAGGTTCTTTTACAGTATGCCATACTAAAGATTTCTACATTTTCAGAAAGCTTTTTGTGTTTAGCCGAGTTTAGTCTTATGCCATAATGTTAATTGTACATTTGTTTTGGCAGCCTGGTAATTATGTCTTGGGTGATAGAAGCAAGATAATATTTCGCATCTACAAATCACTGCCATATTGTAAGATAAGCGTAGGTGTCTTTGTAATATGCACTGCTGGTACCTGAGCAGAACTGTTGTCCCTGAGCTAATTGTAGATTGGGTGTAAGGACCTGAAGAGTGGTGACTCAGATGGCTTGTAGACGTTAAGTGTGAAAGCCAAGGGGAAACACGATGATGAGACCTCTCTCTTCATCGAATCCCATGAGCATTTTATCACTGATAGTATTGATTTGGCATTTGATCAACACTGTCTTTTATTTTTCTTTTTTGTAAGTGTTCTGTGAACCTTTGAGTCATGAGTTCTTCCAGGACTTGGACTGTCTTAGACAGTATCTTTTTTTGTTTTTTAGATTTATTTTTTTATGTCTGGCTGTGTTTTTTAATATTTATTTTGTCTGCATATGAGTGTTTTGCCTGCATGTTTGTATGCGCATCAGAAGGTGCAAGATCCCCTGGAACAGATGGCTGTGAGCCAACATGTGGGTGCCAGGAACTGAACTTGGCCCTCTGGGAGAGCAAGCTCTCTTAACCACTGAGCCGTCTCTCCAGCCCGTGTAGCTGTTTTGCCTGCGTGTACATATCTGCATCATGCATGTACCTGCACCAGGTCCCATGGAACTGAAATTACAGGTGGTTAGCAGCCGTGTGTGTGCTGGGAGCCAAATGCAGGCGCTGTCAAGTGAGTAAGCAGTTGACTGCTGAGCCATCTCTCCATCTTCCCTGTGCCTGTCTTAAAATTTTATGTGTGTGAGTGTTTTGCCTTCATGTATGTCTGTGCACCACATTTGTATTAGTGCCCTCAGAGGCCAGAAGAGGGCATCAGATCCCCTAGCACTGTAGTTACAGACAGTTGTGTGCTGTCATGTAACTGCTGGGAACTGAACCCAGGTCCTCTGGAAGAGCAGCCAGTGTTCCTAACTGCCAAGCTGTCTCCCCAGCCCTGTTGTTTTATCTTAAATTATGTTTTCTTTTTTTAATTTTCTTTCTTTTTGTTTTGTTTTTGTTATTTGAGAAAAGGTTTCTCTGTGTCACCTTGGCTATCCTGGAGCTACTCTGTAGACCAGGCTGGCCTTGAGCTTAGAGATCTGCCTGCCTTTGCTTCCTGGGTGCTGGAATTAAAGGCGTGCACCACCACTACTATTCAGACAAATTATATTTTCTTTTGTTTTCTTGTTTTCAAAACAAGGTTTCTTTGTGTAGCGCTAGCTGTCCTGGAACTCACTCTATAGACCAGGCTGGCCTTCAATTCACAGAAATCCGACTGCCTCTGCCTCCCAAGAGCTGAGATTAAAGGCATGCACCACCATGCCTGACCATTACAGTTTCAAACTGCCATGTGGGTGCTGGGATTTGAACACAGGTCCTTTGGAAGAATAACCAGTGCTTTTAACCACTGAGCCATCTCTCCAGCTCCAAATGATGTTTTCTTTTCTTTCTTTTTTTTTTTCAAGATAGGGTTTTTCTGTATATCCTTGGCTGTCCTGGACTCACTTTGTAGACCATGTTGGCCTTGAACACACAGATATCCACCTGCCTCTGCCTCCTGAGTGCTGGGATTAAAGGTGTGCGCCACCAGACCCAGCCATTACAGACAGTTGTGAACTGCCATGTGGGTGCTGGGATTTGAACCTGGGTCCTTTGGAAGAACAGCTAGTGCTCTTCCACTCTCCATCAGCCATCTCTCCAGCCCCCAAATTATGTTTTCTTAATAAGATCTCAGTAAGGAATTTTTTAATGATGATGGAAGATATTTTGATATTAGCTTAAAAGTATATTTTTACCAAGCATGGTGGCACATGCCTTTAATCTCAGCACCTGGGAGGCAAAGGCAGGTGGATTTCTGAGTTTGAGGCCAGCCTGGTCTACATAGTTCCAGGCCAGCCAGGGCTAGATAGAGTGAGACTATCTCAAAAAGAAAAAAGAAAAAAAGCAAAGAAAAAATGAAGAGGTAAAATCACAAATTATTTTTAGCTTAAGTTGTGTCAGTTAAAATTTATTTAAAACTGGTGTGGTGATATATAGTTATAATCCCAGCACTTGGAAGACTAAGGTAGAAGAATCAAGTATAAAGGTCATCCTCAGTTACATAGTAAGTTTTTGTGGTCAGCCTGGGCTACATGAGACCTTGTCTCTAAAACAAAGCCAAGTTTAAGTTAAGATTCATTAATGTGAACATCTTACGTGATACCCCTCAAATTATAAAATAGTATTAATAAAGAAAGCTAAATGAATTTATGACTAATAAGCTTCATGATCACAATTTTTAGGGTTCAGTAAACACTGTTAAGGACCAAGGAGATGTACCAACACTAGAAGAAGACCTGAAGAAGCTGCAGCTCTCTGAGTTCCTCACTGTCTTGGAGAAGGAGAAAGTTGATAAAGAAGCTCTGGTAAGAATAGGGTTTCAGTTTTATACCAAGCCTTTTCCATGGTTTTGTCTTTATCCTGTTTACCAAGAACATGCCCTTTGGAAGCTTTTTACTTATAAGTTTTTCACCACTAATGATGATCTTTAGAATTGTTTATCAGCTTTTATGATATAAAGTGATGTTTACTGTGTGGGAGCTCAAGGTTCAGATGAGCCATATTGACATGCACACAGACTAGAGTGTGGTCTAAAGCGGGCAGCCTAGAGAGGCCGTGAGTCCGGGGCTCTCGGGGCGTGAACAGTAAGTAACTACCATTACTGTTGCTGCTTTCTCTACCGTTACTGTTGCTACTTTCTCTACCGTTACTGTTGCTGCTTTCTCTACCGTTACTGTTGCTGCTTTCTCTTTCGCATTTTTGTTGTGCTTTTTCTGGTTTGTGATACTGTTCACTTAGCAGATATTTTTTTTTTTTTTTTTTTTTTTTTGGTTTTTCAATACAGGGTTTCTCTGTGTAGCCCTGGCTGTCCTGGACTCAATTTGTAGACCAGGCTGGCCTCGAACTCGCAAAGATCCGCCTGCCTCTGCCTCCCAAGTGCTGGGATTAAAGGCGTGCGCCACCACTGCCCGGCAACTTAGCAGATATTTAATAACTGCCTGCTGTGATCAGGCATGTGCAACAGGATGCTAGTAAGATGGACCTCGTTACTGAATGAGTGGCACTTCTGTTGAGATTTTGATGTTAATCAATATGTTGTTAAACTTCTGTGTTGACCAAATGTTCTCACAGCTTGTGTCCATTAGGAGGAGTATGACATCTGAGTGACCATCATGAAGTCATTAGATACCCAGCTTTCCTCGTTTTTCTTTTTTATTCAATATTCTATCATATTGACAATGTACTTTTTACTAATGCTTATTCTTAGGTTATTTTACAAATAAGACAACTTTTTTTTTTAATCAAAGTAACTTGTATGTTATACCTTAATGCCAGATCACCACAGAACCAAGAACAAGAGTGACTCATTTCAGACTCTAGAGCATTTAATTGATTTTACTTTGCCTAGAAATTAAAAACAAACTAACAAAAGAAAACCTGCTCTGTTGTTTATCCTAGGCTTTATGTACAGACAAAGATCTTCAGGAAATGGGAATTCCCTTAGGACCAAGAAAGAAGATATTAAACTATTTCAGGACCAGAAAAAATTCAGTGGTATGTGTCTAAAATAGCTTAGTGTGATGAGACAGCTCTTTGACACTGACAGTACACCTCATGCTTTGTGACATGTACACCCCACTAACCAAACAATGCTTTTGTTTGTTTTCCATCCTGGGTAAGCACTTTAAAACTGGCCATTATCCCTATTGCTTTTTGTTTGTTTTTTTTTTCGAGACAAGGTTTCTCTGTGTATCTCTGGCTGTCCTGGACTCATTCTGTAGACCAGGATGGCCTCGAACTCAGAGATCCACCTGTCTCTGCCTCCCAAGCGCTGGGATTAAAGGTGTGCACTACCATGTCTGGCCCTGTTGCTTTTTTTTACTTTTTATTTTCAGAAAGAGTCTCACTAAGTTGCCTTGGCTGGTTTTGAAGTCACTCTGTAGGCCAGGGGACACTTCAATTTGAATTTGACATCCTCCTGCCTCAAACCTCCCAAGTAACTGGTACTGTCGACCTGCCCCACCAAGCCCAGACCTGGTTTGTTTTTGTTTTATGTATTGTTAAGACATGGCCTCCCTGTCTCCTTCTGTTAGTCAAGGTCTCCTCAAAATTTTGAGATTTTTTTTCCCCCTAACACAGGGTCACTATGTAGCTCTGGCTGTCCTGGAACTCATTATGTATACCAGATTGGCTTTGAACTCACAGAGATCCTCCTGCCTCTTCTTTCCAAGTGCTGGGATCAAAGGTGTGTGCACCATCATACCTAGCTTTCTCTTTCTTTAGTGAGCCAAATTGTTTGAACTACAGATGTGTGCTACCACACCTGGCTAAGCAGTTTTGATCATTTGATCATAGACTTTAGTTCTTTTAGAAATTAAACACATTTTCTTCATCTTTAGAATGCTATTGGGGGGCTGGAGAGATGGCTTAGCGGTTAAGAGCACTGGCTGTAGGACCCAGCACCCACATGGCAGTTCACAGCTGTCTTTAATGGTTGGGCGTGGAGACAGAGGCAGGTGGATCTCTTGGTTCAAGAGTTCAAGGCCAGTCTGGTCTACAAAAGTGAGTCCAGGACAGCCAAGGCTACACAGAAACCCTATCTCGAAAAACCAAACCAAAAAAAAAGAAATGCTATTGGTTTCATAAGTCTTTCTCTCTAGAGCTCCTACATTCAGATTTATCTTTATAGCAGTGTTGTTAAAGTGTGATTCATACCACAAACCATAAATTTAACTTTTTGTTTTGTTTTGTTTTTTGACACAGGGTTTCTCTGTGGAGCCCTGGCTGTCCTGGACTCACTTTGTAGGCCAGGCTGACCTCAAACTCACAGAGATCCACCTGCCTCTGCCTCCCGAATGCTGGGATTAAAGGCGTGCGCCACCAGACCCAGGAAACTTAACCTTTTGGTTGTGAGCCTAGCCTTTAACAGCTGAGCCATCTCTCCAGCCCAACTTAAGCTTTTAAAGTATAAAATCTAGCTGTTGTTAGTCTTTCATACTTTTACAGCCATTACCACTAATTCTATCATGTCTTCATCACCTCTTGAGGAAATTCCATGCCAACTCACATTCATTCCCCATTGCTTGCTACCCCAAGCTTCGTCAGCCACGGCCAGGGTCTATGTTATGCTTCCTTTTTACTTATGGTAAATTTCCATGTAAGTGAGACTATACATATGTAGCCTTTTATGACTGCCATTTTTTATTTAGCAAAATGTTGCATACTAAGATCTATATATATCGTTTCTGTACTGGTGTGTGTGTGTGTGTGTGTGTGTGTGTGTTGTCAGGGAGTGATCCTTGGTCCTTGTCTCCTTGTCTTCAGCCTCTGAGTGTTAGGATCATAGACATGAACTACTACACCTAGTTCCAGGTCTTGATGATTAACTCCTTTTTAACTTTTTAGTAGAAGGCTCCTTTTCTTGTTGAGACACAAGTCATTCATTCATTAATATTGAGATAGGATTTTTATGTATGTATAGCTAGCCCTGGCTAACAAGCAAATCACAGAGATCTGCCTGCCTCTGCCTCTTGAGTACTGGGATTAAAGGTGTACACTGCCACATCTGGTAAGAATCAATTCTTGATCCAGTATTTGTATTATATTCAACACCCAGAGAGACATTGGATTTGCCTTAATTAAAGAAATGTGCACTTACTTTATAGAATTTAGCAACAGTGCTCTGCTGCTGTCTGTGATATGGCTGCCTAAAATTTCAGCTGCTGCCAAAATGGGCGTGTACAGGTCCTGTTACTTAGTTGTTTGTTTGTATTTATAGATTTTTTTGAGACATGGTCCCACTTTCTAGTTCTAACTGGCCTAGAACATGCAGATCAGGCTGACCTTAAACTGACAAACATAGGCCTGACTCTGTCTCCTCCCAAGTGCCGGGATTAAAGGTGCTCCATCATGCCCAGAACTTATGTTTTAAAGATTTGTTTCATTGTTTTGCTTGTATGTGTTTGACTACATGTGTTTGTGTACCATGTACATACATGCCTGGTATCTGTGGAGATAAGGAGAAGACATTGGATTCTTTGGGTCTGCAGTTACAGACAGTTGTGAGCTTCCATATGTGTGCTGGGATTCAAACCCAAAGTCCTCTGGAAGAGCAGCCTGTTTTAACCACTGGGCCCTCTCTCCAGCCCCAGTCCCATCATTTTAAAGCACATAGGGATGTCAGTTCATAATGTAAGGCAGCAATCACTTTTTCAGAAGCTTTATCTTGTTTTGTAAGGGACTCTGCTTAGAATTATTGGTTGCCATTTTGAAGCTTTTCCTTTAATATTAGCAGCAATTTCCAGTGGATAGTATTTCCACATAACTATTTTGTTTTCTTTTATTCTTTTTAGGGTGTTAGTAGACCAGCCACATCAGCTTCAGAGGTAAACATCCCCAAGGAAAATGGTGACTATTTAGATGTTGGCATTGGGCAGGTAAAAATATTTTTATTTTTTGGTTTTTGTCTTTTTACTATGACTAGTCATTGGTAGGAATAGATCAGACTCATTATTAATGAGGAATGGCTTTTTTTCCTTCTTCCAGGTGTCTGTAAAATACCCCCGGCTCAACTACAAACCAGAAATATTCTTTGCTTTTGGATCTCCCATTGGAATGTTTCTTACTGTCCGAGGATTAAGAAGAATTGATCCTAATTATAAATTTCCCACATGTAAAGGTTTCTTCAATATTTACCATCCTGTAAGCATTGAATAGCTGTTACATGGTTTTACATAAATTCTAGGATTTCTTAGCAAACAGCATGTAATTTTATATTGTATTGACTTGCTTTTTTAATATTATTCTTTACCAATTAAATAGTTGGTAGTATTAATTAGGAAGAAATAATTAGGAGCCAGCCATGGTGCATGCCTTTAGTCCCAGCACTGGGGAAGCAGGGGCATGTGGATCTCTGAGTTTGAGGCCAGCCTGGTCTACAGAGCAGGTTCCAGGACAACCAGAGCTAGGAAGTAATTAGATATGAGAATTGTGCATGTTTATGTGTATTAGCCAGAGGATGGATAGCTGTGGGTGACATTTGTCAGGTGCTGTCTTTAGTAGGGTAAATGTTTAGCTATTATTTTTCCTGTGTAGTTTGATCCTGTGGCATATAGGATTGAACCAATGGTGGTCCCAGGAGTAGAGTTTGAACCAATGCTGATTCCACATCATAAAGGCAGGAAGCGGATGCACTTAGGTGAGTCTGTGTATAGAACTCTATAATTCTGGATGTTCTAATGAATATAAAGTAAGTGCAACTAATTCTGTTCTTTGCTGGGCCTTAAAGTTGACATCATATAGTATTCTTTATTCATTTGCAATTCAGAACTGAGAGAGGGCTTTACCAGGATGAGTATGGACCTGAAGAACAACTTGCTGGGTTCACTGCGGATGGCCTGGAAGTCTTTCACCAGAGCTCCATACCCTGCCTTACAAGCTTCAGAAACAGCAGAAGAAACTGAGGCAGAACCAGAATCAAGTTCAGTAAAGTCCATTGGTCAGTGACCCTACATAGAAATTACCTGAGGAGGGATGCCATGATGTGGAGTTGTTGTCCAGGGTCATCTTTCCTTTCCCTTTTAATTCTGTAGGATCTGTTCTATGAGTCATAGTTGTCTTTGACCTATGCTAACCTTTCCTGTCATTTTAATAGCTAAAAATTAGGGAGAAATATTACATGTCAGGTAAATGTCAAGAGAAGCTATTAACTACTCTTGAAACATTTCCCACTTTGGATTTGGGGATGATGGTAAAAGCCTACTCTGTTCTGGGCATGGTAACACACAACTTTAATCCCAGTGCTTAGGAGGCAGAGGCAGGTGATCTCTGTGAGTTCAAGGCCAGCCTGGTCTACATGAGTTTCAGTCCAGCCAATGCTACCTAGAGAGACCCAGTCCCAAAAACCAAAGCAAAATCTACTCTATGACATTCTTACTTAAAAAAAAAAATTGTGTGTGTGTGTGTGTGTGTGTGTGTTAGTGTGAATGTATAGCCTGTGTATACAGATGCCAGTAGAGGCCAGAAAGAGGGTACTGCGTCCTCTGATGCTGAAGGTGCATGTAATTGTGGGTTGCCCAACATGGACATTGAGAATTAAACTTGGATCCTCTGGAAGATCAGCAAGTTTACTTAACTGCCCACTCAACTCTCCAGCCCCATTACTTTTCTTTAAAGACATTTGATTTTACTCTTACATGTATGTGTGCATGCTTGAGTGTGTATGTATGTGCACCAAATGCATGCCTGATGCCTTCCGAGGCCAAAGTCATTGGAGCCTCTGGTATTGGTGTAACAGGGGTTGTGACCTGCCTGATGTGGGTGCTGGGAACTAAAGTTGGGTCTTTTGCAAGAGCAGCAAGTGCTCTTAATTGCTGAGCCATTTCTCCAGCCCCAGTCCCTTACATTTTATAAGGCGACTGTGTGTGTGTTTGTATCAGTTTTATTTCCATTGTTGAGGACTAGCTAGGATACTCAGTTCCCTACAGAGTTATCATGGTTTGCATTTAGTTTATAAAATTCAAGACACTTGACTCATGGGTGTACAAGTGATAAGATAAGATGTGTTAATCAAAGAAATTGAACAAAATTGGTGTGGTCGAGGAACTTTAAAGAAATTGAGAGGAAGAAGACAGAAGAGAGCTCTCTGAGCAGAATACCTCATAAGGTAAATGTGGAATCTGAGGGAGTGCTGAATCTTCTAAGGGTGTGCGTGTGTGTGTGTGTGTGTGTGTGTGTGTGTGTGTGTGTGTATACATCTTCATATGTACATGTACATATGTGTGCAAGTGTGTGCAGGCCAGTGTGTCTCCATCTTTCTCCACCTTAGTTTATTTAGACAGCGCGTCTCACTGAACCTGGAGCTAGTTCACCAGCTGGCTGGCAAGATCAGGGATCATCCTGACTCTTCTTCCCCATGTTGAGATCACAGGCATATACTGCCGCCCAGCTTTGTGTGGTGGGTGTTGGTGAGAACAGCTCAGCCCATCATGCTCACAAGCACTTAGCCAACTCAGCTGAGTCATTTCTCTAGTCCTCAGCTTAGGGTCTTATGATGGCTCTTCTGTATCCAGATGCGAACACAGAGGAGCCTTCTGTGGAAGTTAAGGAAGAGACCCTCATCAATGTGGGAATGCTGAATGGAGGCCAGCGCATTGACTATGTGTTACAAGAGAAGCCCATTGAGAGTTTTAATGAGTATTTATTTGCTTTACAAAGCCATCTATGCTACTGGTAAGTGTTTCATATGTTTTGTTTTTTGTTTTCTGTTTTGTATCTAGTCTTCATTTTGGCTCTGCCAGGATTGAGCAGGGTCTCAGAAGTACTGGCACCTAGCTTCACCCCAGCTGGCTCTGGGCTTTAAAATGTATCCTTTGAAGCCAATATGTTTGTTCATGTCTGTAACTGGCATTTGTGATACTGAGTTTGGAGGATTTTGAGGGTGTAGACAGCCTGAACAATCTACTGAAATTCTGTTCCCCTACCCCACCAAGGAGAAAAAAAGAAAAAGGAAGAAAAGAAAGCAACCCATTTAAAAGCATTTACAATAGCTAAGTCACATGTATTATTATTAAGTATAATCAGTTGCCTGATGGAGTGTAGATCAGGGTAGTGCTGGATTACTAAATTTTGTATCATTTCACAATATAATTTCATAACCAAAGAAACAGAAATAAAGCTAGAAAAATAGGATGGGGCACAGAGAAGTGTTTTTAGAAGATGCTTGCCACAAGTGGTGGTGCACGCCTTTAATCCCAGCACCCAGGAGGCAGAGGCAGGCAGATCTATGTGAATTTGAGGCCAGCCTGGTCTATAGAGTAAGTTCCAGTACAGCCAGGGCTACACAGAGAAACCCTGTCTTGAAAAAACAAAAGGAAAAAAAAAAACTAGTGAGATTCCCTACAGGCAGCCAGCTATCGTGTTTCTTCTAACAAAGGAAAAGATTTTTTTTTTTTTTTTTTTTGGGTTTTGATTTTTTTCGAGACAAGGTTTCTCGGTGTAGCCCTGGCTGTCCTGGACTCGCTTTGTAGACCAGTCTGGCCTCGAACTCACAAAGATCCACCTGCCTCTGCCTCCCAAGTGCTGGGATTAAAGGCGTGCACCACCACGCCCAGCCTTTTTCTTTCTATTTTCTTTTTATTTTTTTTTGGTTTTTCGAGACAGGGTTTCTCTGAATATCTCTGGCTGTCCTGGACTCGCTTTGTAGACCAGGCTGGCCTCGAACTCACAAAGATCCGCCTGCGTCTGCCTCCCAAGTGCTGGGATTAAAGGCGTGCGCCACCACCGCCCGGCTGCCTTTTTCTTTCTTTTTTTTTTTTTTTTTAAGTATTTTTATCTCTGTGTATGAGTGTAAGCACCTGTGCTCTGGCACACATGTGGAGGTCAGAGGTCAACTTCTGGGAGTTGGTTCTTGCTTTCTACTTCGCTAAGGCCTGGTCTCTTGCTTTTGCCATAGTGCTACACATACTATAGGATGGCTAGCCTGAGAGCTTCTAGCAGATTATCCTGGCTCTTCCTCCCATTTCACCATAGGAATTCTGAGATTACAGATGCAGTTCTCTGTTTTTACGTAGCTTTTGGGGATCACACTCAGGTCCTCTGGCTTTCACAGCAAGCATTTTACCCACTGAGCCATCTTCAGGCCTCCCTTGTGGAGCTTGTTAAGCTCAGGGGCCTGGGTGTGTCGTTCTGGTGATGAGGGTTAGCTGTTAGATAATTCCACGTATGATTCTGTGTGTGTGCTTTCCTTGGGAGAAGTCCATACACCTCAGTAGACCGTCAAGATTATGATTTAAAAAGACTATGATTAAAAAACAGAACCACAGATCTGGAGGAACATTTGTTATATCCTTAAGGCAGTCATTTATGAATGTTATCACGTATAATCAGATTTCAAAAAAATAAAAATAAACACTCTGTTGCCAGTAATCCCAGCAGCGAGGACCTCTGCGTTTGAGGCCAGCCAAAGCTACCAATTGAGATACTATCTAAAAAAAATAAAACAAGCAAAAATATCCCCAAAATGAAAACAAAAATCATGTTCTTATTGAGCCTTAAAAAAAAAACCATACATCCACAATTTTTTTTTGAGAAAGCACCTTACAATGTAGACATCCAAAGTTGTTCTGAGACTCACTCTCGTAAACCTGAAAACATTGGCTCTTCTCTTTTTTGCTCAGCTTCTCATTGCATCTCAGGAGAGCAAACAGCTCCTTCGGGGTCTTCACTGATAGGATTCCTCACTGATTGGTTTTCAAAATGTAACTCAGACTGCAGTTCCCTGGTGTGTCCTGTGTGGACATGGCATAGTTTCTCTTTTATGTGTCATACTATTTATTATGTAAATAATAAACATTAATTATTAATGTTTAGCTGAAGATTTTTGTGTCCCTGTTTGTGTGGGATATTTGTTTTTAGTTTGTTTTCTAATTTTTTGTCTTCTTTTAGTTAATAATGATTTCCAAAATAAGTTGGCAATTCTTTTTCTGGAATAATTTCAATTGGTTTTTTTTTTCTGTCTTTAAGGATTTATTTATTTGGCTTTTTGAGACAGGGTTTCTCTGTGTATCCCTGGCTGTCTTAGGACTCACTATATAGACCAGGCTGGCCTCAAACTCACAGAGATCTGCCTGCTTCTGCCTACTGAGTGCTACATTAAAAGCATGTTCCACCATGCCTGGCCTTTTTTTTTTAAGATTTTTTAACATAATTTATGAATATGGGTGTTTTGTCTTTATGTCCTTTTGTACACCAGAAAAAGGCATTGGATCCCATCTATAACTATGGTTACAGATGGTTGTGAGCCACCATGTGGGTGCTGGGAATTGAACTCAGGAACTCTGGAAGAGCAGCTAGTTCTCTTAACCACTGAGCCATCTCTCCAGCCCCTGCCTTTTCCAAAAAGCAAATAAAAGTTTAAAAATGAAGGTGATCGATTAGATGGCTCCTTGTTGTTTCAGGAATGTCTCTGTGGAGCTCCACATGGTGGTTTGTGATTGTAATCCTGGCAGTCAGGAGGGTGAGGTAGGAGAAGAGAATGTGAACTCAATACTGCCTTAGCTGTAGAGTAAGCTGCAAGGACAGCATGGGCTAGAGTGAGACCCTGCTGCAAGCAAGCAAGCTAACAAGGCTTTGTGGACTTTCTTGGTCATTTACTAAGTTTATGAGGGAAGGTGCCAGGACCCTTACCTCTTCCTGTTTCCAGACATAATGCTTTGCCAGATCAACTTCCAAACCATTGCCTGACAGTGCACCTCTAAGGTGTATATTTTTTGCAATCGTTAAAAATAAATAAAGCCAAGGTATTTATATAGATTAAATGAAAAGCATATGGCACTAGACTATTCCATCTTTTCTCAATGTAAGTTTTTCTCTACACAGGGAATCTGAAGATACAGTATTGCTGGTTCTCAAAGAGATCTACCAAACCCAGGGTATCTTCCTTGATCAGCCTTTACAGTGAAAATGACCTATCTGTGGCCGCATAATGTAAGTTTTTAATGCACTGAAGTGTTTACAGGTGGACTTGTTATGAGGAACCTTGGAGCCTCAAGTTCTTCATACAGACATCCCCATGATCTAGGTAACACACATGGAGGACACTGGTTAAAATTCATAGGAAGTGTCCAGTAGCCCCTTAGGAAAGGATTGGTGCATATCTTATCTTGTGCTTCGGGTCCCGAGAGTCACCATTCTTGGTCTCAGATAGGAACCTGAAAGCCTGGATTAGACTGTGACATCGTCTGTGGTGGGTGGTCACCCGGGTGACTGCGTCGTGACTTCTCCTACTCTCTCCTGTAGATGGACATTGAGGGAGCCTTTCCTGGAAATCCACATGCTTGCTGCTGCAGCTTTCTTCAGCTATGTCGTCCTGCATGTTGCCTGCCGACAAATCAACGGAAAGCAGAGGGAGACTCATTGCTCTGTGTAACTCATCAGTTTTTGAGCCTCGGGAGTTCACATCTTATATGCTTTAACAGCAGCACTTTCCTGTTCAGTGCACAGAAACGAATACAGTCTGCCTAGGGGACTCGCGGTGTTTAGAGAGCTTTACTCTTTATCTTCAGAAAATGGACAAGTTTGGGAAGATTTTCTTAAGATTTAGAGGTAGTTAGGGGTCCAGTCATTTTTTTTGTGTTTTCTGCACTGAAAGGCTAAGTATAAATGGGTATGGAAATAGCTGCTTGTTTTTGTTTTGTTTTGTTTTGTTTGAGCCAGCATTTCTTTCCTGTGTGTATTATATGAAGGTCAGTCACACACTGTAGCTTACCAAGAATATAGTTTACTCTGAACACTGTCAAGTAGGTGTATGGTAGGAACCACTGGTGTGGTTTGTTGTTCTTACAACTGCTTCAGTGTCTGTAAACCTGAAGATTGTATGAACTGTATGCCTATCCTCTTACACTGTGTTCTAAACCAGGGGTGAGGTTGAAGAAATTACTTGGTAACACCTATTTTGAAGATGAAGTTGTAAAAGTTGTCAACATGAAATGACATGGCCTTTCCCAGCTATTGATGTTGTAAATGAGATCTTTTAGTCACTTGCTGCTTCCACTTGAGTAAACAAAGCATTGTGACATAAGTCATCATTGCTTTCAGTCTGTTAGCTGAGCACGGAAGTTAGCCAGAGGAAAGCCTCATTCTGTAGGGAAACCCTCTCCAGGGCTGAGGAGCAGCTGTGTGCACTGGAAGCTGGATCTGCAGAAGTCAAGGCAGATTTATCTTGAGGAACAAGAGTGATTGTCCACTAAGTTTTCCCCAGGTACCTGCTTCCTACTTTGCTTTAGGCTTTCTTTCCCCTTCCTTGGCATGTGCCATCATCTTCGTTCTCTTCACGAGAGTCCTTTAACCTCCTCAGATGGACTCCTCAGGTTTCCATAGGATTCTTTAGAGTAGACGTAAGCTAAGTTTTGATTTTTGTTATTTTTGTAAACCTTTCATGGTGTCCAGAAGCACTGCACTCAGTAGTCACCTGAACCCACCCTCAGATGGCAGTGCTCTTTACCCTTGTGGTATGGAAGAAGGAGGCTAGTCACTGTGCCCTGGAGCTTAGAGAGGCAAGCACAGGACACAGTCAACTGGCCTGCCTTTCTGCTTATGGGTAATGGTGGATATGCAAGCTACTAACAAGTTCCAGGTGTATGGAATACTTTCTTTTTTTCTACCATATCTCTTGAGTAAGAATTACTGAAAATTAAGTACCATTCACTAAATACTAAAGGGTTTTTGTGAAGTTGCTGTCTTCAAATTTGTTTACTCTTGTTAGCAGAATTGTTACTACTTAAGAGTAAACCAAACTAAAACCAAGAATAAGTTCTTGTAACCAAAGATGGGCAGCTTGGCCCTGGAAAGCTGGATAAACCACTGTACTGAGAAATGCTTCTTCCTGGTAGTCCAGGTGTATAAGTCAAAGAGCTGTGCCTCGCCATCCACTTGCGATGTTATCATGCTGTGTATTATACACGGAAGGTGGCAGGGGACCTGTGTTTATGGACGTGCACTGCATCATTTGTGTCATGTACAGTCTCTTGACCAAGGCTGTTTTTAAACTCTAGTTAGTGTAACACATCTTGTACATATTCCTGGCTGCACAACAGTGAGAGACATTTGCAAGGGGAGATGATAGCACTGACTACCTTTCTGATATTTGCACTTTTGAAATGTTTGTTTTATATGTGATTATATTTAAGACTTTAGTAAATGCTGAAATAAAACTATTGACCAGCTACCTGAATTCATGTGGCCTTATCTATCATAAAGAAAAATCAATGTAGTAGGCATTTTCTCTTTTCTTATATATTATTAAATTCAAAACAAAAGTTTTAGGCAAGGGCTGTGGTTGAAATGTAAGTTGAATTAAACAAACATATAGAAAGCTTTAGGCAGATAACTAATCTGTAAGTTATTTTCCCTTGACTAATGTTTCCATTGTCATGGACAGATATAGCTCAGAATTATTTTTTTTCCCCAAGACAGGGTTTCTCTTTGTACCCATAGCTGTCCTGGACTCACTTTATAGACCAGGCTGGCCTTGAACTCACAGAAATTCGACTCCCTCTGCCTCCCAAGTGCTGGGATTAAAGGTGTGCGCCACCACACCTGGCATGACTCAGAATTTAAAGTTTGGCAATTATAAGTGCGTCTCTAAATACAGAAAGCACAGACCCTGTCCTTTAGTATCTATAAATATTAGCACGGACAACTGATACCAGGGTTATTATGTATATCAGATGAGAACCCAGTGTTGAGCTCCTGCACCCTGGATGGTTCTTAAAGTACAAAAACTCAAGGGCACACTCTATTTCACTGTCAGTTTATTTATTTTTATTTATTTTTTTTTTGGTTTTTCGAGACAGGGTTTCTCTGTGTATCCTTGGCTGTCCTGGACTCACTTTGTAGACCAGGCTGGCCTCGAACTCACAAAGATCCGCCTGCCTCTGCCTCCCAAGTGCTGGGATTAAAGGCGTGCGCCACCACCGCCCGGCTCACTGTCAGTTTATTAAGGGGAAAAAATGCACTGAAAATATGTTTAAGAGTATGTTATAGCTGGGTGGTGGTGGTTCATGTCTTTAGTCCCAGCACTTGGGAGGCAAGCAGATCTCTTGAGTTCAAGACCAGCCTGATCTATAAAGTGAGTTCCTGGACAGCCAGGACTGTCTCAAAAAGTAAAACAAACAAAAAAGGGAGTATGTTATAGGAAGATAACAGTAAAGAAAAGGTAGCTATTAAGTGGTCCTTGGTATCAAGTTCTGATGACAGCCTCTGATTGTTCCATATATTTCTTTGTAAACAAAAGGCAGAAAAAGATACATTTATACATTATCTTCCAGATAATATCTGCAATTTTTCTTTCCTGATGTAGTAAAAAACTGGCAAAAACCAGACATTTTATTATTTAGGGCTTAATGGAATGTTACTACAAAAAGTAAACAGAATCACAGCTTAGCTGCCACTGCCCTTATTCATAAGGGACAGAGATTATGTCTGGTAATTAAGCCTTCCAGGATAAAGAGGGGTCATGAAGAGCCTCCTTTGTGAAAGTCTCTTGAGTGACATTTACATCAATGTAAAGAAGATAGATCTTGGAATACCAGTGTTATAGACCAGCTTCACTAACCTAGTGAGAGAACTATTGAAAGGGTCTCTTGCCAGGCCAGGCAGTGATTCCTCAGGATCTAGCCTTGGAAGTGGGGCCCAGGTGCACAGTCCCTCAGGTACAGGTACAGTGTGGCTGTGACCATGTGTGACTCCTCCCTTTGACCTTGGAGGAGGTAAAAGCCAGAAACCCTTGGCTAGTGCATGGCATCCAGTTCCGAGAGTTGATGTGCTCGTTCTCCATTGAGGTAGATCTGTTAAATCTCCATGTGGTGAGACTCACTGGGCTTCTTGTGGGAACAGGGAAGTTTGTGCTGGTCCTGAAATGGCTTATGGCATTCTGCATCAGTCAGAGGGGGATAGTACTGCCTGTAGCAGACATAGGCGAATGTCATTCCCATCATGGATCCAACTAGCACATCTGAAGAGAGAAAGTAGCCCCTTCCTTTTAAAACATGTTACACAGTACACAGTTATAGAGGACTTCAGGTTACTTTGCTTGTAGGGCTAAAAAAAAAAAAAAAGGCCCTCAACCCATGTGTAAAGTTTCTTTAGAGTGTCAGGATTGTTAAATTGTTCTCTAAACACTAAATCAAAACACACTATTAGTTAATCAGCATGGGCTCAGTTACAGTTTTTCTGTTTTGTTTTTTAGAGACAGGGTTTCTCTGTCTAACAGCCTGGCTGTCCTGGACTCACTCTGTAGACCAGGCTGGCCTCAAACTCACAGAGATCCGCCTGCCTCTGCCTCCCAAGTGCTGGGATTAAAGGCGTGTGCACCACTACGTCCTGCTCTTTTTTTCTTTTTTCTTTTTTTTTGGTCAGAATTTTTTAATGCAGAAGGATAAAATGTTCATGTGATTCTCGCCATTGACTCCTTTTCACTATTGTTCAATCAAGGTGAGGCTTGGGCTAGAGGGGGAGATCCTGTCTTAAAAATAAATGGGGCTGGGGTATGGTGACACACACACACTTTTATGCCAATACCCAGCAGATAGAGGCAGCTGTATCTCTGCAAGGTCAAGGCCAACCTGGTCTACATAGCAAGTTCCAGGGCCATCCAGGGCTACCTAGTGAAACCTTGTCTCATGGGGTGGGCGTTGGGAAGTAGGGTGGCTTAACAGCTGGGAGCTGGTTTAGCAGGTAAGAGCACTTACTTGCATAAACAAGAGGCCTTGACTTCAAATCTCTAGCAGCACATAAAAAGCTGCGGACTGTGGGTGGGGAGGGACATGGGTGGAGGTGAGAGGATAACTCCAGAACCCTCTCTTCCACTTTTACAATGTGTTCCCGGGATCAAGCGTAGGTTGCCAGCCTTGTGCGACAAGTGCCGTTGCTGGCCCAAAAGTTAGCTTCTGTGCTCTGTGGCTATACATGCACACGTACGCAGTACAGAGCGCTCATTCACTCAGCACATACTTGGGAAGCCGCTCCTCTGTGCCACTTGTTTTTCTAGGGTTAAAACAAGTGAAGCAGAAACTCCCATGACATAAATTCGTGCTTACCTTGCCAGTGGTGCTTGTAGTCACACGTGCGGGACAATGCAATGACAGCTGCAAGGAGTAGAGGCAACAGAACGGCACAAAGCCGCCAGGACGTCCCTCGGCCTTGCGGTGTGAAGCAGTGTAACTTCCCTGCCAGGTAGAAGGAAGCAAAGGCCAGACCAGCAAATGCAACTAGAACAGGGAAGACCTGTGAGTTGTGTGTGTCTGAGTGGGAGCCCAACATGCATGCCCACACCGGAGGGCAGGGAGCAAGAACAGGCTTTACCCCCTCTTGATTACAGGGAAAGGGCACATGAAGGACTTCCTTTCTTTCTCAGAGTTAGTATTTTAAGTAAGAATAGTTTCTGGAATAAAAGTTATTACTGTGGATAGTATGGTAGAGTCCTTGTCTCTAAGTGGGAATCACAAAAATAATAGAATATACCTTACTGGGTTCTTGGGAGATACAAAGATAAGAATCTAAAATGCTCAGCAGCCCCTGACACAGTAGCTCTTGAATAGTTTTTTATGGCCAGTAAGAGATGGCTCATTCCCACAAAGCTTCTTAGGTTAAATGTCATTTTAAAGTACATATTGGAGCTGGAGAGTGAGTCAGCAGCAGTTAACCCAGTTCTGAGAGGGCCTGGGTTCCATTCCTAGCACTCTTGGCAACTCACACTGCTCTTTTTTTTTGTTTGTTTGAGACAGGGTTTCTCTGTATAGCCCTGGCTGTCCCCGACTCACTTTGTAGCCGAGGCTGGCCTTGAACTCACAGAGATCCGCTTGCCTTTACCTCTCGAGTGTTGGAATTAAAGGCGTGTGCCACCATGCCCAACAATTGCAGACACCTTGAACTACCATATGGTGCTGGGATTTGAACCCAGGTCCTTTGGAAGAACAGCCAGTGTTCTTAACCCCTGAGCCATCTCTCCAGCTCTCACACTGCTCTCTTAACTCCAATTCTAAAGGGGTTCTAAAGCCTTCTGGCCTCCACGGCATGCACACACATATAAGCAAAACAAGTGTAGTTTACATGAAGTTCATACAGGAAGAATGTCCACTGGGGAAGCTCTTACGGCCCTCATTCACCACATCCTTGTCCCCTGTACAAATCAAGTCAGAATGGGCCAAGCCATCGGGGAAGCATCGGTAGAAGAAATCTGGGCGAGGTCTGGAAGAGAAAAACGTACTTGAGCACAATATAATTTACTCCTCCAGAAAGTGTTTTTCAGTTGTAGTAGATGTGGATGATCCTGTTGACTACTGGTCATGTAAAGACCTAGGCCAAAATAATGTAGCCAGATTGGATAGTCATACTGAGAAAAAAGCTTTAGTCACATGGCCATGTTTAAATTAAGGGAAAAGTCTAGCATGATTACATCTTAGCACAAGAGCGGGCAATCACACTGCAGCTTTAGGTATGCTAGAGGCTGTCTCTGGGGGAAAGAACACTGTCAAGACAGGGCACAGACCAACCAGGTGGCACATTTAGGACAGACAGAGGGCACGGGGAGAGAGAGCTGTGGGTGAGAAAAGAAAGATTAGTGGGCTTGAGGACATGAGGGAGGTTTGATTGAGTATTGAGGTTTCTCACTTACCTCCCCACTATCAGTTTTATTATGTTGGTAAAGACACCATTCAGAGCTAGGGCAAGGCTGGCAGCTGGAAAGCAAGAACCGACTGTTAGTGCTGTCCACTTGGGGAGAATGCCACCGCCTCATTAGTAGAAACTTAATTGCTCTGAGGTAGAATCTGACCAGAACGGAGCACAAAAGCAACTGTGGCCCTTGTCCTGGAAAAGCTGTAAATGGCCCAGAGAAGCCTGTGCTAACCGAGCTCTTACAGCTCTGCTGTTTTTCTGCCTCTTGGGTTAACAAGTGGAATAAGAGGACATACTTTATGGGCACAGTTTTGTACGGTCCAAAAGAGTTGGGGCTCAATCAGATACAACTTTTTTTAAAAAGATTTATTTCACACGAGAGCTCTATCTGCATGCACCCCTACAGGCCAGAAGAGGGCACCAGACTCCAGTATAGATGGTTGTGAGCAACCATGTGGTTGCTGGGAATTGAACTCAGGACCTCTGGCAGAGGAGACAGTGCTGTTAACTGCTGAGCCATCTCTCCAGCCCCCATCAGATACAACTTTTTTTTTAATTAAGGGGCAATTTGCCTAGGAGTGCTACCATGTTGCCCCCCTCCCCTCCCCCCGTGCAAGAGGAAGCTCTTAGCCGGCATATGACTGTTGAGCTGAGAGGGGCTGATATGTAGGGGCACTCCATATCGGAGGAGTGGGAAAGGTGAGGGAGGGAGGAGAGGGTGGGAGGGGAGGAACCGGGAAGGGTGGAATGAGGGCACTGTGATGGAGATGTAACTTGAAGTAAAACAACAACAAAAAAAGAGTGGGGTTGAACCCCACAGCTTCTTGGCAGCACTAAAAGAGCAGCAACCAGAAGGGGTAGTCTTACCGAGGCAGGCTTGCTTGCTGTCGGTGACGTCAGCTTTCCTCAGCAACTTGGCTAGGAAGATCAGGGACAGTGGAGTAAGAAATGCAATGACCTGAAGGAGAACACATGGCAGGTAAAGCCATGTCCCTCCTAGCCTAAACCACCAGTCACCTCGCACCTAAAGGGGGCTCGGAGAGCCCACCAGACGCCTTTCTGTGGACCTGGAACTCAAGGACTCAACTCCTAACAGCACAAGGCAGGCAGGGAGGAGTTCCTGCCGGGGCGGGAGGGCAGCTCACGCACAAACATGGGGCCCGTGGGGAAGTATTCCGCGTCCACGTATGGGTTCCGGTAGAGCCACAGCTCCTCGGGCTGGATCCGCCGCTGAAAGGGAGGAAGCAGCTCCGTCACCCTGCGGAGAAGAGGGGCGGAGATTGACAGGCTACCTCGGCGGAAGGACCGGCCGCCCTCGCGGCTTCGGCTAAGTGTAAGCGCCCTTGGACACCGGGCAGTGTTCTGACGGATCCTTACAGGAAGGCCACAAAGAGCAGGGCCCGCACGCCCAGCTCGGCTCCCAAGGCCGCCGCAGTCCCCATCACGCGGCAGGATCCGAGCAGCACTCTGACGTGGCTCTGCCTGCGCAGCGATTGCGCCCGCCGAGCGCGTAGCGCCCCCTGGCGAGCTCCGAGGGGACTGCACCAGCGGGGCCTGGGAAGCAGCAACTCCAGAGCGGGCTGGCTGTGGGAAAGCAAGAAGCACGCACGGTCCTGGCTCTCATCCAAGCAGCAGGTCACCTTTGGGTCTCAACAGAGTGAAAGTGTCCTTCACCAACCACGTGGTGCCCGCATCAGCCTACAGGATACGGAAAGGAACACCAACCATTCTTCAGAGGCCCTTCCTCTACAAAAGCAAGCCAGAAAGCTCATTTTAAAGAAACCACTTCGCAGCATTTTAAAAGGAAAAATCGGACTGAAGGTGGGTGGATGTATATTTGTGTCTCATTTCCCAGTAAACTGTACCATGAAATTACAAGCAAAGAACAAGCCCATGTACTTAAGTAGAACATAGAGGACAATTTATTGTCAACCTCAAGCAAGACCTGAAGTCAATGGAATGCTGTTAAAAACCTTGCTACATCCTTACAGAAGCAGAAAACACATATGAATTCTAAAGTATCTGTAAAATTAAAAAGGTAAAGTTGCAGTAAATACAATGTACAAATACTGTCCCACCAGCACACATCAGTAAGAAGCTTAAATGTTACAGGCACTCTTACATACACTACCCCTAGTTAACAATAAGCTATTATCTAAATACAGGTTAACCAAGATTGGTCGGCTCATACTTTGCAGTAAGACATTGGTCAATAAACAAAATCCTTAAAATATGTTTCGAAGTCATTATGCAGTAATGCCCTAGTAAAATATCCTCCGGGGAAATTAACATGAATCTCTTAGTGTTAGGAGCTCCAAGCCACAGAAACCAGAGAAACCAGAGTGAATGTTGACGCTCTGATGTTAAGGACTCAAGTGGCTTAAGCAGGATCTACAGAGTTTGTTACAGGTACATACAAATGTAAACAGTCTGTCAAGAACATCACTCAAAGAACACAAAGAAGGAGGATGGAATCCGCAGGTATTTTTTTATTGTGTAACATTCAAATGGACACAAATGAATTTGCCATATCAATTCAAAATATACACAAATACTTAGATATAAAAAGATCTTTTTAGCCAGTTGTAATCAGTTAGCATCTTGGTTATTAGCGGCAACACAGTTACATAGGATATATAACCAAAAAATGAGATGTTAATTGACAACAAAAATAAGTGTACATTTTCTCTTCCTTTTAACTAACAATACCCTATCCAGGCAAACTGGAAGATACTTGAAAGCCATTTGCACGCAGCAAGGGTGTTATCTGTCAGCAGGTAAGGAAGGGGATGGTGGAAGCTGGGGTGCTTCTCATTCCTTAGCAGATACAGTGACATCATAAGAAAACCAAGGACTGAATACTGACTTTGGTAACTTCTATTTTCCCTTTAACATGCATGCTAATGACTTTCAGAGCCTACTGAAGGACAAGCAATACTTTTCTCCCCCCTCCCCCATGCACAGGTACAAGTGCTCACATTTGCCACTTTTGCAATGGATTGACAAAAACCAAACAACAGATTTTTTTTTCCTTTTTTTCCCCTTTTGAGACAGGGTCTCTCTACATAGCCCTGGCCGTCCTGGAGCTCACTATGTAGGCCCTGAACTCACAGGTGTGCACCTACCTCCGCTTCTGGAGTGCTGGGATTAAAGACATGTGCAACGATGCTGGGTGGAAACGTTTTTTTGAAACAAGGGTTATAATAACATAGCATTTTAGGAGTATAATGTAAATGTAAATACTCGCCCACTCCACACACATACATATGCAGATATATATATTAAAAGGAAAGAGGAGGTACTTGGGGATGAGGCAAACAAAGAGAAAAAGACAAAACAGAAAATAATTTTTAAAACAGCTGCTGATATCTAGTGCAGAAGCCTCTTCCTGAAGGCACCAACATATCCACGATGCTGTGCTCCCACTGGAAGAACTTTATTTTTGACAGTATACAAAGTGCTGCTTGCCACTTCATAATTTTAAAAAGGAACTGTAGATGAGGACTTGAAGAGTCTGAGTTCAACGAGGCAGAGCTATCAGTGTCATGGGGACTACACTGTACCTGTGAGGAGCACTTACCATTTCCCTCCCTTTCTTCCAAGATCTCAGTACCCTACCCAAGGTAAAAAATTGGTGATATATCAGTACATACAAATGCCCAGCTTTTCAATATTTGCTAATTCATTGCAAAGCTGTCTACAATTATTCCTTTAATCCATCTGAAAATGGACTAAGATCTACTTTTTGTTATAAAGAAGCAGAGATCAAGTGTGGGTGGGTCCTTCATGAACGGCCTGCCTATGCCGTCTAGGGCAACTTGGCAGAGTGGGGGGTGGTCCAGATGCAACAGCCCGTGTGAAAAATAATTGAAGTCGAGAAATAAAACAATGCCCTTGAAATCTCATGAGATAAAAACTACAAGTTGTCCAAGCTGAGAGACACAAAGGCAAATTGTTTTCCTCTCCCATTAGGGCATCGCACATGGCTGGCGGCCTCTTAGCTTTATGGAGAATGAATGCTGCAAGAGGAGTGTTGTATTTAAAAATAAAACGACAAGAGGAGCATCAGGTCCAGGAGAGCCTGGTACTATGTTCTGAAGAGATAACGTTGTGACTTCAAACTGTAGTCTGGCTGTGACTAACAGAACTTACTGGGTAAGAAAGTACTCAAAAGCCGGGCGGTGGTGGCGCACGCCTTTAATCCCAGCACTTAGGAGGCAGAAGCAGGCAGATCTCTGTGAGTTCGAGGACAGTCTGGTCTACAAAGCGAGTCCAGGACAGCCAGAGCTGTTATACAGAGAAACCCTGTCTCGAAAAAAAAAAAAAAAGTACTCAAAAAAGAAACATTATGAAAGCTGCCCACCAGCTCGGCCCAGCCGAGTGTGCCACATGACCAGACACACACTCAGATCTATGTCATTTACACACACTTTTGCAAACACTGTGGCAGCAGACACTGGGACAGAAAGCAGCGGGCTACAGTGCCCCTTCCACGATTATCTTTTTAGTTTCAAATACATTCCTAACTCAATTTTATATATAATATACATACATATATATATTATATATGTTCTTTAAATAACACAGAAAGCAGTCTATTCTACAGCTTAGGAAAGATAACTTTTGAGGATTAAAATAGAGTAGAACTTGCAAAGCAAAAGTGAAGATGAAGCCCACTCCTCTCTGGTCTCCAGCACTGACCTGAGACTGAGGAAGGGAACAGCTGCTGCAGCACACTGGCAGGGAAGAGCATTCGCCCACCCGCCCAGCTCGGCCCAGCGCTCCAACAGCCTCATGCTGTCATCTCTAGCTCTCTCCGCTCAGACTTGTAAAGCTTTACACTCACATCAGAAACCTCATCTTCCTCCTAGGTTAACAGTTACCACTGCTATCCCATGCTGCTTTTTAAGTCCTTTCATTTCTGGGCTGAATAAAACCACTAATGCTGTAGAAAATACACATTTAAAAGCTAACAACTACCAGCCTCAGACTATGAGCAAGCACGGTGCCTTTCAGAGTATGTCACTGATATGGACAGGAAAGCACAGCGTATGTATACTTACACACACACTCAGCGTATGTATACTTACAC
>CAJQZJ010032761.1:4734639-4759369 GCA_907164525.1 Lophiomys imhausi
GTATGTATACTTACACACACACTCAGCGTATGTATACTTACACACACTCTCAGCGAGTTTTCTGTTCTCTTAACCCTTGACCCTAAGACCCAGGCCAGCAATGGCACAGGAAGATGTCCCTGCACTGGCCTAGCAAAGGCAGGTCTAGAGCGCTGAAAGCTGGGCTATGCTCAGCTACTTTGTTTCACACTTGGCTTCTGAAGTGGTGGAACAAGCCTAAGAGTCATCAAAAAAGAAAAGATTTGAAAAGTGCAAAGTTCTCTTACAGATATAAAAACAAATATGCCATAATAGAGAAGTGGAATAGAGATAGGCTTATTTATAAATACATGATGCACCCTAGGGGTTACTATATAAAAGTTATCAGGTACTAAAAAGCATGAAGTCAAAAAGGAAACAAGATACAATTTCGTATCGGATATTGTTCTCATAAGAGTTACATTTGAAATATCAAAGGAAATCCTTTATCAGTGAGTTTAAAAAATGTTTATCATGTCTATATAAAATAAAATTTTAGAATGATAAAACCCAGATATTCTTACATTATTTTTTTAAAGGACATCAAACTTGGTAATTGCTCAAGAGCAAACTTTAGTGTTTGTGTGGGCTGTGCTTCATGTCAGTCACAGTGACTGTACTGGGTGCCACGCAGCAGCACCCTGTCGTCCTCCTCATGGGAGCTTGTCTCACCAGCAGAATTACCAGAAGTGCTACAACCAGGAAATGGCAGTTTAGGAGCTTAGAGAGAGGAAATGTAGTGTCTGTTGTCTATAAATTGCACATTTATATATAAAAGAAGAGGCACAAAGTTGCTCATTCTTTTGTCCGGAGAAGAGGTCTGAATTGACTTGTAAAAAACTAAAAAAGGAACAAACACAGCAACACCACTACAGGGTGTCCCAGAGCATCGCTCACTCCACCTAATGAAGTACTAGGTTCTTAAGAATAAACCCTACTGGGTACCGCCAGTAAGCAGTTAAAATTCACCGAGGAAGTTCACGTTTCATGGTAACACTAGACTTCTATTTAGTCCAGTGTTACAATGTCTGACATGATTTCATACAAGTAATACTGGAACAGATATATTCCTAAGTGCTAGATGCAAGTGAATTTTGTGGGCAGACACCTTGGTGTGCTTGGGTCTGTATTGTTCAAACATCACAGCCATATTTGCAAACACTGACTTTCTGGGGAGCTCTCTCAAGTGCTTTCTAAGATGAAGTGCGTTATTGTGGCTCTTACATACCCTGTAAAAGAACAAGTTCTTCCCCTTACTCAATAGAGACAATCTTAAGTATTGCATAATACTATATAGAAATTGTTACATATAACTTGCGGGTCTCTCTGTTTACTTTTACCACCCCTAAGTTACGAAATCAACTGAAAAAATCTATTAAAATATAATTCAGATTTAATTACATAGCTTTACAGGAAACATGACTGAGTGATCAGCTAGCAAAGGAAACATGATTGGCAGAGGGAAAGACAGAAAATAAAATGCCCTTAAATTCCAAGTCAGACTGGAGTCTACATTAAATACAAAATGCTGCATATGTGATCCAACTTTTGGTGTGTGCCTTAATCTTTTTTAGCTCCTTGCCAGTGTGTCAGGAAAACGGGAATGAGGATTTTCCTATGCATTCATGTCCTGTAAATGTCAGAAAATCTGTAAATGGATGGCATTTCAGGATCAGTGAATGCATTCATTCTTTTCCCTACAAGACAAAAACCAGGCATATACCTAGGTAGAGTTACTGAACCATGAAGCCCACCTAGTTTAAGACCACAGAGGTAAATGCTGTCAAGGCATTTATTTCCAAGAGACCAGACTGAATTCTTGCTGGGAGCCTTCTCTGACATTAGAAAAGGCATGTGAAAAAGGAAAAAGAGGTTAGCCAATCTATGCTCAGTAAAGAGGTATATAAAGGTAGTCACACACACTCAACGCACACACAGAGGTTAGATTGTTTGAATTACACTTCTCATAATTCCTAAAAATAAAAATAAATAAAGGAATGGCTAATTTTGCTTTGTACAACCAAGGATAACATCTTAGGCTTTACACTGATCTTATCAATAAAACTTTCTTTTCTCTCTCAAATTTAAAAATGGGGACACCTCTTTTGCTAGTTGCAAAGACACTGAAGCACAATAAAAGGCAAGAAAGGACCAAGGAAATTTCACTTTCCACAAAATTATCCCCAAAGCAACAAAATAGAAAAACCAGACACCACCAACTGCATTAGCCTGTGTAGCCAGCTCCCACTCCCTGTGTCAGGAAGGCAGGCCGATGGCAAGCGCACGAGCATTGCTTGGTTTTAAATGCATCATCTATTTGCTTCTTCCATTTACAATAGCAGGGGAGGAAATCATTCCTTTACTTCCCCTCCACGATCTTGAGATTCCCATTTACATTTGATCTTGCTCCAGTATTCTGGCGACACGGGAGACATGGGGTCATGGTCAGAGCAGCAGAGACGACCTTCTCGCGCAGAGGCCACCAGAGCCCCCTTTCCATGATCCTGACAAAACGAGTGTGGGCAGAATTCACAGAAGAAGACGGCTGCACCGCTACATTCATCGCACTGATGCCACGGGCACTCCCACTTTCCTACAGCAGGGTTGGACAAGAGGGAGAGTACATGTTACCCCACTTCTTGATTACCCAGGAAAAAAACCCAAGAGGCACCCCCACTGTGTGGCCTAGCTGGCCTGCTACCTGTTTCCTAAGTGTTAGGCATGTGTCCCCACCACTGGCTTTTTCTTTTTGAAGCAAGGCCTAGAGAGTGCAGGCTGGCCTTGAACTCCCAGATGTTTCCTGGCTTGTGGCTCCCAAGTGCACTGCGGCACCTGCCTCACACATACCTTCTTTGATTAGAGACTTTGGACTTGAGTCCACCTTCAATCTTCAGCCAAACATACATCTAGTAGTGTTATTTCATATAGATACGAGCTACTGGCTCAAACTCAACGTCAAAGGTACCAACTACCACACCCCAGTAAACAAAATAAGAAATCTGTCCTTGCTGCCACATGAGGTACACCAAAAATGCATGGTAACAGACTTCTGATCAGAGTAATTTGTTCTGTTAAGTGTTTCTTAGTTCACAGATCCATTAAAGAGAGCAGAATGTACCCTAACTTTACATCAATGGCAAAACTAGAGCCGAGAAGGGCTTGATGGTCTGGCTTACCATATGGCGGCTGGGTCAGGTTAAGGCATAGGAGGTGGTATGCTTTGGGACAGTCTTCTTTGTCACACATGACCAACTCTCCGCCATCTCCACACTGGAAGCAGCAGTCCTCGTGCGCTTGCTTTGGCTCTGTTTTGACTTTCCGTCTCTTCTTTACCTTAGCAGCTCTTGTCTTCTCGGCAACTGCTGATGCAGACTGGGAAGAGAGAAACCAAATTATGACAAAGCCTTATGCAGCCTGAACTGCACCCCTGCCATATCCTAAAGCAACACAAGGCTTATCCCAGAATGCTACTAAAGAATAAAAAACAGGCCTGACACTGGTCATGTGCGATTTTGTCTGCTTCTTTGAAGAAGTTTATTTGTGCACTGCAGGTGACAGTGGGCTGGCAATACAGTACGTACTGTTTTGTCATCTCGGTTTTAAATATATAATTTATTTTTATTTTATGTGCACTATATCTGTGTGAGGGCTTTGATCCTCTGGAACTGGAATTACAGACAGCTATGAGCTGCCATGTTGAGTGCTACGAATTGAACCTTGGTCCTCTGGAAGGGTAGCCAGTGCTCCTAACCACTGAGCTATCATGTCTCCAGGCCCTTCCTTGATTTTTTTAAACAGGCTCCTTTAGAGAGAAAGAGAGAGAAGCATGCCTTCATTTCCATGTTTCTCAAATTAAGCTGGCTCAGTTGGTGCTTGGAGGAATTAGTGAAGAAACCACAGTGGACTCCAGGTCCCCCTCTGACCATTCAGCCTTGGCAGGGGCTGCAGAGGAAACAGGAGCAGCAAGAAGGCATTGATGTTTTCAGCAAGTGGGAAGGTCGCTCAGTCCCCACAGACAAAGCCAGGATCCATCTGTATCTGCAGGTGGCAGAGCGTGGCATGGAGGCAACAGTCAGGTAGCCAATTTGCAGACAGATACTGACAACCCTCTGTGATGTCACACACTTTGGTTCGGAACTTCAGATGTTTGCCAGGGTCAAACACCTGCTGGCTGACCAGCCGGAGAAGGGGAAGCTGCTGCCACGTTCAGCAGGTGGCTCCACTTTATCTCTGGTCTTCATCAGCTGCACACCACTCAGTTTCCGTGGTGAGTGTGAGGCCTAGAAGGAAGTGGTCTTCTAGAACCAATGTTCTGGGCTGCAGTGACCTCACATGGAGCCATGGTGAAGCCGAACCTTTTTAATTACCCAATATGTATTTATTAATAACTATAAATGATTATAACATTTACCTACTAGACCTATGAATGCCTACAACCCCTGTTACCTAACCACTAAACTTACTGATAACTATAACAACTATTTTCATAACCTTTTACAAGGATACAGTCTCTGGAGCCGGTCCTTTAAGGCACTCAGTTAACAGTCTTTCTTCAGGAATATCTCAGACGTAGGTCCCTTAGGGTAAGTTGGCTATGTCGGCTTCACCTTAAATGAGGTTTGAGACTTTCTTCTCTCTGGGAGACCTCAGCCATCTGTAGGCCAACTTACTTCCTTCATATCAGCAACTCTGCTGCTCTGCCTCAGTCTTTGAAGCTGGCCATAGTTCCATTCAGGCCACTGTTTGGACTGGTCGAACCCTCTAAACAAAAGCTGTGCCACCAGGGTTTAGTCCTTGGTCTTTTGCAGTTTTGCTGAGGCCTTCTCTGCTCACCAGCTTCTTTCTGCCTCAGGGAGAGCTGGCCATCAGTCCACCACCCTTGTTACCCCTAGATATTCACTAATTCTAATTCATATTAATCTAATTCCCCTTATACGATGGCACCAGCACAGGTAGCAGCTCGCATCTAATTGGGCAGCAGCAAGTTCCTGACCTCAGTGAGAGCCTCCCTAGTGAACAGAAAGCCCACACACTCCCAGCTACAAGGCAATCATTTCTCCAGAGCTGGGCCGCTTTCCGGATACCTGCAATGGCTTTGTACATCATGGCGTTCTTGCCTGTCAGCACCAGAGCTGTCCCTCTGAGGGACATGTGGATCTGTTTGGCGCCACAGTGAGCATTTTGGTTTTTTTTTTTTTTTTTGAGACAGGGTTTCTCTGTGTAACAGCTCTGGCTGTCCTGGTCTCACTTTTATAGACCAGGCTGGCCTCGAACTCACAGAGATCCGCCTGCCTCTGCCTCCCAAGTGCTGGAATTAAAGGCGTGCGCCACCACCGCCCGGCCACAGTGAGCATTTTGGATAATCATCTAGAAGGGCAAAGACCCTTAAAGCTCTGTTCTTTATTATGTGTGTCTCTGTGCCTGCACACAAATGCAGCTGCTCAGAGGTGGGAAGCTCCAGATCCCGGAGCTAAGAGCCTCAGACGGCTGCTAGCTGCCTGATGTGGGTGAGAGGACAGGACTTGGGTCCTCCAGGAGAGCAAGTGTTCTTAGGCACTGAGCCATCTTTGCAGCCTAAGTGAGAGGAGCTTAACCACGCAGCTGGACTTGCAGGCCAACCATCTTTCCGGGGCACGATGCAGTGCATTCATCTGTCAGCGACTGCTGTGTATGTTGAAGACAAGGTCACTTTAATGAAGAGTCCTGGCTGCTTAGCTATTGTTCTCTTGTTTTAATTGGAAGCTGCTTTAACTCATTACTGTTTAGACCTATATTCACATTCTACAACATACACCTATTTATTTATGTAGGGATTTTTTTTTTTTTTTTAGGCTATCCTGGAATTTACAACCATCTTCCTGCCTCTGCCTCCCAAGTGCTAGGATTACATGTTTGAGTCACCACACCCTGGTAGCATTCACCATTTTAAAAGTATATAATTCAATGTGTTTTAGTACATTTCAGAACCTCCCAGACCTATTAAAACAAGCTTCATTAAAAAGTGAGACTAGCAAGCTGGGTATGGTGGCACAAGCCTATAATACCAATATCTGGTATTATAAGGATAGAAGAATCAGGAATTCAAGGTCATCATCCTCAGTCACACATGAGTTCAGGATGGTCTGGGCTCTAAGATCTGTCTCAAAACAACCCCTTCACCTTCCCCACAGAGAAGCATTAGACAGAGCTGACATAGCAGCTGGATTCTGTGACTGTGCCAGGCACCGCAAACCAAGCAGGTCATAAGGTGACCCCTGTAGCTCACCCTCCCCTGCCTTGTCCACTGACCTTTGGCCGCACTCCTAGAAAGCCACTGCAGTTCTCCGCTCCACAGTGGCACACTGTCCTGCCATTGCCCAGACAATCCAAGTTATAATTAAATGTTAGCTCCATCCCTAAAACACAAGAGAAAATGTCATTCTTGGTGACCTCATGAGGAAGAAACACTGCCAGACACTTGTCCCCAGGCTGGCAAGCTGCCTCGGGGTGAAGGTGCTTGCCATGTACACCTGACGAGTTGATTCAGAGCCCACGGGGAAGAGAGAGCTGGATCCTAGAAGTTGTCACCTCTCCTCATGAGCACTTACATATGCACACATCATATACACATACTCAAAACAACCCAATTTTACAGACTTTCCTACTTCCACGTACCATCTTACTAAAAACAATGATAGAAAAGGAGGGACATGTGGTTAACAATCCCTGCACACCAACGAGTACGCCAAAGCTAAATATCCTAAAAAGACGACATATCCTTTTACAGATGTGGTTAAAATAATGAAATAAGGGCTATGAATGTGTGGCCTATGACCCAGAAGGGCTTCGAGCTTAGCCCTCTTGTCTACACTACGCTCCAGTTTCTAAATGGCGCAACTATGGCACCCCAGCAGTATTAGGAAAGCTTTCCACTATGACCCAATGCACATTTACAACTGGATTCAGTACAAATGAGAAAGACCCAGGGATCCAAGCTGGAGCCTCCTGAGCGCCTTTCCAGCCAGCTGTGACCAACAGAGTCTAGAAAGTTGGTCTGTCCTACTTACTGAACTCTTACCAGTTCCCTAAACTTAAGGACAACCTGAGTGGTTCTGTTGAGATACTGAGTGAGAAGGAAACTGAAAACAGGAACTATGGCTTCTGAGGATCCTAGTGTCTAATTTGAACAAGGTCTTTCAGTGTTGAACAAAAGAAAGAAAAAGAAGCCAGTTGATGTTGGTATAAACAAATTACCTTTTTAAAAAGAAGATTTACTTGGATTATTTATGTGTGAGTGTGTATGGGTGCTTGTGAGAGCTGAAGGTGCCTGACTCCCTGTAGTTGGAGTATGAGTGGTTGTGAGCCACCCCACACAGGTGCTGGGAATTGAACTTGGGTCCTCGCAAAAGAAGTATACACTCTTTTAGGGTTTCTCTGTGTAACAGCTCTGGCTGTCCTGCACTGACCTTGAACTCACAGAGATCTGCCTGCCTCTGTCTCCCAAGTGCTGGGATTAAAGGCATGTGTTACCACCGCCCAGCAAAGTATACACTCTTAACCACTGAGCCATCTCTCCAGCCTCTACAAGCTAGTTACTTTTTTTTTTTTTTTTTTTTAGGTTTTTCAAGACAGGGTTTTTCTGTGTTTCCTTGACTGTCCTGGACTGACCTTGTAGACCAGGCTGGCCTTGAACTCACAGAGATTCGGCTGCCTCTGCTTCCCGAGTGCTGGGATTATCAAAGGCGTGCATCACCACGCCCAGCAAGCTAGCTACTTTTATTTTAATGTGTTTTAAAAAGAATGCAGGAGCTAGGCTATCTAGTTACACTGGGCATCTGCACTGGGGTAATGCACAGTGGCACACACAAACTACCACATCCTTTTCTGCATGAAGGCCAGGTAAATTTTCTCTTCAGATGTAGTTCTACTGAATTCGCAAATAACATCCAGTTGTCTGATCTGAATAAACACTCAGGCTGAGCCTTAAAGGACAATGTTCCTCCCCAACACAACAGACTTTACCCCATGGAGAGACCTTGGGCAACAAATGGCCTCTTACCTGCAGGAATATCACAAAGAGCAAACAGTCCAACTCGAACGTCTCCATTTACTGTCCATTTCTGTGTCTCACAGTTTGGATTACAACTGTGGTTCATGAAACGAGAATAATTTCCTTTTGGTCCAGCATCAATTATACGGTCCTTCAGAAAGGACAAAAAAAAAAGAGAGAGGGTACTTTTGACATGAATTAAATATAAGCCCACTTAGAAACATTCTGTTAGGGGAACAGAGGACAGTATCATTTATTACCAGCTGGTGTGAGTCAACTGGAAGCCCTGAATATACTACCGACAGACACCCCTCTATGTAGTTACCATGGTCTCATTTTTAAAGTTTCTTTCTAGAAACTGCATAGAATGGTGGTGCTGATGGTGGCCTAATAAACAGGAGATCAGCAGGCCATATGTTTAGGTATTTCTGATCACAGAGCTGTATAGTTCAGAGCTAACCACTCAAGTATTTTGTTCTTGACTTTTCTTTCCTGCTGTAAGCAAGAAGTAAAACTGTTGTGACACAGATGAGTTTATACCATGAAGATGGTAATCTTCGAAGATTACAGCACAAAACTGGCAGTTGAATTTATGCCCACGAAACATGTGAAAGCTGCAAAATTTTCACATGACATAACTACAAGTAGTTAAAATACTTTCAAAATAATCTTCCTTTTTCTTTTTTGAGATAGTGTATCACAATGTAGCTCTGACTGGTGCGTGATCTGTTATGTAGATCAGGCTGTCCTTGAACTCACAGAGATCGATCTGTCTGCCTCTACCTTGAAAGCACTGGAATTAAAGGTGTGCGCCATTATGCCCAGCAATCTCTTTCAGTGTTTTCTGTCAGGTTTTTTTTTTTTGTGATGAGACTCAAACCCACAGCCTCACACATGTTCAGCACATACTTTACCACTGAACACTAAATGATATTCTGACTCTTTTGGAGATATCATGGGACACAGGGAACATGGGTACTAGTCTTGGTCCTTAAAATGTGACAGTGTATTAAACAACTGAAGTGTGCCTAGACCTGGGTTTCCTGTCCTCTGTAAGAACTACTTAAAGAATGAGATCGGGGCTGCAATGCGGTGTGCAAATACAGATCAGTCTGTGATTACATGGTCTTTCTTGTTTTGCTCCTTTTCTGTGTTTGTTTGTTTAATGAGCCAAAGTTTTTATTTATTCATTTCCTGCTTTTGAAGTGCTCTTCCATAACATCATTGGCCTGAGATTCTTTGCCATAGTCCTTAAACACTCCACAACTGCAACCAACCACTTTACTTGGCTTTCCCTCTTGATCGATTCTACAGAGGCCTACCCACTCCTCCAGCTTCTTGTTGTCATCAACCTTAATTAGGGTGATTTCGCACTCAGCACAAAGTGCCGCCACCAGTTTAACATACATAGGTTCAAAACAGTTGGATGTATAAGCACACAGAGATGGGCCTGGCGCTTGTCTAGGGCTTTGGGAGCTTCACGTATGCCATGAGCTAGGCCGTCGTGGATGAGGGCAGTCTTCAGCAGCTCTTATAGATCATTATTGACGTCCATTACACCTCCAGCAGTAATGCCTTCCTTGGCCATGGCGGTGGATTACGGGTGAGGCCGAATCTTGAACGCACCTGAGCCTCTGCCTCCGTGCAAACCAACAGTGGCAGGGGAAAAGTGTTTGTTTCTGTTTTATTTAAACATAATCTTATGCAGCATCTAACATAAATTTATGATCCTCCTGCCTTAACGCTGAGAGTATTGGTACGTGCCACATGCCTGCCAAACTTTCAGTTAAATTAGAAGCTTACTGCTGTTTTTCTTGTGACAACATTCATTTCTTTCCTGTCACTTGTTTTACATGTATGAACGTGTTGTCTGCATGTGTGTATGTCAATCATGTTGTGTCCCTGGTGCCTTTAGAGATAAGAAGATGGAGTCAGATCTCCTGGAATTGAAATTGAAGTTCTAGATTATTGTGAGCAACATATGGGTGCTTTGAACTAGGCCCATATCCTCTGCAAGAGCAACAATGCTCCCAACAATTAAGTTATTTCTCCAACCTTCCAGTCATTTCCTTTTAAGCTTAATACACAGAAAAATTTGGAGGTTTTGGCTAATCAGAAATTTCAAGGTGTTTTATAACTCAGAATCATAGTTGATTTCTCCGACAGTAATACAGAGAGCAGTCCTCACTGACTCTGATCTAGGACTAGGACCCAGCAACTCAGTCCAGACATGGTCACTTTGTTTGCTGGTCACATTTCCCTCTTGCTGGAGTCTCATGACTATGGAGGGTTCCTTCTGTACTCCTGAGATAATTACAGCACTAACTACTGAAAACAACCGTAGTTTAATTAGAGAAAATGAAATTAAAAGAAACTGAGCTCAACATAAAATTATGAACAAAACATAAAAAGTCCCTTTTTCTTACCAAGAAATAAAAGCAATTTTACCTTGGTAACAGTTAACATATAAAAATTAGTTACACTGTTCTCGTGGGCTCGCTTGATTCGAAGTCTGCATTCTTCTGCATCGATTAGCTCACCAACATATTCATTTACAAACTCACCCTGCAGAGAAATATTTAATATGTGTCGGTAAAATCAGCACACTGTACTATAATACATATCTTAACACCACATATATGAACCAAAAAAAATTAACTAAAAAGAATTCTTAGGGCTGGGAATGTAATGTAATTAGTAGAATCCTTGCCTTGCTTGTGTAAGGCCATGGGTTCAACCCCCACCACCACATAAAATGGGTGTGGTGGCACATGTCTATAATCTCAGCACTTGGAAGGTTTAGACAGGAGGATCCGAGTTCAAGTCCTCCTCAAGTTGATTTCAGGCCAGCCTGGGCACCTGAGATCTTGCCTTAACAACAACCGACCCCAGGGCTGGGGGACAGAGTGTAACCTGAGCTTGCTGCAGTGAATCCACATAATGGAGTGGGCAGTGCTGACCTTCACCAAGAAGCACGGGCATGCAAGTATCTATATGTGCATTTTCTCAGACACATTTATAAAACTGAAAACCAATCAAAACCACAGAGCTATGACACAGCTCAGACAGTGGGATGCCCGCTTCACAAATGTGGTGACCGAGCTCAGATCCCGAGGAAGTAGGGAAGAGGTCAAGCACTGGGCATCTGCCTGAAATCCTAGGGCCAGTGAGATGGGACTCAAACACCAGGCAAATCCCTGAAGCTTGATGACCAGCTAGACTACTTGGAGAAGTTCCAGGCCAATGAGAGACCCTGTCTCAAACAGCAAGTGTGTCCTAGCTGGCCTGCTATCAACTCAATAGGAGCTTGAGTTACTGGGAAGAGGAACCTCAAAGGAGAAAATGCCACCATCGTCTCACCTGTTGGCGAGTCTGTAGGGGGTATTCACTTGATTAATGACTGATGTGGGAAGGCAGGCCCAGCTTACTGTGAGAGGCCACCTGTGGGTAGGTGGTCCTGGATGGTCTAAGGAAACAGGCTGGCCAGGCCGTGGTGGCACACACCTTTACTATCAGCACTCAGGAGGAAGAGGAAATCTGCCTCCTGAGTTTGAAGACAGCCAGAGCTTAAAACGCAAGCAAACAAACAAAACACGCTGATTGAGTTGTGGTGTCTGCTTCAGTTCTTGCCTCGAGTTCTTACCATGATCTCCTTTCAAGATGAACTACAACTGTAGGCTAAAATGGAACTTTTCCTCAGATTGTTAACTAAGACACATTAAAGTCATGAAAGCACCTTAGAAACAACACCCGGATTGTTACCTGATTTCCTCAGGCATAAGCACACATGCCTACACAAAAACCAAGGGAAAAAAATCCTGAAAATATTAATTCAACACTAGAAAGAAATGTCCCAAGGGATCCAACACCCTCTTCTGGCCTCCATGGACACCAGGCATGCTCGTGGTACAACAAGCACACACAGGGGTTAACAACTTAAACATGATGCGTGTTTTATTATCACAATTGATATAGGCAAGGTTCCAGGGAGTGCTCAGGTGGATCCTTCATTTAGGATTTCAAGAAATCAGCCAACCTTGGATTCTCAACTCACCCAGGGAAGCACCCACTTCTCAGCTTACCTGGTAGTTACAAAACTCCATTCTTTGTTGCTGTGGTCTGAGTGCTTTTATTTTGAGATTATCATTCTCTCTCTTTCTCTCTCTCTCTCTCTCTCACACACACACACACACACACACACACAGGCAAAACACTCATACACATAAAATAAAACAAATCCTTAATTATTTTATGTGAGTGTTTTGTATGTGTTTGTGTTATATGCCTGCTTGGTGCCTGCAGAGGTCAAAAGAGGGCATCAGGTCTCCTGGAATAAAAACACATCTTTAGGAACTGGAGAGATGGCTTAGCACCGAAGAGCACTGACTGATCCTTCAGAGGACCATGGTTTAATTTCCAGCAGCCACATGGCAGCTCACAACTATCTGTAACTGCATTTCTAAGAACTCTGATGCCCTCTTCTGGCCTCAGAGGGCACCAGGCATGCAAGTGGTGCGTAGACATACATACATGCAGGCAAAACATCCATGCACTTAAATAATTTAAAAAACCTTTTAAATAAAAGTCTCAAAAGATTATGTATTATATAAATTCATTTGTAAAGGTTTCTTGAATGGCAAAATCATACTGATGGATTAGTTTGGCACGGTTAAGAAGCAGAGGCGCTAAAGTGATAGACGATGTAAAACTCAAGACACCCTGTGGTGCAGACACAATCTGGAACTTGGTTGTATGGTGACAGGCCTCCATGTCTGAGGGGTGCATGCCCCAACG
Source organism: Lophiomys imhausi (assembly GCA_907164525.1). Lineage (NCBI taxonomy): Eukaryota > Metazoa > Chordata > Mammalia > Rodentia > Muridae > Lophiomys > Lophiomys imhausi. The sequence continues at coordinate 4,747,481 of CAJQZJ010032761.1, forward strand.
CCAGTTCTCTAGTGTTAGTACTGCTGTAAGTCTAGCTCCAAGTACCAGTAATTCCACATACCGTTGGAGGAATCTGAATGAACAGGATAAAGGCTTTGCAGTTTTTAACTTCCTATAAATATAATTACTTCAAAATAAGACATTTAAAGAACAAAAGCATACACTCTGTTTCAGATTCAGACCTTTTCCATTTCTGACCCCTAATTGCTACCTCCCCGTCAGCTGCAAACTATTAAAAGTTTGTGTTTTATTAATGATAATGGCTTTAAACATTGGGGTTAACTTTATTTTCCAAGATCTAGTGACAAGTCACAGGTGCTATTTGGGAATATAGAAATAATAATATCAGCAAGAAAAGGCAGGCACAATGGTACCTTTTGGAGCCCTTGCACAGGAATATTACTGCCACACAAATGCCAGTGTGGCATGAGAGCCACCATGTGGATGCTGGGTGCTGAGAACCAAACCTGGGTCCTGTCAGAAGCAGCCAGCGCTCTTACTGTTGAACCATCTCTCCAGCTCCTAAGCTGCTAACTTGATTTGGTTTTGAGACAGGGTCTTACTCTTAAGACTAGACCAGAATCCACATATATAGCTTAAGGCAGCATTAAATTCTTGGCAATCCTCCTGATTTGTCCTTTCAAGTGATGAAAACAAGTATGAGGCACCACACCCAGTTTTAAGATGCTAGCTTTGTGGTAATACTTTCATACAACAATAGCGAACCAATCTGCCACAACAATCAAGTCACCCTACCAAATCTTCTAGCAGTCCTTGCCTAAAGGACTCCTTCAGACCTAGCCCTTGGCTACCTGTGTCACCTCCTGTCCTGTGGAGACGACTCAGTCTTCATCACTCACACCCAGGCTTGGTTTGCTTCTGTCTCCTGGGTCCTCTGTGAGGGCAGGAAGTATTATTTACCACCAACATATCTCTCTGGCCTCCTCACTTTTTACATTTTTTTCATTTTATGTGCTTGAGTGCTTTGTCCACATGTATGTATACATGTGTGTGTATGTATATATGTATGTATACCAAATGTGTCTGGTGCCCAGAAGTCAGAAGAGGGCATCAGATGACCTAGAACTGGAATTATGGATGGCTGTGAGCCACCATGTGGGTGCTGGGAGCCAAACTCAGGTCCTCTGCAACAGCAACAAGTGCTTCTCACTGCTGGTGTTTCTAGTCCATGGTCAGTTTCTTTTTTCTTTCTCTTTTCTTTTTTTTTTTTTATTTTTGGGGTGGGGGTTGAGACAGGGTTTCTCTGTGTAACAGCTCTGACTGCCCTGAACTCACTCTGTAGACCAGGATGGCCTCAAACTCAGAGATCCACCTGCCTCTGCCTCCCAAGGGCTGGAATTAAACGTGTGTGCCACCATGCCCGGCTTCTTTTTCTTTTTTTTGACACAGGGTCTCACTATGTATCCCTGGCTATCCTAGAACTCACAATGTAGACCAGGCTGGCCTTGAACTCAGAGAGACATGCCTGTCTCTGTCTGTTGAGTACTAGGGTTAAAGGCACCCACCCCCCCCAGTTGGTTTCTTGACAAGAGCCTTGGGAGATTCTCAAGCACTCTAAGAGCTGAGACCTGGTATTCATACAGTAGGATTTGCTAGAGATTTTTTATTTTATTTTATTTTTTGAGCTATCTGGCTTTAAAATATTTCTCCAACTGGTTTGTATTTCTTGTGCTAGGAGATTCTTGTGAAAAAATCTCTCAAGGTGTGGAAATGAAAATGAGTTATGAAGCTATATTATCTCAACTGCTTCTACCACTCTTGTACATATAACCTGAGGCCTCTAACAAGCTGTGGCTACAGAGAGAGCAGACTATTACTGCAGTCTATGTAATGATTTGGTGATTACAGCTAATGAGTTATGAGGATGCAGCAAAGTTCTGGGTTTGCTCTTTCTGTCTCAGCATGCCATCAACTTTATTATGTTACTTCTCAGATGTGTTTATCCACCACAAAAAGCAACAAGAAAGTATGTTTGAGCCTGGCGTGCTAGTGCATGCCTTTAGTCCCAGCACTTGGGAGGCAGAGGCAGGTGAATCTCTGTGAGTTCAAGCCTAGCCTGGTCTACAGGGTCAGTCCAGGACACCCAGGGCTACACAGAGAAACCCTGTCTTGAAAAACAAAACAACAAAAAAAGAAAGTATGTTTGAATAATTTCACATAGTAACTAAAAGAACTTAATACAAACACCTTCTATTTAAGGCTCATCAAATAATACAGTTTATGTATATTTTATTATCTGTCCCCACTCTTTCTTTGTTCACCAAGTGCCAAACTCTGCAAAAAGCCTCAGATTTTTGCAAAAGTAGCTATGCTTCTATACCAGGACACTACTGAAGCATCCTAAGAGACAAAGGCGGGCACTGACCTACCCTACTGAGCCGTGTGGCCACCATGTCATTACCTTCTTAATGCTTCTTTTGGTTCTGAGGCCCCAGCCTCTCCGCTCGGTTTTGATGATCTCTGCATCAGGGTAGAGCCTCTTCGTAAAGCACTGGTTCTGACATCGATCCCCAGCAGGACACACCTGAGGGTGACATTCATACTGCGACATTCTGTTGAGACACTCTGACTCCAAGCCACAAGGGTTTTCATCAGCAGGCTTGCAGTTACAGCGGGGAATCTCTGACAGGTCAGCCACCTGGATCTGTACCTTCCCTATTACTTTGTTAGCCTAGGGGACAAAGCAGCAAGAGAAAGGGAGAAAGAGGAGTTTATCTGTCAGCAACCGGAACTAAAACATCAGAGCATTATGGCATGACTTGAAGGAAAGCTCTATCTTCATTTCTCCTGAAAAAGCTAGGAATAGTAACTATGTCAATTTACTAGACAACAATGTTGAAGCTTGATGTCAATTCTCATTCATTTGTTTTTTTTTCTCGCTTGCCACAGGCTGACAGAAATTTAATACCTGGAATTAAGAGAAAATAAGCTATCTGTGAAGTCTGAGGAAATGGGAGGCTAAAGATCTATATCCTCATTTAATTGCAGGATAATCTGGTAGAAACAAACCAGAATTTCCCGTAAGCCATGGTTCCCAGGTAGAATGGCTAGCCAGAGACCCACCCTCAGCACTACAGGTAGATAGAGCTCCCACTGATGTGGCCACAGAAACTACTGGCTTAACAAGGAGAGGCTGACCATCAGGGAACACTTCCGGAAGTCGAAGAGCCTCTAACAGCCAGGAAGGGGCGTGCTTACCTTGATGTGTTTATAGGGAGGGGGTTTTCTTGACGTTTTCTCTATCTCCAAAGCCTCCTTACTTTCTCTCTGTGTCTTCAACTCCTGGAAACGTTTTGCTGCTTCTTCCAGTGCTGACGAGAAGAGCAAGCAGGCCATTATCAAAATGCAAACACACACTGTTAGGATAGGAAGTTAAATTCTACCACCTTAGTAATGCTCTGCATCTGGCCTGAGGTTTACTTTTTAAAATTACAGTCTGGAAATTACCAGTCACCACCATTATAGAGATATTAATAAATTAGAATACAATTCATCAAATACCATGCTTGTGCATGCCTCAGAGCAGAGGTCTAACATCAGTGACAAAAGACCTCTAAGTGACCCTATAAGAGGACTCGAGTACCCTGTCCTAGATTTAAATTAATTTTACCCTTACTCAGAAAAGCAGACTTCTGTCATTTGCCAAGGTCCTAAGCTCTTCCTGGGAAGCCTTTCCTACTCATTTATGGCAAAGGAGCTTCACCTGATCAAAAGACACTTCAATTACAGCACAGAGTCCCATTCTCTATACATCTCAAACCTGATCTTGATGTCACGGGACCTTTATGGATGCAAAATGGCAATGCCTGGTGAACATTCTCCAGTGGCAGAAACTTCATGTGCAAATAAGAAATACACACTGTGGTGTTAGTTCTGAGTCACTGTGAGCACGCGCCAACTTACCTTTTTTAAAGGTCTTGTTAATGCTAGTCTGTCCCTCAGCAAAGTTTTTGTCTCCTTCAACATAAGGGAACACTCTGCCTTGGTGCACCCAATAGTAGTCATGAGAACCAAAGAAGAACACAGGGAAGTCCCCTAAGTCATGCTTCAGGCCCTGGATATTCAGAGGCACAGACCTGGGACTGCAGATCTCTGCAGGCCACCATCTGAAACCAAAAGTGAGAAGTGAAAAAAAAAAAAATCACTCTTCCCAGATTGGAAGGCTAGAAAGTGGTTCATATTTTGCAAGAGTCATTCAAATTCTAAAACACATCCTACTTAATCTGCTCATTTAAAAACTATTAATGAACTGGGTGTGGTACCATATGCCTTTAATACCAGGCAGAGGTAGGAAGTACTCTGTGAGTTTGAGGCTAGCCTGGAGTTCTAGGACAGTCAGACATGGTGAGACCCTCTCTCAAAAAAACCACCACCACAACAAAAAACAATTGATGAATTAACAAAATAGAAAACATAGGCTAAACAAAGTAGGCCCTAACTGCTTTATGCAGTTTCTTTCTTTAAAAGATTAACACTTAAAACTTATAAAATAAGCCAAGGCAGTGGTGGTGGCACACGCCTTTAACCCCAGCACTCGGGAGGCAGAGGAAGGCAGATCTCTGTGAGTTCGAGGCCAGTCTGGTCTACAAAGCAAGTCCAGGACAGCCAGAGCTGTTACACAGAGAGACCCTGTCTCAAAAAAATTAAAAAAGGAAAAAAAACTTATAAAATATAAGTCATGGACATATCAGTTATAATGTCTATTAAGAAAAGGATAATGAACCCAGACTCAGAAAGATGCACATGGTATCTATTCTCTTAATTTGGATTTTAGCCATATAGTACAGGATAACTATCCTACAACCAATAGACGGAAAGGAACAGGAATACAGACTTTATTACCTGTTAGTGGAACTCTTTGCCCTAGTGGAGCTGCCATGTAGGCCCCCAGTACAAGAGGAAGCTCTTAGCCCTCATTATGACTGCTGAACTGCAGGGGGCTGATATGTAGGACACCACACACAGGAGGAATAGGATAGGTGGGAAACGGGAGTGAGGGTGGGAGGGAGGTAACAGGAGGGGTGGAGGGAGGAGACTGTGATGGAGATATAACTTGAAGTAATAAATAAATATTTTTTTTAAAAACCTGAAAAAAAAAAAAAAAAGAAAAGAAAAAAGGATAATGGACCCACTTCCCGGCTCTGGAATTGGGATGTTAACTAATACGATTCCAGGCCATTTTAACTGTAGAAAATTCACACTTTCCCAAACCTGATGTACTTGATATCTTCTCAGGTAGAGAAGATTATCTTTCAAGGAATAAAGGAGTGTTTCTAGCTGTCAAAGGGATTATTCTGAGAATAAATCACTGCCATAGAAAAGTATTACATGCAAATCAGCATTTTTTGACCCTCATCAGAGAAAACAGCTATTTATCTGATGTACCAGGCTTTATGTCAGTTAGCATTTCAGAATCTTAATAAACATAGGATGGGAGTAGAAAAAATATCTCCCCTTATGATCTTGTCATTGAAACATTTAACATTAAATGTTAAATTTTTCCTCAAATGTTAAGAACACATTGTAGGGCAGGGTAGGGTGGGTAACCCTTATAATCTCAGGACTTTGAAAGCTGAGATACAAGCATCACAAGTTACAGGCTAATCTGTAGAGAGAATCTGTTCCCATAAAATCAAACTTGCGGGGGGGGGAGGACAAAACTTGGAAGCAGGTAACTGGACATCCTACCTTTGCCAAGACAGGATGGGCAAGTCCTTCATAATTCCTGCTTTACAATTAATGTCTGTCAGAGATACTGGGCCCAAAGGCTGAAGACAGATGCTCTAATGTATAGAGAGGAATTGGGACTGTCTAGGCAGCCAGATGTCTGTCATTTTTTAGTTTTGGAAGCTGCTTGCTCTGCACTTCCTGTTTATTCAGATATATTTATCCTTCTCAGGCCTCTGAGGTGGTTGAAGACTAGATAGTTATAGTCTTACTTTTAAAATTTAAGTTGTTTAGAAATTAAAAGGATGTTCTAGGTCTAAGAAGGTGTTTTTAAGTTGGTAATGCAAGTTACAATGAAAACTGAGTTAGGTATAGAACTTTAAACTCATTGAGACAGATAGATAATAGAATATTATTATTAGTTGTCAAATACATATGGACTGGACATTGGGAATGTATGTTATACCTTATAATTTTCAAAAGTAAAAAAAGAACTAAGAAATAAAACATAATCTTCACTCTCCATGTAAATCCTTTCATTCCAAAATTTAGTAGTACATAATTCATTAGTATAAAATAATTCTCAGAACCTAAGAACAAAAAAGCCCACTCTCAAAGAAAAAGGCAAACAGAAACAAAAGTCCAAGAGCAACATACCTTTCCAGTCCCCTAAAAACCCAGACTAGGCCCCATGTCTTTCATCCCTTTTCCTTAGGGAGCTGAGTCTGGCTCCCTGCCTCCCTGCCTGTGTGCATGCAGATTATGAACCCGTTTGGAACAGTGTTACTTCCTATTTGTCCTTGGAAAACTTGCCTGTAATTTCCCAATTTGACCCAAACAATCTGTTTGTAATGCAATTTCTTGCCAGCTTTACAGTCATTGCAATTCCAGCAGCCTTCTGGCATGTCTATTCTCAGGCATTCTGGGTGGAAGGAGGCAGGGCATGATTCACAGCAGAGCAATCTTCCACCTTGAAACAAACAGACAGCCTTAGTAACTGAGAAAGGACAAATGAGGAAAGAAAAGACGAGAGTTATCTCTTAAGTACATTAGGTTTTATTCAAATATGTAAAACAAAGGGGCTGAGTCATACCCACACTGATGGATTGAAATAGGAAACAAATGAAACATCTAGTTTACAACTTCAGTGGCTAGAAACATGGGAGTTTCTGAGTAGGACCAAACACACCCCTGTGCTCCTTTACAACATGAGCAAGTGGGGAATCAGGTGTCGGCTAGCTAAGCCATCACAAGAGATACAGAAACTCTATAGCCCAAGTAGATTTGAAAATAGGTTTTAAACAAATCGCCTTATTTTGTTCTTTAGAACTAAGAAAGAAAGCAATAATCATTTTTTGTATTTTAATCCACTGCCACATTTAAGCAAATCCCTTTATCATAAGCCAAGAATGAAAATATTTATTTTCTTCTTATAATACAAAAATGGAACACAGATTCTCAAACTGGTAGTTGCAGCATTGTTACTTCTCAGTGAAAACAGACAATCAAAAAGGCTACACAACAGTGGTTTGTGACATTTCATCACCATGGTCCCCTTTCTCCTAATTATGACCTAGAGCTTCAAAATCATACTAGCCAAAAATAAACCTGCCTCTCAATATTAACAGTTTCCCTGTCCTTTCTTAGAGATGGAGTCTCACCATGTAGCTCACACCTCACTCTAGTGATCCTTCCTGCCTGTCTCCCGAGTGCTGGATTGTAGATTTGTACAGCATGCCCAGCTCTCCTATTTGTACTGACCAAAGAAATAATAACTGCTAGAGACTACGATCCAAAAGCAAAGCAAGGAGTAGCATGTTGAAGAGTTAAAGTCATACACAAATATAAACTCATATAGCCCTAAATTATATGAATGTAAAATTTTCCAAAACTACTTTGAATTTTTCTCTGTATGTCTTTTCTAAGTCAGTCTGAGAGCCACTGCTTTACAGCACAGAACGAAATGATTCTGATTCTCAATGCACAATAGAGTACTACATGCAAGCATGTTCTCTCAGGGTCCCACTAAGCCCTCTCTTTTTGAAACCAAAACAGGTGCAACAAACAGAATAATACTTTAGATGAAAACAAATAAAATATTGGGGGGGGGGAGGTTCGGTATTTCTAGTATGCATATCAACAAGTAACAGAAAAGTTAACCACTCAAGACAAAGGAAGACATGCCTATTGACAAGTCAGTCCTACAACCAACAGGTAAAGAGAATTGAAGTCTCATAGGCAAAAGATTCAGAGGTTTCTCTGTAACTTGATCAAATTACACACTCCAACTTTTTAAAGATGGCCAGAAACTGTGTCTTCCTGCCCTTTCCAACCTCCAAGTGCTACATGAAAACAAAAGTATACATACAGCCACCGACAGACCAACAACTGTATTTCCTCTGCCAACCTTTACTTCAGTCATTAGCATCTTTCCCTTTGACTACAGGTACTGATTCAATTTTACAGCTGCTCGGATGTTTTTGTTTGTTTGTTTGTTTCTTTTCTTTCTTTTTTTTTTTTTTTTTGTTTCTTGGTTTTTCAAGACAGGGTTTCTCTGTGTAGCCCTGGCTGTCCTGGACTCACTTTGAAGACCAGGCTGGCCTTGAACTCCCAGAGATCCGCCTGCCTCTGCCTCCCGAGTGCTGGGATTAAAGGCCTGCACCACTGCTGCCAGGCTCTGCTTGGATGTTTTATGTCCACTGAAAAGGAATGACCAAGAAGAGGCCAGTCTTGCAGACAGCCTTAAAGGACATGAGCTTATTATTAGCACCACTACTGAAGTCGGGCTGGTCATGTTTAGTGTTAGTGGAAGTGGTCCCAAATTTTCAGACTTATTTCAGAGGAAATACAGAGTCAGAATCAGTGAAAAGTATCATGAGAGAGATGTTCAAAATATATAAGGATATAGAAAAAAAATAGGAAAAAATGTCAAAAAAAGGGTCTACATTAATGCAATCCAAAAAAAAAAAAAAACCAAAGCTGTTTTCCAGATACAAGATAGGAAATATTATCATTCAAGCTAAGTAGAGGGCTCAAAACAATTTCAATTGATGTCAAAGTTAAAACTGAATGCTGGAAACAAAACAACTCAATTAATCTAATTTTATAAATATACTGACAGACTAATTCTATCTTGTTGAGGAATAATACAGGCCCTTGCCCACCTTCTGGAAGCATATGGCGTCACTAATAAGACAAGGCAGGCTGACCTCAGAAGAATGTACACAACCTAACCACAGGCCAGTCCTTTTTTAGTACTCCTGGTGGGCTCTACCCACCTTGCTCAGGTATCATTTCTCTCAGTTTACTAGAAGAAACTGCCACTTAGACCAACCAAAGATAGATCAATCAGGCAGCACAAATACTAATAAAAACCTATTTTTAATATGCATACATGGTATATTAGGTATGATGATTTTTTTTCTTTATCAATTCTGAACTTGGATCATAAGAATATATTAAGCAAAAGGTGTATCCATACTGTCCAAACTCTCGGGAATAATAACCCCCAAATTAAACATGAAGTTACTTTCCCTTTATCACAAGCAGGCTGTGGCAAGTTAAGCTCAGATAAAGTTTTCTTTCACGAATGACATCGATTGAGAGAATATGAACATATATTTAGCTCATCTTTTTTATGAATAAACTATCCAGCAGTAATCTGACTGGGCTGTCTCTGTATTCTAGTATTTGGGGTTTGCCCTGAACCCCAGCTTCCCTACTACAGGAAGGGTACTTGATTTCATAGCATCTAAACTAAATATTTAAGAAATAAAATAATAAAATATATTCTAGAAACAATCTTCTCCAGTACCTGGTGCCTTGACTTTCTTTTCTAAATATCCTTTGTTATTTAGCTTATAGGTGATGACAAACTATACCATGACTATTCTAATCTAATGTGAATGATAGTTCTACATTAAGCAAATGAGAAATAGCCTTTTAAATAGTCTCATGTTAAATAAAATTCTAGCCTTTATATTTTAAAAACCTACATCTTTGAATGTGTGAAACTTGGCTCAGGGAGAAAAGTAAAAATTTGTGATGCTAGAATTATCTTAAGCCCCTTTTGATAATTTCATAGCCACATGAAGACAGTCACAATGACCAAGGCAGAATCTACCAAAAGCAACAGGCACTACTCGACAGGCATACATCCCCCCTTCACTTAAAGAGAGAAAAGGAAATTGCAAAAATAAAAACAAGAGATAAACTATTTTAATTATTACCTTTCTCACATTTCTTTTTGGAAGCTGACGAAGAAGGAATCATAGGTAATTTCATCAACTCAGCACGGTTTGATTCATTCAGTAGGTAGTGGGATTTATAGGCATATGAACTGAACATGGGGTCTGAATGGTCCTGAACTATCAGCCCTATATGAAACAAACAGAAACAGATGAGCTGCGATGAAACTACCCATGATTCCATAGGGGAAAATCATACCTATTGTGCACCCAAGCCTTACAGTTAGGGGTGGAAGTGTGTGAAAATGAAGGAGCCCTACCTCCCTGAGCTTCACTGAAGGAGTGCAAACCATTTTAGATTTTTTTCTTTTCTTTTTTGCCATCACAGAAAGTGATTATCACCTTAAATAGTTACAGAAAGTTACTCTGATCTGCCTACATATCTATCCTATTTGGAAGAAAAAGATCCACTGTAATACATAGGCTCCCAATACCCCCAAATTTATAATGCAGTTTTTAAGCCACTTTCTAGCCAGGGCATGTTAATTATTCTGCTGATTATTAGTCTGTAAGGATCTGGGACTTTATAGTGTAAATCACAACAATGTCACATGGACCTCTTGGAGAAGGAAAAGTTTTGGTTTGGAAGGATCACCACTGACTTTTTCCTAAGGGTATAATCTTCATTTAATGCTGCCATCCACTTCGATGGGTTCATGTAATGTCTGAATTAGGTAAAAGAATGGAATTTGACACTGCTAATACAGGAAACTTCTAAGAAAAGTTATACAATGTCAAAAAAGATTATCCATTTAGTACAAAGATATGGTATTAAAAAAAGAAAGAAGGAAGGAAGGAAATAAAAGAAACTTTTAAAGTGAGGAAAATCTGGCACAGAAATTGTCAGAGTGGCCAACCAATGACTGGTCCAACTTGAGACCCATGGCAAGAGAGAGAGAGCCCATGCCTGACACTGGTTGGGGTGGGGCCAGGACCAGAGGCTGGACAGCCCAGAGACCTAGGATAGATCCAAACACGACCAGAACAACAACAATAAAAAAGGCCAATGAAATGATTCCTAATCTCTGCTATACTTGTAGACTGGAGCCTAGCACAATTGTCATCAGAGAGGCTTCATCCTGCAAGTGATGGAAGCAGGTGCAGAAACCCACAGCCAGACATTAGGTGGAGCTCAGTGAACCCCATGAAAGATGGGGAAGAATTGTAAGAGGCAGAGGAGGGGTCAAGGACATCACTAGAAAATGATCCACAGAATCAACTAACCAGGGCTCATGGGAGCTTACAGACATTAAACTGACAAGCAGGGAGCCTGCTTGCATCTGACCCTAGGCCCTCTGCGTATAGTTACAACTTGGTCTTGTGGGACTCCTGACAGTGGGAGCAGGGCCTTCTCTGACTCTGTTGCTTGTTTTTGAGATTCTTTTCCTCCTACTGGGTTGTCTTATCCAGCCTTGATATGAGGGGAGGTACCTAGTCTTACTGCAACTTGCTATGCCATGTTTGGCTTATATCTCAGGGAGGCCTGCCCTGTTCTGAAGGGAAATGGAGGTGTGGATCCTGGGAGAGGGGGGATGTAGAGGGGAGGGCCTGGGAAGAGTGGAGGGAGGGGAAACTGTGGTCAGGATATAATATATGAGAGAAAAAATTTTAAAAGGCATTAAATAGTTTACTAGCTATTTAAACATAAAACTATCTGTAAAGCCATACTTCAAAAAGAATAAAATATTTTAAAAAAACCTTTAATATATAGTTATTATAAATTCTATCACATAATTGTTAAAAAAAATGAGGAAGGTCAAGTAGAATCTCTCCAGTCAGCAGTCTGTGCTCTTAGGTAAATAAATCAACCTAGGTTCCAGTGTTCTTTTTATTCAAGTAGAGTCTCTCCAGTCAGCAGTCTGTGCTCTTAGGTAAATAAATCAACCTAGGTTCCAGTGCTCGCTCGCTCTATCTATCTATCTATCTATCTATCTATCTATCTATCTATCTATCT
>CAJQZJ010032761.1:4765471-4777770 GCA_907164525.1 Lophiomys imhausi
CCGTGCCCGTGAGACTGGGGGGAGCACTCCCCGTGCCCGTGAGACTGCTTACAGTTATTACAAACGCTCTCTGTTGCTAGGCTGACACTGTCATTCCTACACCTCACAGTCCCTAGATTCAAGCCTAATAGCCATTTAGGGGTCCTCCAAAGGAAGGATACTCTATCAACACCTAAGGAAGTATTTGGTGTAGTCTGAACGTCCAGAATTTACTTCTCAGGGTCTGACTTGACAGCTTGACCTCATGCCTAACAAAGCAGAGATAAACAGAGAGTGTGCCTGACCCTGCTGACAACGATGTGGTGAACATGCTATTTGAACTGCACTCTAAACTCTTTGTCCCTTCGTTGGCTCTGGTTACCTTTACTTGCTTTGTGGATGTCTTTCTCCATAGAGCAGGAAGAGCAACAATGCTGGGGACAGCGGAATCCCTTTGACTCAAAGATGGCAGTGGGGAATTTGCGGACACAGGCTTCATGATAAAACTTTCCACAAACACTAACAGAACAGCGCTTCACATCCTTACCAGACACTTTACATGAGAAACATGGGTGCTGCCCTAGAAAATTGATTAAAAAAAAATAGGTTAAATAAAATCTGATTAAAACATATTCCATTTCACTCATTAAATCATTCAAAGTGTTGGGATTAGGCCCAGGGCCTTGGGCATGCTATATAAGTACTCTAACACAAGCCGGGCGGTGGTGGCGCATGCCTTTAATCCCAGCACTTGGGAGGCAGAGGCAGGCGGATCTTTGTGAGTTCGAGGCCAGCCTGGTCTACAAAGTGAGTCCAGGACAGCCAAGGATACACAGAGAAACCCTGTCTCGAAAAACCAAAAAAAAAAAAAAAAAAAAAAAAAAAGTACTCTAACACTGAGCTACATCGCAGCACTTGGTTTTCTGAGATAGAGCTTTTTATGTATTCCAGACCAGCCTCAAACTTGCCATCCTCCTGCTTTAGTCTCCTAGTGCTCACATTACAGGTGTGTACCTCCATATAAACTAAATATTCCGTTTATGTAGAAGTAGCCACAGACATCAAAGAACTGCTCTTGAAAGAAACTGCTATTCCATTTCAGAATTTAGTATACAAAAAGAAGCATGGGGCTAGAGAGATGGTTCAGTGGTCATGAGTACTCGCTGCTTTTCCCGAGGACTGTGTTTGGTCCTTAGCACTCTCCTGGCAGCTCACAACCATCTATCAACAGAAGAGGCTTTTCTGGCCTCTGTGGGCACCAGGCATGCTCACAGAGCACAAGCATACATGCAGACAAAACATCCGTACTCACAAAGTGAATTTGAAAGAAATGTAAAAACACAGTTAAATTAAGATCATAAAACTAGAATTCTCAGCACTTCAAAGGTGAAGGATGGAGGCATCAGGAATTCAAGACCAGCCTGGGTTACACACGACCTGTTGTAGCCCTCCTCAACCAAAGCCAGACTTCTACAACCTATAAGAAAAAAACAAAACAAAAATAAAAAAAACCTTCCCACTCCATCTGCTGCTGAAGCTGTTAAAGAGTGTGTATGTATTTGTCTATGTGTGCGTGTGCGTGTGTGTGTACACACTAGATGTGGAGATTGACATCTAGTCTTTCTCAATAGCTCTCCACCTTATTTTCTGAGGCAGGATCTGTCGCTGAACTGGAGCTCAATGATTCTGGAAAGCCTCAGAAATCTTCCTATCTCTGCCTGTCCAGTGTTGGGATTACAGGCATGCAGCCATACCCTCCCTTTACAATGATACTAGGAATCAAGTTCATGTCCTTATGATCACACAGAAACTATTTTACTGACTGAGACATTCCATCATACCTTTCCCTAGTAAAAATATTCTTTAAAAATGAAGTGAAATTAGTATTCACTGAGACTAACTGAGCCTGGTTCTTTGAGAAAATCAGCAAATTTAATATCCCTGGCATGAGGGATACAAATGAAAGAGCACAAAGTAGCAATATTGTTAGCACCAGAAGTGAAAAACGACATAAAATAAACTCTACAAACATTAAAAAGATTATAAGGGGGGCAGTGGTTAAGAGCACTGGCTGCTGTTCCAGAGGACCTGGGTTCAATTCCCAGCACCCAAATGGCAGCTCGAAACTGTAACTCCAGTTCCAAGGGACCTGACACCTTCACACAGGCATACATGCAGGCAAAATGCCAATGCACATGAAATAAAAATAAATTATTAAAATGTATAAATAAATTTCTATTAAAAAAAAGATTATAAGGACATCACTCTACTTTTACTAATTTAAAAATTCATATCAATGAGATAAATTCCTAGAAAAACAGGACTTACCAACACTGGAACAAAAAATAAGTAGAAAATATGGGGCTGGAGAGATGGTTCAGCAGTTAAGCGCACTAATTGCTCTTCCAGAGGACCTGAGTTCAATTCCCAGCACCCACATGGCAGCTCACAACTGTCTGTAACTCCAGTTCCAGTGGATCTGACACCCTCACACAGACGTACAAGCAGTCAAAACACCAATGTACATAAAATAAAAATAAATAAACTATTTTTAAAAAATAGAAAATATGTTTGACTTAGTCCCCAGCTGGTGGAACCATTTGGGAGTGATCAGGAGATGTGGCCGTGTTGGAGAAGATGTGTCACTGGGGATGGCTTTGAGGTTTCAAAAGCCCATTACACCCCCAGTTAGCTCTCTCTATACCACATGACTGTTGTCTGTTGTCTTAATATGTTACTCTCAGTTACTGCTCTAGAGCCATGCCATACCAGCCTGCCTGCTGCCATACTCCTTGCCATATTGGCCATGGACTCACCCTCTGAAACTCTAAGCTCCCAATAAACTCTTCTATAAGTTACCTTATAGAGAAGGTCATGGTGTCTCTTTATAGCAAAACAAAAGTGAGAAAACTAGCTACGGTTTTTTTGGGGGGGGTGATTCCCCCTTCCCCCCTCCCCCAGACAGGGTTTCTCTGTGTGTCCCTGGCTGTCCTGGACTCACTTTGTAGACCCAGAGAGATGGCTTGAACTCACTGAAATCTGCCTGCCTCTGCCTCTGCTTCTGCCTCTGCCTCTGCCTCCCAGGATTATAAAGGCACGCGCCACCATGCCCCGCTGACAACTAGCTATGTTGTTTCAGCTTTTTGCTTTCCATGAGTTTAACAGAATCATGGGCTATATTAGAGAAGAAAGATAAACTATGAGAGGTGCTTGAACATACATAGTGGAGAAGAAATAAGTGATAAATACCAGGTTAAAAAAAATTAATAGGCCAGGTGTGGTAGCTCACACCTTTAATCCCAGCACTCAGGAGGCAGAGGCAGGTGGACCTCTGTGAGTTCAAGGCCAAATTGGTTTACAAAGTGAGTTCTAGGACAGCCAGGTCTACATAGTGAGACCCTATCTTTTAAAAGAAAAAATTAATAGCATTATTTTTTCCACTAAATATGTAATCACATTTACAGTTTTACTATAACCTTATTTATAGTTACTATAAATACTATATTAAAGATTGTACCATAAGCATAGTTTCGATTAATACTTATTAAAAACTACTAAAGGACTTTAAACTTGTTTATCAAACATGCACACATACATAAATCTTAAACTCAAATGAAAAACAATCTGATCCACATACTCAACAAATAAAACAAATTTATCTTGCTGGTTTTGGTCACGGTCACATTGTGAGGGGAGTTTGGACTGCTTTTTTGACCTTAGAACCCTTACTACTGGATGCTGTCTGACTTGCTGAGATACCTATGTGAGGGAGGAGGGCTGGCTTAACCAAGAACGAGCAAGAGTTGTGGATGACCTCACCACAGCACATCTTCCTGCCCAGCCTCCCACTGCACAGCTTACCAGTTTCACACTCCTCACAAATGAACCTTCCCTCGGGGACTGCAGTCAGTCCCAGGCACTCCAAGTGAAAGTGTCTGCAGCACTCCCCGTCACAAGCAACCAGAGAGTCACCAGCATTTTCACAGATCTGTAAGAGTGAGAAAGCAGGAAGTCTCAACCTGGAGCACCAGAACTGACCAGGCTCAAGTACAGGCCACTGGGTTTTTCTCCTAATATTCTCAGTTACAAGATCTAAAAGAGTGACCCAAGAATTTGTATTTCTTTTTTTAGTTTTTTTTTTTTTTTGAGACATGATTTCTCTGTGAAGCCCTATGTTTGTTTCCCAGTACCCACATGGAGCTCACACAACCATCTGTAACTCCAGTTCCCCCTTCTGACTTCCTCAGGCACCAACTAAGCACATGGTGTACATACCCTTATGCAGGCAAAACATAAAATTAAATAACTCAAAAAAATTAAAAAGTAATAGGTAGCCAGACATGGTGGCTCACAATGAGTCCAAAGCTAGCCAGCAAATTTCAGACCAGATAAGAAATTCCGTCTCTGGGCTGGAGAGATGGCTCAGCGGTTAAGAGCACTGGCTGCTCTTCCAGAGGTCATGAGTTCAATTCCCAGCAACCACATGGTGGCTCACAACCATCCATAATGAAATCTGGTGCCCTCTTCTGGCCTGCAGATATACCTGCAGACAGAACACTGTATACATAATAAATAAATCTTAAAAAAAAAAAAATTCCGTCTCAAAAACAAAATAACAAAAACCCAATGAAGACCAACACTTGCATTTGAATGACAAATATTTTAATTCAGGATGGGGAGAACCACAGAAAGTCTTTAGACCTACAGCTTTAAAGCAACATAATAATAATGATGATAATAAATACAGAGGACAGAGGTCCTGCTGGTAGAACTGGATCGCAGTTTCGTAAGCAGTCCCTGCCTACCTGACACACAGTGTCCCTCTTGGTCACCCCAACACCTCTCCGTGACAAGCTTGAGTCCACGGACTGCGAGTCAGAAGCGTCTGCATCGGCAGCAGCTGAAGGGCTGTCTACTTGTTTTCCAAAGCCGACCTGTTGGAAAACAGCAGAAAGAAAAACAACTCCAGTGGACACAGTGATGCAAACCGAGTGAGACTGACTTGAGTCTATCTCAACACAGCTGGTCAACCAAGCCTATCTTTCTTACTTCCTGCAACCCAAGGGTGTTGGAGGGTATCTGACCTATGGGAGAAACTGCAGCTAACATTCAAAATGCAACAATAACCAAATTCCTCTGTTATGTGAGAAATCAACAAAATAAGTTAAAAATAACCAAAGGGAATTTTTTTCTAGCCAAGCTATACCTTTAACCTCAGCACTGGGAGGCTGACAGGCAAGTGTCTATGATTTCCAGCCAGCCTGGCCTACATGAAAAGGTTCCAGGCCATCCAGAGTTATATAGGGAGGCCCTTTTGATTCTCTTATTATTATTATTATAAGTCACAGCATCACAATGTAGCTCTGCTGTCCTGGAACTTCCTATGTACCCCCAGAATGGGCTACAACTCAAGAGATCTGCCTGCCTCTGCCTTCTGACTCTGGAATTAAAGGCGTGGGCCACCATACCTACCCCTTAATTTTTCTTTTTAAACAAAAGCTGACTATCATCACATGAAGCACTTCATTTGGATGGGTCTGTAGTTTCAGAAGCTTGACTACCCTGCATTCTCCTACAACGGACCCTGAAAGCTTGTCTGGACGTTCTACCAGGAGACTGCAGCTACTAATACACATATCCTTGATCAAGACCTCCCTTTATTGGGCAAGGTCCTTCTCTTCCACAATGGAGAGTTGCAAGTGGAGCAATGAAGAAAGGATGACCTACCCAGACAGGTGAGCTCAATTTATCCTGCTGACTGAGAGTTAGAGATGACAGTCAGTTTACCCTTACATCCTCCTACGAGTATGTTTCCGTTTCGACTTCTCCCATGGAAGCATACAAGTGTGGCTGGCAAAGCAAGAGGAGCGGTCTGCTCAGACCTGAGCACACACTTACCTGCAAATCGCACAGCCCTCTGGAATCGGAGTCAGATGTGTCTCTGGATGTGGAATTGGTCATTTCTACATCAGTTGACGCGCGACTTCTTTTCTTTAGAGGCTTACAGGAATCTGAAATCTCGCTGGCACCTTAACATAACACACTGAAATTAATCCTAAAATAGTATTTAGAGTTACTGTTTTCATTTTTTGATAGGAGAGTATTTTCTTTCCCCAAACTCATCTTAAGTGTGTCGGGCAGGAAAATTCCCAACTCTCTGCTAGCACTGAAGTTCCAAGTCAAATTAAGCTTCTGACTTCCTGGTAGTGATTGAATTTACAGTTGCTCTATAAAAACATTATATTCAGTTCTGCTCTATCGGTCTTTTCATCAATAGAGCCCAAGTTCCAATCGAGACATCAATTTTATCAAAACTGAAGGACAGCCTATTTGATTTGGAGCAATTCAGAGAACCAATCAAATTTTTAAGGGGAAGACATGAAACCCAACACAGTGTCATTTACAGATATGGCTGTAGAGACATCTCCATCTTGTTTATTAGGGATGTGACAAATCTTTGATTTGTATTCGATTCGTACACGGATAGTGCCATTTCAATCCCCCAATTTTGCAATTCAGTTGATTATCCCCCAAATAAATTTTGGATTTTCATAATTGTTCTTTCTTGGTAAGGTGGTGTTTACTGTGACCATTAACAAGTGCCGCAGCACGTCTCCACATGCCATGCGGGAGGCCCTCACTGAGGGCTGGAATGGACAGTCAGTGCTCAAGTGAGACAAATCACCAACACTAGATGAGAGGCCTCTGGACTTTGTGAGGGAAGGAATAAATATATATTTGGGAAAAAAGGCAGAGACTAGTGTGGAATTTTTTTTTAAAACTGCGTGTAATACAAATCCAGCTGAAACAATAGTGTAAAAAGTTACAAAGCAGCAATCTCTTGGGCTAATGCGGTAGGTAGGCTACACAGACAGCCACGGTGAAACGTGCGGAGCAGGCACGGTGAGTACCAAGGAACAAAGGAGACGGTGTGTATTTCAACCCACAGACTAATGCAGTAGGTAGGCTATACGGAGACAGCCACGGTGAAACGTGCGGAGCAGGCACGGTGAGTACCAAGGAACCAAGGACACGGTTTGTATTTCAACCCACAGTCTGTGTTTTAGATTTCCCCCCAAACTTTCCATACAACAGACAGACATCTAGATCAGCCCAGCAAGCTATGGTGGAAGTGTGAAGTCCAGAAGAGACTGGAGAAACAAGTCTCCTAAGGCCATGAAGATCCGCAACAGGCTGAATGGAAGCAGCGCTCGGCGTACAGCCATGTTCCGTGGTGGAAGATGTGGGCCTCGGGAGACTGCTCAGGTTACTGGAACCTTGTGTTCACATCCCATCCTACAAGTTTGCACTGAACGCTTCCTGACAGCTACTAGGGAGGGTGCCTGCCCATGTTATGCTGATTAAAAAACACAAGTACACAAAGCTATCGATGTCTTTGCTGGTGTGTGGAACCAGAACACCACCACAAAGTATTTCCTTGGCCTAAAAGATCACTGAATTAACAAGGAGTTTTAACAGAGGAACAGGAGTGCTGTACTGAGAGGCTTTCGAAGGGAAACACAGGTACCACCAATTCCGATGAGTTTCTGAAAACGCTAGAAAAATGACAGACCGCTGAGACAGCCGACATGCTGTTCTCCATGATAACGGCACTAATATTAAAAAAAAAAAAAAAAGAAGAAGAAGAGCTTTTAATGACAGCAATGTATACAATTTGGGCCATTTGGCAAAACCCTGCAGATGTGTATTAATGATGCTTTATTTAAAAACAAAAACAAAACAGTCCATGTTGGAATTGATCAGGGTAAGTTAAATGGTGGTTTTTAGGCTGGACCCATGATTTAAGCTGTACCCATCCAGCTCAGAAAAAAAAAAAAAAAAGAGAGAGAGATCATCTGAATGTTAAAGCAATCGTTCAGAGTCCTGAAGAAGAGACCAGGCCAGAGAATGCCAATAATGATGACTGGCAAAATCAAAATCAAAACAAAAGGAACTTTATCGAGCCGCCGACAAAGAAATCTTGCACGGAGACTACAAGTCTGGAGTTTCTGGGATGAAATTGTACAGGAATCTCAGTCCACAGTTTCCTCATTCGCTGCGGAGATGGAGCTGTCACTGAATCTGACAGAGCCCTGCACTCCTCGGTCCGTCGACCCTGTGGAATGGTGGAAACACAACGCAATCAGGCCTCCTAATCTCGCAGCGATTGCGATGTCTTTTCTTGGAGCTCCGCCAAGCAGTGTTCCCTCCGAGAGGCGTTCAGTTCTGCTGAGGATCTCCACGGAGACCATCGCTGCAGACTTCTCCCCGAGAATGCAGAGAGGCTGGTGTTTTATTTTATTTATTTTAAAATAATGCAATTTGCCCAGAGTAAACTACAGGTATTAAACACAGTTTGAGCTCACCAAAATCGCATGAGTCATGCTATGGAGTTTGTACTATATTCAAATTGCACACAGAAAACACATGTATAAGTTTAAGGTTTCTTAAACTTTGTGCATATCTCAGAGATTCACAAATGGTCATCTAATAGTGGCCGTAGCTATGCTATGGGTCAATTCACAAAGGGTTTACAGCACTGTAAGAAGTTAAGTGTGGCAACATTTTTTTTTTCCCCAGTCAAGCTGTCCTGTCTGATTTGCCATCGTCCATTTTTGACAAACATTAATAGCTACTATTCGGTATTCAGTCGAATACCAAAAAAGTGGATTCGTCACATCCCTAGTTTATAAGCCAATGAAATCCCCAAATCTTACGGAGGAAAGTTGAAAACAATATTGTCTACATGGCGTTCTCTAATTTACCAAAACAAGAGAGACTTCATGTGGAAGCACAGAGTAGGATTGACTCCAAAAGTCAGTCTCTCTCTCTCTCTCTCTCACACACACACACACACACACACACACACACACACACACACACACACGGTGAAATTTCACACTGAATAGCAACAATGATTTACAGAAACAGACAAAAATACATGAAGCACAAATAAATTATTCTTAAAAGTTGGTTTAATCAAGGAAATGCAAAGCAGGATTCTAATAGTAACTCACCTTTTTGTAATCCAGTCTTCAGGGCAGCCTGAGGAGCTGTCTCAACCTGTTTGGACAGAAAAACACAGCATTAACAGCACATTTTTTCACTTTAAAAGATAGAGGGAAAAAACAACATTTTCATCAATCTAAGTAGTGACGAGTGACCAATGTTACTGAAAATCTGAATTCAATCCCATCTTCTGGGTCAAGTTCTCTGTATCAGGGTCAGGGGGCTTACACCCTAGCTGCCTGCGCTGAGTACCAGGTGATAACACACAGACACATGCTCTTTGGCAAAGTCTTCCCACCACTCCCTTGGTACTTGAAGAGAACAGGAGTATCTTCCTCAGTGTCTGGGAGGCAGGAGAGGGGCTGGCCGCAGAAACAGCCCCACACTGCTATGGAGCCCTCCCGCCCCAAAGACATTAGGATAAATGTTTACTTACTATGACACTCAGGGTAATGTAACTCACGTCACTTTAAGACCCTTCCGCGCCTGCACTCAGAGCTAAGTTGCTGGGAATCGGGACCCTCTCTGTAGAGAGCGCTGCATGTCTCCATACAGCTGGAAGCTCAATACTTGTGCTGCTAGAGCAAACTGAGGGAGTTTGTGATACTGCAATAGCACTTACTTGAGTGTCTTATGAACAGTGTCTTGATCCTACATTAGGAGAGCGAGATCAGAAGTTATTCTGCCAACGTATATGTAAAGCACGTGCTACTGGAAGACTGAACCACTGGAATAGGGAAAAGGTGCTGTTTGCACACGTTCCTGTTTAGGCTAGGATGGAATTTTATGTTTCCTTAAGATGTGAAATATGCATGTTGAAACACATTTTGTAAATATTTAAGGATTGTTCTAAGCTTTTAAAAAATTTTTTTATTTTTTTTTACAACAGGTAAAAAAACATACAACAGGAATGCTTTTTGTACGATACAATTAGTTGTACAAATATAAAATCTTCTAAACAATCACTGGTATTATTCTACTACTAGCTATATATAACACAGTGGCAGTAACAATCTGTCCCATTATTTTTTTTCATTCTGCTTATTAATTTTAACCTAGCTAGCCACAGACTGAATTTGGGAGCCAGGAGACAAAATCACAACTTCATTTTGGTAACAAATACTATAAATTTGTCAGACTTGGATTTTTTTTTTAAATTTCCTAGATATGGAAATTATATGCTAAATGAAAAGTATTACTAAAATTTTAGCTAAATATTTTCAAAAATTGTTTTATATCCTTGTATTACCATTGAGCACCCACAAAGTTAGCATCTGAATTTGGAAATTTAAAATTATGCAGATTTTAAATAAAAGTACATATTCTCCTATAGTAAACTGCCTTAAAATAGTAACCTTATTGGAACTAATTCTGGATTTGTTTTAATACTAGATGACTGGGCTATAAAAAATAAACATTCTAAAGCTGGTTGTGGTGTCAGACACCTTTAATCCCAGCAATGAGGCTGAGGCAGGTGGATCTCTGTGAATGCTGGCCAACCTGATCTATATATTGACTTCCAGGCCAGCCAGGGCTACATAGTGAGACCCTGTCTCAAAAAATGAAGAAAGAAAAGAAAAGAATATTCTGGAGACAAAATTCAGTGGCACAGTGCCCACTTAAAAATGGATATTCAAGCCGGGTGGTGGTGGCGCACGCCTTTAATCCCAGCACTTGGGAGGCAGAGGCAGGCGGATCTCTGTGAGTTCGAGGCCAGCCTGGTCTACAAAGCAAGTCCAGGACAGCCAGAGCTGTTATACAGAGAAACCCTGTCTCGAAAAAACCAAAAAAAAAAAAAAAAATGGATATTCATTTTTAATGAAAAAAAATCTGTGAGTTTATAATTTATAGAATCATTTCTCAGAATTCTTTGAAAAGGTAATTTAACATGTATATTACTACATTGATTACACCAGTTGAACACATTCGATCAAAATGTAGTCCCCTCCCCACACACTTTTTATTTGAATATTGTTTATCTGACAGTTTGATTCCAGATGAGTGTCATTCCACTGGAAAACTAACATTTCAAAAGATCTGTGATACCAACAGAAAAACCAGATCATCTATGATTACCTGATTCTTAAATATACGAATATAAATTAAATTATTTTAATTTGTTTAAAAAATAAAAACAATATATACCAGCAGCTTAAACCAAAAATCAAAGTTTTTAAAAAGGAACCCAATGACGGTTCCAAGTGAAACTCATGAAAACATGAACTCATTGTGCTTATAACAGAAATTTCAAAATGAATGTAAGGGTCTCGAACTGCTGGCTTCCATCTCTCAAACCCATTTTCTGTGAAAATGCTTGAAGCACCATCACAGGAGAGCTGTCTGAGAAGTCGCCACTGCAACCCAGCAGGACAGATGGAAAGAAGGTTCAGGAGGGAGGCCAAGGTGGAGAGGACCTCTGTCTGATGACAAGACATAAGCCACCGCATCACAGACACGCTTTAACTCTCTACATGTAGGAAGCCAACCTGCTCCTTTTTGATCTTCTTCTTTGGCACAGCCTCGGTGGATTTCTCTGACTCAGACCGAGTCCTGACTGATCTTCTCTGTTGCTTCTTCTCTCCTGGGCCTAAGAGATGATGTAAGCGCACAAACATTTATTTAAGGGCTTTTTGACTCATTTGGTTAAGATCTGACTAGAGTCTTGATTTTTTAAAATATCATTACTTACAGAATTTTAATTAGAAGTCATTAAAACTTTTTTATATACTTGGGAACCGTAAAATTATGTAATAGCTCAAATATGCTGAGAACGGAATCTATAAAAGATCTAGTTACAAAAATAAGGGAGATTTTAGTTTAGTTTTAAAGTCAGGCCAAAACAACAGAGGCATAGTTTACCTCTGAAGTAATATATACTTAAATAAGTGTAACTCGGGGGATGAAGGAACAGGTCAGCACAACAGGCTTTCTAGGCCAAACACATAGAGGGAGTGAATTCAGATCTCTAGCACACTTGAAAACAAATGCAACAAAAAGGGGCCTGGTAGCACGCCCCCCTGCCATCCCAGTGCTGACGGAGCAGAGACGGTCGCTGTGGCTTGCTGCCAGTCAGTCTAGCAGAGACCTTGTATCAAAAGATAGGTGAAAAACCAATTGGGAGGTATAACGTAGCCTACACACACACACACACACACACACACACACACACACACACACACACACACACAGAGTCACAGACACACACAGACACGCACACACACAGACACGCACACACACAGACACGCACACACGCACGCACACACAGTCAGACACACACAGACACTCACACACACAGACACACACACAGACAC
>CAJQZJ010032761.1:4778170-4838205 GCA_907164525.1 Lophiomys imhausi
ACACTCACACACACATACACACACACACACACACACACACACACAGTCACAGACACACACAGACACTCACACACACAGACACGCACACACACACACAGACACTCACACACACAGACACACACACACACACACACACACAGTCACAGACACACACAGACACTCATACACACAGACACGCACACACGCACAGACACATACACACACACACACACACACATACACACACACAGACACAGACACATCACTGGGTCAAAATTAAATGGATAGTAAACATTTTGCACCTGAAGTGCAAAGTGAGTTGAGCAAATTTTAGATATAAGCAACAGCATTCACTACACTTGTGTAAGTTATGTCACTGCTAAAACAACTAAGCCAGAGAAAAAGCAAGACAAGTACAAACAATGTGACCAAACACATCTATCAACTTGATTATCACACAGAGCCTTTGTTTTACCTTGAACATGACTAATCAGTTGGTAGAGTGTTACTTATCGTGCTTAGTGTTGCTTAGCGTGCACAAGGTCCTGAATAAGATTCACAGCACAAAGCCGGGCGGTGGTGGCGCACGCCTTTAATCCCAGCACTCGGGAGGCAGAGGCAGGCGGATCTCTGTGAGTTCGAGGCCAGCCTGGTCTACAAAGCGAGTCCAGGACAGCCAGAGCTACTCAGAGAAACCCTGTCTGGAAAAAAACAAAAACAAAAAGATTCACAGCACAACATCACTAGGGCACTTGTAGTTGGAAGCAAGAGGGTTGGAAGTTCAATATCATTCTTGGCTATATAGTGAGTTTGAGGCCAGCTGGGCCAAATGAGGCTAATCTCAAAAATAAAAACAGTAAAAGTAAAGACAAATAAAAAACTGAATCATGGGAAACTAATTAGAATTACTGATTTTTTTCCATGCTAAATAGTAAAATAAACTTAACGTTTTGTTTTTCTGTGTTGAGACAGGGTCTCACCTTGGATGATCTGGAACTCACAGACATCCAATCGTCTAAGTGCTGGGATTAAAGGTGTAAGCCACTATGCCTGGCCTGAGACTTTTAAACAGTACAGCTGTTTAAAAAATAAACTGATAAGAGCTTACATGGATTTCATGTGAAAAATAAAACTGACATGGTGACTTGGAAGAATGCTGAGCCAGGAACCAGTCTCCCTGTGACACCACAAACACCAGCACCTTTACCGAAGTCATTTATCAGGTCTTCAGTCTAACTGACCAAAAATGCCCTTCCTATATAGAACCCACTTCCCGGGCCAGTGGGATGGCTCAGCAGGTAAAGGTACCCAACACAAAGCCTGACAACCCGAGTTTCATGCCAGAACCCACATGGTGGGAAGAGAGAAACAGCTCCCTATGCCATCCTCTGACCTTCAGCCATGTGGCTCCTTCACGGTCAGCAGAAGCTTTTCCAATGCAGCAATGCTTCCTGACTCTGCACTCACTGCTAGGGGTCACTTAGAATGCTTTCCTTCACCTTAGCTCAAATCCACACACAAGAGCTATCCCAGTCCCACTACTTTGGTTTTGAAAGAATTGGTAGCTTAATAATACCATGTTTTGTGTTGTTTTGGTTTTTCAAGACAGGGTTTCTCTGTGTAGCCCTGGCTGTCCTGGACTCACTTTGTAGACCAGGCTGGTCTTGAACTCACAGAGATCCTCCTGCCTCTGCCTCCTGAGTGCTGAGATTAAAGAAGAGCGTCACTCCCCCCAGCATGTTATATTTTATGTATTTTGTGTATCTGTGTATGAGTGCACATGCCAGAGTGCCAGTGTGGAGACCAGAGCAGAGTTTGTGGGAGTGGGTTCTCCCCTTCTACCATGTGGGTCCTGGGAATTGAACTCAGACCGTCTGGTACTTTACCCACTGACTATCTCACCAGCCATTTTTCTTATCAAGTATATATGTATTGAGTATGCCTGCGTGCATGCATATTCACACAGGAATATATAATACATTTGTGCACACAAAGGTGAAGGCACTATCAAGAATCAAGCAATCCCAGGGCTCACAGATACGGCTGGTCTCCACAGCCACCTTCCAAGGCTGGAATTACAGGCTGGCTACCATGCTAATCTAGTGCTTATGTGGATTCAAAGAATCCAAACTCTGGTCATCTTGCTTACTGGCAAGGGCTTTAGTTGCACCATGGCAACAGCATATTTCAGAGCTATAACTAATCTGCTTCTAGCACCAAAGTCACAATCTAGTCACAGGAGTCAGTGAAGGTTCTGGAACCATCCATCCTTTGCTCTCACCTTTTCTCCTTAAACTGATAAAAATGTTCACTGAAACAACAGGTGGCCTGACCTCATAAACCAGCTGGGGGTTTCAGGGACTGCCTTCTTTATTAGATTCATAATACTCAAGCACTACTACCTAGAAAAACAAAGCGAAAACAATGGAAGCAATAACAAGCAAGCAGACAAACCTACATGTCTCTAAGTGACGTGTAGGGGTTTGGAAAACAGTGCAAACTGTAGACAATGCAGTCACTGGGCTTTCTCGCTGTTGACCACATCTAGCTTTTTTTTTTTTTTTTTTTTTTTAAATAAGACTAGCCTTGTCAAGGGTGATGGTGTATTCCTGACCTCCCTGCCTCCACCTCTCAAGTGCTGGGCTTATAGGCATGAGCTAACATGACAATTTATGTGAGGCTGGGGACTGAACCCAGGGCAGACACTCTACCAACGGAGTGCCATTCCCAACCCTGACCAATATCTTACAGAGGGTGGAGCAACATGACTTTTTAAGATTATTCTGGCCAAGCAGAGGTGGTGCTGGTGCCAGTGGTGGTGCACTCCTTTAATCCCAGCACTCAGGAGGCAAAGACAGGTGGATCTCTGAGTTCGAGGCCAGCCTGGTCTACAGAGTGAGTTTTAGCACAGCCAGGGCTACACAGAAAAATCCTGTCTCAAAAGACCAAAACCAAAACAAAACAAAAAGTAAAAAACCTGATAGTTATCCAAAGAACAAACAAATTTAAAACCACTAACAAGTTTTATACTTACTTCTAAAGGGAGGGGGGAGTAAGGATTTGGAAAATAATGTAGTAACCTAGTATGAATATAAATATCATTCTTCAGACCACAGAAATATGTCAGTGGCACACAGCTTATGTATTTAAGTTTTAATAAAAGGCTCAAGAACTCTCTGCTTGGAGCTGACATGACACAATGGCTTCTAAGGGAAAATAAGTCTCTTTCCTTACCTTTGGATTACTAAAAGTTATCTTTACAGGAAAGTCAGATGATCATTTAAAAAGACAAAAGTATACCTATCGGCCACCACTGGCAACAAAACTAAAGCCAAACTCAAAACTACAGCATCTATCCCTGAAGGTAGGTTCTAGTCAAAACTTAGACCCCAACCTCTATGTGTCTAAGGAAATCAGATAGCTTTTTTCTAAGTTCAAAGAATGAGAATAGTATACTTAAAAAAAAAATTAAAAAGCTCACAACAGAACCTGAATCTTATAATGAACAGATTACACAAAAACATAATATTCAGTAGCTGAGGGGAAGGGAAGAAAAACATGACCCATTAATAAAAGCTGTGACCTTTAAGAGGTCTCCATTACTAAATGAAGTTTATTTTTTTCCCTTCCTGAGAGACTATAGGTATGTAAATAAAGATCTAGATATCCCACTTAAAGTAAGACAAATTAACAAAGCTACTATAAGAACTGATATGCCTATGTGACCAGCTGAGGCCAAAAGGTTTTTGTTGCTGTCACAGTCGAAGAAAGCAAATACTACATCATGGTAAAGCCTAGGTCACCTGCTTCTCTTCAACCTCATTTTAGTACAAAGCGTCTGGCGTGATGTTGCAGACCTGATGTCACTCACTACTCCCTTGGATCTTTACTTCAGCTTCCTTTCCCAACTTGACACTAGCTAAAGACACTCTGTTCATGGTGCCTCCTTCAACCTGTGCCCAATGTCCTCTTGAATGATCTCACCCTGCCCTGCATCCCTCACTACCTGTTTTTAGAGAGCTAGTCAAGTCTGTTTCTTGGGGGGGGGGGGGGGGGGGTTTTGTTTTTTACGTTTTTCAAGACAGGATCTCTCTGTGTAGCCCTGGCTGTCCTGAACTCCTGAACTCGCTCTGTAGACCAGGCTGGCTTCGAACTTACAGAGATAAGCCTGCGACTGCCTCTGTCCCGAGTACTGGGATTAAAGGTGTGTACCACCACTGCCTGGCCCATGTCTTTTTCTGAATGGTGGTTGTTATATAGTTTTTGTAACAATTCAGATTTTAGTAACAATTCACTCACAAAAATAACTCTGTATCCTCCATCACAGATTTGCCTGGATTACTACTGAATCAAGATCTCTATTATTTTTATTTCCACTTTCCAGACTCTGACTCTTCCAGATTATTTGATCAGGATATTACTACAATATAACAAGAAGTACACTGGGCCAGTGAGATGGCTCAGTGGGGTAAAGGCACTTGCCAGCAGGACTAAGTTCCATCCTGTCCAGAGACCTACACTGTGGAAGAATGGGACCATTTCTGCAGGTTTTCCTCACCTCTGTGCACACTTGCACCACACATACAAATAAATGTCACTTCTTATAAAAGAAGAAGTATATATATGGTTTCTGCCCTTCATTCCTAAATCCTTTCTAATTGTCTAAGTGGTATGAACATATATTTGCTGTTTGGTGTTTGACCTAGCTCCTTGCACAGAGCTTCTGAATGGATGCTAGTAGATCTCTTTTCCTCTGATGAGACAACTCCTGATGGGGTGCTAGGCAGAGGTTAGTCATTAGAAGGACTAAGCCCAGATCCCTGTCCAAGAAGGGAAAGACAGGCTGGAGCCTATAGAAACACAGGCTGTGCATGTGCCAAAGCCTCCTAAGACCTTATGAACCATGGCAGTGGAGAACTTCCAGATGAGGAAACAGGAGGATTCTGGGAGGGCTAAGGAGAGTATAGAAATCATACAGTCTATTTGTGCATCTGTGGTGTCTTGAGTAACAAACTGGCAAGCTTCAATGAAGTGCTCACCTGTGAGCAAATGACTCAACCAGAGCAGGGAGTAGTAATGACTCCAACAGACCCCAACAAGTAGGCTGTTAACTACACACTGTGGAGACAGAGTGTAGCATGGTGGGTGAGGTCAAAGGATCTGGAATCCAAAGTCAGCCTGGGCTACAATGGGAGAATCCTGTCTCAAAACAAACAAACAAGCAAGCAAGCAAGCAAACCAAAACCCCAAATCCCAAGTCCTGGAGCCGTCTGGAGTCTATGCCACACCTGGGGTGTGGGAGCTGATGCTGGTCTAGACAGCAATTGGGAGGTGGGACAAAGGGGAGTGAGTCCCTGCAGACAGGGTTTCCCAGCACACTCTATGTCAAGAAACCAGAACCAGGGAAGCTTCAACTTGAAGGATCTGACACTGAGAGAAATGAATCAAGAGATGAGGTGGCACACCTTTAATCCCACGCAAGGGAGGCAGAAGCAGGAGATCTCTGTGAGTGAGTTCCAGGACAGCCAGAGCTATGTAGAGACCCTGTCTCAAACAAAACAAAAAGGTTGCTTAGAAGATGTCTAAGAACTGGTCAGTGTGGGGAAAAATAATCCACTCATCTGGGTCAGATGAGTATGCAAAGTGGCCAATATGTGGCAGCACACAACAGGTTTTTTTTTTTTTCTACTATATTACAAAATCATTTCTTAGAATTCAAAATCTTAAAAAACAAAATAAGCCGGGCATGGTGGCACATGCCTTTAATCCCAGCACTCGCGAGGCAGAGGCAGGCGGATCTCTGTGAGTTCAAGGCCAGTCTGGTCTACAAAGTGAGTCCAGGACAGTCAAGGATACAGAGAGAAACCTTGTCTCGAAAAACCTAAAAAAAAAAAAAAAAAAACCTCTTATTTCTAAGATAAGATTCTAAATGGCCAAGCTAATTAAAAGCTAAGTATTGAACTTAGGCCAGTGTGAATACCAGGCAAGCACTCTACACTGACCTATATACAGCCTACAGGGGTGGAAGAGAGTCGGTGAGACAGGTTCTCACTCTGTAGCTCAGGCTGTCCTGGAATAGCCCAAGCTAACTCTGCCTGACAGTGATTCTCTTGCCTGGTCTTCTGAGTGCTGGATAACACGCAGGAACCACCACCTGGTTCCCTCCCCAGTGTAGCATTTTATTTTGTAACAAAGTCTCACTAAGCTACCTACAGTGGCCTTGGAATTGGATGCTCTTCTACTGAGATTATAGCTCTCTATCTTTACTGGTTACATGAAGCACCACACAGAAACAATATTCATTATATCATTAATATAGAATTGTTGTTACTACACAAATGTACCAGACAATCAGTTAAAACTAAGATACATTTTTAAGTCTTTTTGAAAACTTGCTTTAGGCTGACAAGATGGCTCAGTGAATACAGGTGCTTGCTGACAAGTCTGGCCTGAGTTTGATCCCCAGGACCCACATTAAAAGACTGACTCCCATAGGTAGTCCTCTGAGATCCACATGAGTGCCAGGTGCACGTACACATACTCAAATAAACGTATTTAAAACTTTAAAAAAAACCATAGCCTTAAATCTTCAAAAGGTACAACCTTACTAAACACAGGTATTTTTCTTTTTCTGTTTTTGTTTCATTTTGTTTTATATATCCTGGCAAGCCTCAAATTTACTATGTAGATTAGATCGTTGTAAAACTCACAGAGACCCACCTGCCTCTGCTACCCACTCCCTGTTTTTGTTTTTGTTTTTTTTGAGACAGGGTTTCATTGTGTAGCTCTGGCTGTCCTGGACTCACTTTGTAGACCAGGCTGGCCTTGAACTCACAGAGATCCGCCTGCCTCTGCCTCCTGAGTGCTGGGATTAAAGGCGTGCGCCACCACCGCCAGGCCCCACTCCCTGTTTTAAGCATCTCTCTCTCTCTCTCTCTCTCTCTCTCTGGTTTTTCAAGACAGGGTTTATCTGTATAACACAGCCCTGGCTGTCCTGGACTCACTTTGTGGACCAGACCAGCCTCAAACTCATATCCACTTGCCTCTGCCTCCAGAGTGCTAGGATCAAAGGCGTGTCCCAGGCATTTCTCTTTTAAGGAAGAATAACACAGTTCAGTTTTCAGTTCTGGGTGTCTGCTAGTCAGAGAATGTTACATTAGAGTACCTAAGTCTTGAGTCCTAGAGCTACTAACACTGCACACATCTACCAAAAATTCTGTTTCTGATAGAGGATAAAGGAGCAAATGGTGAGGATGAGAATGTCTACTACTGCAGGAAAAGTAAGCTGCTGCTCTATGCTAAGAGAGATGAAGGACTTAGACATGTTTACAATTCAGCTATACTCCCCCCCTCCCTACTTTTTTTAAAATTTTTTATTTTTGAGCTGGGATATTGCTGAGGTTTTTGGCTGGATTACATGAACATCACCATACTCAGCATAGAATTTACAGCTATACTCTAATTATGGAACCATGCTAGAATTTAAATTCCTGTAGGGAAAAGAACCATGAATAAAGCTCTCTAGCTCTGATTCAATATTTCCTATTAAAATTATTGCTTTTAAAAATAAAAATGATGAATATTCTGCCTACATGTAAGTCTGTGCACCATGTGTATACCAGGTGTCTATGGAGGCCAGAAGAGGGCATCAGATCCCCTGGGACTGGAGTTACAGAGTTAGCATACAAAGCAAGGGTTCTCACTATGAAATACTCTGCATGTGTGTCATTATGACCTGTTCTCATTCAATGTCGTTTACCTTTGACATCAAAAGTTTCTTAGGAACCTCTCAGAATGGATCCAGGTGCCCCTCAGTCATACCCACCTGCAGAACCAGATGTCGCCTCAGGAGATGACGCGTTCTGAGTCGGCTTTTCATTTCTCTGACTTGGTGAAGAGATTATAAGCCTGTCTTGCCCCCTGACACTTATTTCTGTTTTGTTACCAATTCCCTTTAAAATGAGGCAGAATAAAAACAAGCGATTAGCAGGCATATAGTATTGTGAGCTTATAAAGATGGCTTAACATGATCATAACTTCCTCAAATTTGTATTGTCAATTATGATTAGTCATTATCAGAACATTTTTATTAAGTCATCAGGACATATTTTAAATTATACAATAAGATCACTTGAAAGAAAAATAAAAACTATTTGCCTTAGGTCCAGGGGATAAATATGCTTAATAAATAAACTCGCATCACCCCATTATCTGTCAAAACAAAGTAATTCCTAGTGTGAATAGTTTCTTTCTTCACACTACGGTCATTTCACCATGTTGTCTATTACAAAGGTAGAAAGGTCAACGTGTCTTGAGATGAGAATACCTTTAGATAACAAATATATCATTTATACTCACAAAATATGATCAATAAGGTAATGTGGAGCAGACAGATAGTAGGTGAGGTTAATTTAGATCTTAATTTAATTTTTTTAATGTAATGAGTAATTTTAAGTGATATTTATTTTTCAAAAGATCAATCTGTTTTCAAAGATTTATTTATTTTCATTTTATGTGTATAAGTCTTTTGCCTGCATGTATGTGTACCACATGCATCCCTAATGCCTGCAAAGACTAGAACATGGCCTTGGATCCTCTGGAACTGGAGTTATCCATGGTTGTGAGTCACCATGATCTGTGCAAGAGCAGCCACTGTTCTTAAGAGCTGAGTCATCTCTCTAGCCCCAAAAAATGAAGTTTTATCTTGAATTTCCTTTAATAGTCTTAGGGAATTGGGTGTACTTTTTTTCATACAGAAATAAATAAAATTGGCTCTAAGAATAAAGGCAAGCTGCATTCAAACAATATGCAAATGTTGCTATCAAAAGAATCACACTGGCTGGGCCTGGTGTTGAAAGCCTTTAATCCCAGCTAATCCCAGTACTCAGAAGGAGGCAGAGGCAGGCAGATCTCTGTGAGTTTGAGCCCAGCCTGGTCTACAAAGCAAGTCCAGGACAGTCAGGGCTACACAGAGAAACCCTGAAAACAAACAAACAAACAAACAAACAAACAAACAAACCCAAAAGAATCACATTGGGGCTGGAGAGAAGGCTCAGTGGTTAAGAGTACTTGCTTGATACTCTGGGGACTGAGTTCCAGTCCCAACACCAATGCTGTAGGACTCACAATTGCCTACAGCTCCAGCCCCAAGGGACCAGACACTCTTTTCTGGCAAGAAAAGGAAATGGGAAAGAGGAAGGTAGGGTAATGAGAGGAAGGAGGGGAAAGGAGAAAGCAAAGAAAAAAGAAAATGGAAAGTCGAGTGGAAATTGTAATTTAAGCTCTTCTGGGGAACTTAAACCTACTGATCAAATAAACCTACCCACAGAAAGAGACAATAGAGGTCCTTACCGTTTCTAAGAGTAAAGCGTCCCATATACTTAATCAATTATTTAAATGAGTGTATGTCTATGCTAATTGGGGGAAAAAAGCACAGAATTCCTTAACATTCACATGCATGAGATGCAACTAAATCAAAATCACCCCAACTTATGGAGTGGGCTGGGAGGTATGAACATAATCCAATGTTACAAAGAATTTTGTCACCTTCAAGCCAAAGACTACCTGCCTTAAATGGAAACCCAGGCTACACTGATGGAGGTTTTTAGTAGCTAATCTATACTATTAATTACCCTTTCCTCACCATAATTCATCATTGGCCCAATATAGTAATGGAGCTTCCCCAGACTCAACGAGATATCCTAGGCAACAGGAATCTAACAGAACTGCTGGCACAGCAAGGCCAAGCTAAATGTGGCCTTTTCTCAAGTAGCTTCATGGATTAAGAGAAGGCCTTAAAAGATACAGCTGAGGGGCTGGAGAGGTGGCTCAGAGGTTAAGAGCACTGGCTGTTCTTCCCAAGGTCCTGAGTTCAATTCCCAGCAACCACATGGTGGCTCACAGCCATCTACATTGAGATCTGCCCGGGCATATATGTAGAGCAAATACTGTATACATAATAAATAAATAAATAAATGTTTAAAAAAAAAAAAAAAAAAAAAAGATACAGCTGATAGGAGGAGTCCTGCCCAGCCATACTTTTTTTTTTTTTGAGACAGGTCTTGTTATTTATGTAACTCAGGCTGGCCTTAATTCCTTATACCTCTGTCTTCTGAGTGTTGGGATGACAGGCATATGCTATAAGCCCAGCCAGAGGAGCATATCATTAATAGAAACTCACAATGTGCACATTTAAGGATATGCAAGATATCCTCATTAAACCTGCATGGTCCAACACAGTAGCCACGTTAAATGTGAGTTGGAGGATATAGCTCAATTGGTGCAAAGCTTGTCTAACGTGCATGAAGCGCTAGGCTGTGCACATAGCACCTGGTGCATGTCTACAATTCTAGCACTTGGGAGGCAGAGGCAAAAGAATTGAAGTGCAGGGTCATATCCAACTACATAGTTTAAGGACAGCCTGGGTTATGTAAGACCCTAGAGAGGTGGGTAGTGGAGGATATACACTGAATTCCAAAGATTGAGGTGAGAGAACAGTATAGGAAACAGCTCACCAATCACTTTGCACTGACTACATATTGAAATGTTTAGGTACACTGAGTTAAATGAACTGTGCAGTTAAATTGAAATACAACAAAACAAAAAACTACTGCAAGTACAACCAGATCAGCAGGCACAACTACTTGAGTAGGTGTTTTTTTTTTATAACAAGTTAATTCAGATAAAAGAAATTTTTTAATAAAAATCATACTTTACAACAAAGAAAAACTAACTCTACAAATTAAAAACAGGCAAACTGCCCAGCTTTTTTCCATGACTTTCAGGAGTTAGGCTCAATTTTGGCTGCATTGCTCAAGATTAATTTATTACAGATGGGTAATTACAAGAGGGAAACAGGAAGAACACAACTTTTTGCCCAGAGTGAATGAGACTGTGCGCTTCAGATGCAGTGGATCCAAGGGTATTTAAATTACATTCTTAAGTGGTTTTTAGTACCATTCCCCAAGCCCCTATAGAACAAGAGGTACCTTCGTTGAATAAACAAACTGATCAATAAACTTCCCGTCTCCTGTCGCATTCTGGAGAGCAAACACTTGTTCAATTTTCACAACTGGAGACATATTACACTTCTGCAAATCTAGGCTCCCTTTGTGCATTGTGATAGAAGCCGGTAAGGATTTCCTTGCGGCTGCTGTTTTCCAGGCTATCTTAACAGGAGGTGGCTCATCCTCTTCTACACTCGTGTGCCGCCTCTGGCTCTGTCTTCGAAGGTCAGTACTTGATTGTGAGGAGGCCACCTCCCCAGCACTGGTCTGTTCTGACTGACTATTCAGTGCAGATCTTGGTCTTCGGGGTTTCTTGACTTCGGTCTTAGAGGTTACATTCTTCTTTGCTTGGGATGAAGCCTCTTCTGGTTGCTTATCGATATAGATGAAAGTGTACTGTTCTACTCTTTCTTCTCGAGTCATTTTCAATGCTTTCTCTGCATGAGCAATGCCAATATCCCACTGGGCACGTTCTCTCTGAGGTCGAGGTTTCCGAATCTTTATAAAAGATAGAGGATTTGTGTGAAATGCTTTAGTCCAATAGGCACATTAAAATCATCATGGATTTTCTAAGCATCCTGCAATTTTTTTTAAGTACACATAAATATTTTCAGATTCTCAAGACAAATAAATGTAATATGCTGATCTCATGCCATTAATAGAATTACTCTATTAAATGGCATGAAGGTCTGCTCTTTTATTTATATTTCTTTTGTTGACTACTCTGCTGCATAACACCCCAAAGAGGAGTTGTCGTTCCATATCTCATTTGTTGAATAGTAATAATGAAAGAGAAGACTACAGAAATGACTTGTTTTCAGGGGCCAATCAACACTAACATGAAATGTTACTGCAGAGTTGCTATTTCATCAATATGAAGGCAAGTAAGTCAGGTACTGTGGAGATCTCAGCAAAGCTTGCTGCCAGCCAATATTTGGAGACGTGTGGCCAGTCTATGCCAATATGCAAACAAGGATTGAATGATTAAAAAGGAGAAAATCCAAGGAAGCAACAAAACAAAGTGTGGGGGGGGGGGGGAGGCTATGGGGGGAGTGACAAACCCTGAATGCCTTTCCATAGAGGTTGAGCAGAAGAGTGTGGGTTGGCAAGAGGGTAGAAAGCTTGGGTAAACTGAGAGGTGACCAAAGCTCACCCAAAGTGAGGAGCAAAGCAGCTAGGACTGTTTAGCTGGGGCCAGTGAGGCGGTTCAACAGAGGCCTTGCCTCAAAGCCCCACCAGCCATCCCTGGGATCCACATGGCAGGACAGAAACGACTCCTCCACGTTGCCCTTCAACCTCCGCATACACATCGTGACAGGTAAGATATATATATATATTTAATATATACATTAAATATAGCAATAGGGCCAGGCAGGATAGCACACACCTTTAATGCCAGGACTCAGGAGGCAGAGAAAGGCAGATCTGTGGGAGTTCAAGGCCAGGATAGTCAGAGTAAATAGTGAGAATCTATCTCAAAACAACAACAAAAATGATAATAAAACAAATTTTTTTAAAGAAGCAAACTATGAGATAGTATAGTATATGCTAAGTGTTGATGACTAAATTTTAAAAATAAAGTCTGATAAAATTAATTAAAAACTTCTGTGTGAGGATAGATAGTCAGGTCAGCATTAAGAGTATGTACTGAAGCCAGCCGTGGTGGCAAAAACCTTTAGTCCCAGCACTTGGGAGACAGGCAGAGGCAGAGGCAGAGGAAGGCTCATTTCTGTGAGTTTGAGACCAGTCTGATAGTTTCAGGACAGCCAAGGATACAAAAGGAGACCCTGAACCACCCCACACCCAAAAAGAAAAAAAGAGCATGTACTCTCTTCCAGAAGACCAGAAATTGATTCTCAGTACTCAGAGCAAGCAGCTCTCAACTGCCTATCACTCCAGCTCCAAAGAACCTTATGGTTCTGTTTCTTTCTTTTTCTTTGTTTTGTTAAAATAAATAAATAAATAATCATAAGAATAATTAAAATCTTTTTTTTTTTTAATCCAGTGATAAAACTTAGCTGTTGTCTTTGCTGGTGGTTGAAACTCACTATGTGGACTAGGCTGGGCTTTAACTCACAGAGACTTGCCTGCTCCTGCCCCCTGAGTGCTGGGATTAAAGGCATATGACATCACATCTAGCTAATATGTAGCAAGTATAAAAATTAGAAATTTCTGAATTATGAGACCTACATTAATTGTACAATATACTTGAAAAAAGATACCTTTATGAAACCTAGCACTGGGTGTAATAAATATGCCAATAACATAAAATAAATAAAACATAACCAAACTAAAATAATAAAAAAAAATCAAC
This sequence comes from Lophiomys imhausi, assembly GCA_907164525.1. NCBI lineage: Eukaryota > Metazoa > Chordata > Mammalia > Rodentia > Muridae > Lophiomys > Lophiomys imhausi. The sequence continues at coordinate 4,791,470 of CAJQZJ010032761.1, forward strand.
AAGGTATATATATTGAGAATCTAAAGTCTAAAACATCTACCCCCACTTTAAATACATTTCCTGGTTCCATAACTCATGTGTTCTGAGATGAACCAGTTTCTGTGCCTTAGTTTCCTGATCTCCAGAAAAGAAAGATGTAGACCTTATTTATATATATTATTATGAAGATTAAATGAGTATATCAACACTTTAAACAATGCTCATTTCACAGAAGGTGCTAGATAGACTTTTTATTTGGTTTGATTTGGTTTCTGAGACAGTCTCACTGTGTAGCCTCAGCTGACTCTAAACTGGACCCTCTTATGCCCCCCCCCATGCTGCTATTACACATGCCACACACTCCTGGCTCCTGTCAGTTATTTTTAAATCTTTGATAAAAACAACTTTGTTAATAGAATGAAGACAAGTTATGGGAAAACACTAATGCAGAAAAATTGTTTACAATCTTTAGCAAAATAAACATCATTAATATCTACTGGATTTGTGTACATCAATTCATAATAGATTATAAAGCTGGTCTTCGGTTTTTTTTTTTTTTTTTGGTTTTTCAAGACAGGGCTTCTCTGGCTGTCCTGGAGTTGGTTTTGTAGATCAGGCTGGGCTCAAACTCACAGAGATCTGCCTGTCTCTGGCTCACGAGTGCTGGGATTAAAAGTGTGTGCTATCACACCCAGCTTGGTCATTGTTTTTTGAGATAGGATCCCATGTATCCCAGGTTATCCCTAAACTATATGTAACAAAAGTTGAAGTTCTGATCCTCCTTCCTCTACTGGATATCCATGCAGCCACACTCAGTGTATGTGGAAGCAGTGACCTAACCCAGGGCTTTATGTCTGCTGGCAAACACTTACCAAATGAGCTACAGCACAGGTCCCACACTTTTTAATAGCACTATAATGTTACATGACACATACAACTACTTATTTATTGGGTTCTTTGAGACAGGGCTTCACTATGTATCTCTGAATAGCCTGGAACTTGCTATATAGACCAGGCTGGCCTCCAACTTTGAAGTGATACTTCTGTTCACTAATGAGTTTGGATTATGGGCACTTAGCACTATGACCAGCTATAAAATGTATCAGTGGACAGTGGGGTATAGTTAAGCAGCAGATTGCTTCCCTGGCATGGGAAAGACCCTGGGTTCCATCTCCAACGTAACAACCAAGACAAGCCATCAAGTAATAGTAGCTGTCAGTCACCTTTTGTTTTTCAGAGTGATTGCTGGCTTGTTTGGCTGCTTCAGCTAGCAACTCTTCATACTGTTCATGACCTTTATATTCTCGTACCCGTTTCTCATGAACCCATGCTCTCTCTGGCTGGTTGCTAAAAAATTGGACATGATATTCCCGGGCACCTGTAATTAAAAAATCACATTAATTATATTAGGACATAAAAATCCACCCAAACTTTGCCAAAGGAACCTTGAAATACAGTTTTCTCAGCATTTTTTCCCATTTAAACTTGGATATTTTAAATTGCCCAAAGATATAGCACTCACTAACCACACAGCTAATGGTTACTATGAAATCGTTCCAGAGGATTAAAATCAAGGCAGCAAGTTTTAAGGGAAAGAAATGTGAAATTCTGCTAGCTGCCCCTTTACTACTTTGATCACATAATTTATTTCTTATTTGTCTCTAATATTTTTACAACTGGAATATAAACAAACAGCGTTTTCTTCCAATGGACATGCCTCTTTGGATTTTTAAGCACCGAGTACTGATTAGATTGCTTTTTGTAGCTATATAAACATGAGGCTGTTTCAGGGTTTCTGGGACCCATATACTAATATCCTAATGATATCATTAGCAGATAAAACTCCCAGCATCTCAATAAAGACACTGATGGAACGGCCAGCTCCGGGAGCTTCACTGCATCACACGGCCGGCCCTTTTTAAAAGGGTGCTTTTATATAATGTCCTTAATAAGTCAGCAAGAATTATTAGTTTTCCTGAATTTCAGCCTTGAATCTATGCCCCTTTAATACTCTGTATAATAAGAAGACGACAAAAGAATTGAATGAGACATTTCTGCATATGAACATACAAGCTGCCTTAGGGAAGTACTAAGTATGGTCAATTGGTGGCAAGATGGAATATCACACACAGTTACTAGAAAATATGCCTTTCTGTGGTTATTCAAATGTGAGCAGGTGGCAGGCATCTCTCAAGAATGAGCTCCTATTCCAAGGAAAACATCATTTGTTATCAATGATACACTTTGATCTTTCAGGTAGTACTGGAATTCTGGAAAACCTGTCTTTGCCTCTTTGAATTTTTACTTCCCAATAACCAAAAAAAAAAAAAAAAAAACCTCAAAACAACCAAAAAACCTGAGAAATGGAAAGAGGAAGGAAGGAAGGAAGGAAGAACGAAGGAAAGAAAGGAACAGCTACAAAGGAATGAGCCAACACACCAAAGACTAAAACAATAGTTTTTAAATAGCCAATGCATGCACTCAAAATCATGGACAGTAAAAGGCCCATTCAAAGTACAAAATAGAACTAGCAGAGGTGCTTTTGTTTTGTTTTGAGATAGGTTCTTATTATGTACTCCTGGCTGGGTTGGAAAACATTATAGACCAAGCTGGACTCAAACTCAGAGCTCTGACGGTCTCAGATTCCCATCTGCTGGGATTAAAAGTGTACTGCCATCATGCCTGGCTGGACTAGGAGATTTTTACGTAACAAAGTACAAATGTTCACTGAAATGAATTCAAATTTCACACTGTAATTTACCTTCTACCTGATCAGTTTTGGTGTAGCAAAGAAAAATATCCTCAATGATATGAACAGACTGTTAAATCATTCTTCCCTTTTTATATTATGCATATGTATAAATCAGCATTATCTTCAGTTTGCAACCAAAATAACAAATCATAACAAACTGAACGCAGGATATGAGAATCCAGTGTCTTCATTCAAGTTGGACATTAAAACTTTGCAAATATTTTAAAATATTATTCCTTTATTAACTTTAAAAAGAAAATTGCATTACAGAGTGTGTGTACAACTTTTCTGAAATGGGTCTCTCTCTCCTCTCTCTCTCGTGTGTGTACACAAATTTTCATAACTGGATCTCTCTCAACCATGTAGGTTCTGTGTATTTAACATAGGTTGAACACAGGCTTGGTAGCAAGTGCTGGACCATCTCACTGGTCCCTCATTAACTACTGTTTTGAAGATTTAATTTTATGGTTAAGTATGTACACTTGTGTGTATGGTGGGGTATGTGCATGTGAATGCAGGTGCCCTTGGAGGTCAGAGTCAACAGATGCTCCTGGAGCTAGAGTTGGACAGTTGAGAGCTACCTAATGAGGGTACTGGTAACTCAGGGCCTCCTGAAGAACAGCAAGTACTCTCAACTGTTGAGCCATCTCTCCAGCACCCATTAACCTTTCTAAGAAAATAATTTTCCAGGAAAACATAATTAATGATTACATAAAACAATTTGCAAGCAACTAAAAGATAATTTCCAAATTAAATAGTGTTAGGTATAGCCTACAAAAACTATGAATGCTCTTCATCTGAGAGGGTGAGGGTCTAGCTATTTAGCCCAGACTGACTACAAATGTGATGTCCAACCATATCCTACTGAGAGCTTCTTGGAATTAAAGGTATGTGCTACTACACCCTCTTACAAAGTCCTCAAATATTAAAACTAAGATCGGTCCTGGAACCACATCATCTACTGCTTAGAGGAATGCACTCTGAAACCATGGTCTACAGAACAAGCTGGATGACTACAAATTGCACCCAGGGAGGCTAGAAATGGTTCAGATGTCAGGAACTCACACTGCGCTTCCAGAGTAGACTCCTGGTGGGGTGGGGGCCCTCAGAACCAACTGTAACTCCAGCTCTAGGGGATCTGATGTCTTTTGCAGTTCTCACATGTACACACACACACACACACACAAATAAATCTTTCTTAAAAAAAAAAACCCACAGAAGCTGAAAGCAGCATTTAAAACTAATATAACAATTTGACACCATTATGACATCTGGACAGATACTCAGCGATCTTGCACCTTACATTTAGAAAGGGCTTTCACCTTTCTAAAACAAAAGGTGGTCCTTTACCAAAGATAATTTAAAAAAAAAAATACTATCCTTTAGAAAAAGTATCAGATCAATAAAAAAATGTGGGAACTGGGGTGGAGAGATGGCTCAGTGGTTAAAAGCAGTGGCTGTTCTTCCAGAGGACCCAAGTTTGATTCCCAGCACCCACATTGTAGCTCGCAACCACCTGTAACTCCAGTTCCAGGGTACTCAATGCATTCTTCTGGCATTGTGGGCACTGCACACACTCAGTGCACATATGAACATGCAGGCAAAACACTCATACACAAAATAAATCTAAAATAAATTTTAAATTTTTATAAAGGACCTAGAGAGATGGCTTGTGGTTAAGACCATTTGTTGCTCTTGCAGAGGACTTGGGTTCTGTTCCCAGCATCCAAATGATAGCTCAAGACCACCCAATCTCCAGTTCCACAGATCCTATGTTCTCTGATTTTCGCAGGAACCAGTCATGCATGAGGTACAAATACATATGTTCAGGCGAAACTACTACACATAAAATGAATCTCAAAAGTTTTTAATTAAAAAAACTATTATAAAAAAAGTAGCTTTATGTGTGTGTGCATGTATGCGTGTATTACAGGTTATTAAAGATTACAGGTACACCTGTAATCCTAGCTACTCTGAAAATAGAGGCAGAAAGGTTAAGAATTTGAGGCCAGCTTTGGAAGTTTAGTGAGAGTCATTCTCAAAAGGAAAAAGAACAGGCTAGAGAAATGACTCCACAGATAAGAGCATTTGCTGTTTCTGCAGAGGAAGTGGATTCAGATCCCAGTGGACCAGCTCACAACTATAACTCTAGTTCCAGGAGACCTGACAACCTCTTCTGGACTTCTCGGGCACACACATGGTGCTTATATATACACATATGCAGGCAAACACATACACATGAATCATTTTTAAAAGCAATTTTAAAAAGACTAGGGATGTAGCTCCCTGTTAGAGCACTTATAGGGTACCCTGGGTTCAATCCCCAGTTCTTCTCACCCACAAGTCTAAAAAAGAAAAGCAAAAAATAAAATTAATCCAGAAGACATAAAAACTAAAGAAGCAAACATGTATGTCTCTGAATAATTGACTAAATTTTCTAAGCTTTCTGCCAAAAGTTGTATTTGTAGATGTTTCTATATATGAGGAATAATACAGGGGACAGAGAGGTGGCTCAGTTGTGGGGAGCAATTATTGCTCTTCCAGAGGCCTGGAGTCTGTCCCCAGCACCACATCAGGCAACTCATAACAAGCTGCAGCTCCAGGGGAAAACCTCATACCTCTAGTCATGGTGGCCACCTCTACTCACATCCAAAATTTTAAAATAATTTTTAAAAGTCTTTTTAAAACCCTTTTATGAGTGGTGGCATACTAGGACAGACTGCTATGAAGACCTCTGGCATATTTTGGAAATACAAGGTGGTGGGGCGCTGCTTGCCCACCCCGAAGTGACACACACCACCGCTGTGCTGAATGCACATCTTGGCACCCAACCATGTGGTGACTGAGTCCCGCTTCTGGTGCTTTGTGCTGCAGCTGAAGAAGATGAAGTAGTCATGGGGGAGACAGTGCTCTGCAGACAGGAGTTTGAGAAGTCCCCGCTGGTGCGCTATGACTCCCACAGTGCCACATACAGCAGGTAAAGAGGGTACTGAGAGTAGCAGGACCTGACCACCGCAGTGTCACACACTGCCCCACTGTGTGTTGAGGTGTCAGCACAAGCACTTCACCACCAAGAGGCCCAAAACTTTCTACACCCAGAGATTCACTGAATAAAACTCCAAAGTCAAAAAAAAAAAAAAAGTCTTTTTAAGAGTAGAGCTGTAAAGATGGTAAAGCAGTCAAGAGCACATTGCTCCTGCAGAGAACCAAGGCTTGTCTGCAGTGCCCACATGGAGGCTCACAACCACCTCTAACTCCAAGGATGCAACACTCTTTTCCACCACTCCAGGCATCTGGCACGCAGATGGTGCACATACATACATGCAGGGCAAACACCCATACATATAATGTTTTTAAGTAAAATAATACAAAGATAAAACTATGTACTTTAAACTGTAAAAATATCACTGGTGTTAAAAGTAAACATGGGAAGGTTGGTGGGTGGCACATGCTTTAATCCTAGCACTCAGGAAGCAGGGGCAGACAAGTCTCTATGAATTCCACACTAGCTTGGTCTACATAAGAAATTCCAGGCCAGTTAAGGCTACATAATGAGACCCTGTCACAAAGAAGGGAAGAAGGAAAGGGAGGGGAGAAGAGGAGAGGGGAGGGGAGGGGAGAGGTGGAGCAGGAGGAAGGGAAGGAGGGAGGGCAAACATGCATAAGAAATGAGGCTGAGAAAAGAGAAGATGGCTCTGAAGATAAGCACACTTGCAGCACAGGCATGAGGATGTGAGTCACATCCTCAGCATCCGGGTGACCAATCCAGGCATGACCTCATGCGCGTGTAAGCTAACGCTGTAGGAAATGGAAGCAGGAGGACTGGGGGGCTTGCTGGCCATCAGATAAGCTCAGCTTCATGAGAGATCCTGATTCAAAGGAAATAAGGTAGCTAATGATATACAGAAAGACACCAGTGTCCTCTTCCAGCTTGAGGTGTGTGCACAGGTAAACACACCTACACACATACAGAGTACAAGTTCCTGTTATATGACACAGTACTCACAAAGCATGAGGATCCAAAGTACCAGGCCAGCCTGGGCAACATAGTGAGACACTTCAAAAACAAAAACAACTCCTTCCCTAGGAAAAAACCCTCATAACCAAAACCTTCATTTATATGTCTGTTAATTACAAATATGCAGAAAAAAGATACCCCACATTTTTGAAAATTTATTTGTATTTTATGTATATGATGTGGGGTGTTTTGTCTGTATGTACATCTACGCATCAGTGCCTGGTGCTCAAGGAGGCCTGAAGAGGACATCAGATCCCCTGGAACTGGAGTTAAAGATGGCATGTGGGTGCTGGGAATTGAACCCTGTTCCTCTGCAGGAACAGACAATGCTCTTAACCACCGAGCCATCTCTCCAGCCCACCTCAAACTTTAACAGTATTTACAGAGGTAGAAGATAAGAACCTTTTGGGTTCTGTCATTTCAGAACCCATACTCAAGAGTTTTGCCTTTCCCCAATCAATATACAATATTTTTAAAATAGAAGAAACATTTAATTTGAACTTAAAATGAGAACTAAATAATGAAATACAATTTAAAATAGAAACATGGTCTAAATATCTTCCAACACACTCTTGCAAAGAGTTATTATTATTAATGGTGTGAAAATTATTAAATTTTGTTCAATGCTGACAATATGACTGATAACAACATAGACGACAATGACTACTATGTATGATCAAGATAAACTGTACAAAATGGCTTAGATAAAAAGCAGCACAGAGTGTTTCACAGGCATCATGTGCACAACAAAATCTGAGTCTTGGTTTTCAGAAAAACGGCAAGAAAGCTACTTTATGTAAAAACTGTACTATATGCTATAACAGGATGCTATTTGGCAATAAAAAGTGATAAAGTTCTGATAAACTTTTCAACCATGCTAAGTGAAAGAAACCACTAGACTGGCAAAGAGACAGAGGCAGAAGTTGCTGACTGACAGCTCAGCCTCAGGTGTATGATTTCTTTTGAGGAGGTGATAAAATTCTTAAATTAGACTGTGGTGATAGTAGCACAACTCTAAATGGACTTTAAAAATCACCAAATTCTGGTATTTAAATAAAAGGGTAAATTTGAGTCAGGGTTAGTGGCACACACCTTTAATGCCAACACTTGGGAGACAGAAGCAGACAGTTCTAAGACAGTCTGGTTTATACAGGGAGTTCCAAGCCAGACAAAACTCCATAGTGAAATCCTGCCTCAAATAAATAACAAATAAACAAATAAATACTTAAATTTCATACCATATGAATATTTCAATAAAGCTATTATGTTTTTAAAAATTAAAGACAAAAGAATATTTACGCTTTTATTCAAAACATGAATGATTTTTAAATTCTAGATTCTCAAATTACTGATAGTATAAACAAATTTCTAGCCCTAAAGTAAAAAATTGTGTAGATTAATTCATCTGACTAGCAGATGAATTCATGAATTACATGTGTAAACTTGGGGTTGTAGGGTTGACTCAGGAGTGAAGAATGCAACTATTCTTACAGACTCAAGTTCAGTTCTCAACACTCTTCAGGAAGCTCACAACTTGCCTGTAACTTCAGGTCCAGGGGATATAAACCTCCTAAGGCATGTGCACATTACCCTCCCCCCATACAAACATACACACATATAAGAATTAAAACGCGGGCTGGAGAGATGGCTTAGTGGTTAAGAGCACTGACTGCTCTTCCAAAAGACCCAGGTTCAGATCTCTGCACCCATATGGTAGTTCACAGCTGTCTGCAATGGCTGGGCGTGGTAGCACACGCCTTTAATCCCAGCACTCAGGAGGCAGAAGCAGGCGGATCTCTGTGAGTTCACAGCCAGCCTGGTCTATACAGTGAGTCCAGGACAGCCAGGGCCGTTATACAGAGAAAACCTGTCTCAAAAAAAAAAAAAAAAAAAATTAAAACTCTTTTAAGAAATAAATCTTAAAAAGAAAAATGTAAAAACTCCTTAATCTCAAAAGGTTTCTGTTGGGTACATTGTGTGAAGGTGCGTCTCTGTATATTCAATTGCTGACTGCTAAATGGCCAGAGAGCTAAGTGCTGGTTAGATTATTTCTATGGCCCATCACTGGTCTTATATTTTGTAAATTTTCATCCTTCCTCCATTGCCTATTGGTTGTAATAAAGAGCCAAAGCTAGGCAGGAAGTGGAGAGTGGAATTTCCAGAAGAGAGAGGGATGCTGGGAGGAAGAAAGCAAGGACAGAGATTTGCCAGTGTAAAAATATAGGAACAAAATACTAAACAAATGATTTTTTTTTTTCATTTCTGCTGCACATCTTCATACTCTCCGGGTCTCTCATCAGCACACATTGCCAAGATGAAAGATGGTAAACAATGCCACCTACTATACTTCGGCAGATTCTTGGCTACATTGCCAGTGTCACCAGTAGGGTGAAACCCACAAATCTGACTTGTTTGATTTAAAAGATACTTTTTTTCTTCTCATTGATAGTGAACAGGTATCAAGAAGGAAGTTTAACATCAAAAGAGAAAAAAAAGTGAAAATTTTTCACAGGTAATGAAGAACTCAACACATGATAAAGGTATGTTAACAAAGCAAGTACCCAGAAATAAGTTAGAAGCCAAAATTTCTTTGAACTTAGTAAATCACTTCCAGGTGAGAGAAACTTAGGGATCTACTACACATAATGTTTTGGTCAAAAATCAAACATCATGTCTGGGCAAAATACACACAGAATATAACTTTTCTTAATTTGTAACATTCCTGAGGTAAGATTATCCATTACACTAGATCTAAGTTACACCTCTATGTCCTATCAAATAGATAATAAGGCTTTCCAAGTCTATTTACAGAGTCATGGGTGAAACAGAAGAGGATAAAAGCACCTGTGAAGTTTAATACAATAAAGAGTACTTGTTTGGGTGAAAATAATTCCCATAGGACTCCACAGTGAACTCATGTTCACCCAAGTTATGCAGTAAAACAAATCTGTAATTCCTGAGCTCAGAATTATAGGCAGAAGGGTAATGAGCTTGGGAACAGCCTGAACTATACAGAATGATAGCAGCAATACAAAATAAAACAAAACAAAAACAGCACAGTTCAAAAAAGGCTCAGCCTATACATTTAACTCATATAAAATATCCAATCACTCACTAATATGATTTTTTTTTAATGAAGAATGAAAGCCAGTAAGATTAGGGTCTTTAAGAAAAGGAAGCATGAAAGAAATTATAAACTAATGCAGGAGACAGGTATAGTGACTCAAACCTGTAATCTGAGCTACTGAGAAGACTGCAAGTTCAAGAGCCCACCTAGACTCAAGATGAGTTCAAGAGCAGCCTGAGCTTGATTCCAGGTCACAGTGTAGCACAGCAGGGCCGTCAGAGCAGCAGGCTTTGGACAGCTGCTCACATGACAAGCACAATCAAGGCAGAAAGTAACGGATTAATGCATGCAGGTGCTCAGTTCACAGTCTTCATCTCAGCCTGAGGTTTGTTTATTTACTTATTTACTTAATTTAGTTTTGAGACAGGGTCTTGCTAGGAGACAGCCCTGGCTGGCCTGGAAGTCACTACAGAGATCTGCCTACACCTGCTTCCATAGTGCTGGGATTCAAAGCATGTGCCACATGACACCCTGCTTTGACTTGTGATTTAAGAAACCAGACAACAACATTCACTCATTTATTCATTCATTGGGGCGGTGGGTAGCACAGAGATCAGAGGTCATTTTTTCAGTTCTTTCTTTCCCAGAGAGTTTCTCTCTCTCTCTCTCTCTCTCTCTCTCTCTCTCTCTCTGTCCACCATGTGCGTTCCAGAGTTCCAAATCAGGTTAGCAGGCTTGGCAGTGAGGGCCCTGAGTACCCACTGAGCCACAGCACGAGCTGGCTTTCTCCACTTTTTCATCTAGTCATGGTACTATGCCCAGGGAACTGACGCGACACACATCTCTTCTCACATCAACTAATGTAACTAAGACATCAGGGATTCTCAGAGGCGGACCTCTCAGATGACCAACAATTCTTTAAATAAACTAAAAGGTACATAGATGAGAGAGCTGAAGAAATGGCTCAGTAGTTAAGAGTACATAATGCTCTTATAGAGGACCCAAGTTTGGTTCTCTGCACTCACACCAGGAAGCACTCAACTGCCTGTAACTCTAGCTTCAAGGGATCTAATATACCCTCTTCTGGCCTCTGTGGGTACATGGTGCACATAACCACACACACACACACACACACACACACACACACACACTTACTTTAAAATAAAAATAAATCTTTAAAAAGCAAAAACAATAGGGGGATATTAAAATCTGGTGGCAGAAAGTCCCAGCTTCAATCCTAGTCATAGAGGAGGGAAACAGTTATTGAGGGCTGGAGAGATGGCTCAGTAGTTGAGAGTACTTACTACTCTTCAAGAGGACACAATTTTGATTCCCAGCATCCATAGTAATCACTTGTAATTCTAACTGCACAGGACCAAATCCTCCCTCTGGCTTCTGTGATACCAGCATATACAAATGTAAACACACACACAAATATTTTTAAAAAGTTATTACAAGGGCTGGGTGTGGTGACACATGCATTTCCCAATACTCAGAAGGTGAAGATGGGCATCTCTCTGAGTGAACTACAAAGCCAGCTTCAGACTAGCCAGGGCTACATAGTGAAATAATAAAAACATTAATTATAGAAGTTCTCTGCCAGTTTAAAATGACCATAACTACTTCATTTGTCATTAAAAACTGAGAAAACCCTGAGGAGCAGAGACAGGAGGACTGTTGGATGGTCAAAGTCAGCCTTGTAGCCATACAGGATAAGACTCCGTATCAAAAATACATCACAAGCCAGGCATGGTACCCTTTAATCCCAGCACTCAGGAGGCAGAGGCAGGCGGATCTCTGTTGAGTTCAAGGCCAGCCTGGTCTACAGAGTGAGTCCAGGACAGCCAAGGACACACAGAGAAACCTTGTCTCGAAAAACAAAAAACAAAAACAAACAAACAAGAACAAAACACATCACAGTAAGAAACAAAAATCTGATAAAGATTCATATTTTTATGTCAAAGAATAAATATGTATATTCTTACATTCACATACAACATTGAATATTCACTTTTCTTCTTTTGCAAACTAGTTACTTAGTATCTATTTATCACTTTTCTTACCTCTTGTGTTAATTTTGGTATGAACCTCAAGCTGGGGATCACTTGAAACCATACAAGGCCACCAAGGATAGGTTCCCACCTTGGACCAGACAAGATCACCAACCTGGAACTTAACACCAGTGGATGTTTCTGTTGTTGGAACAGAAGACAGTATTGGCTGAACCTACAGGAAAAGGTCACAAAAGTCATCAGAGAAGAATGAAAGAGAGAAAGAAGGGAGGATCCAACAGGAAAATGTCACAAAACCCCATTAGAAGAGAAAGAAAGAGGGGGAAGGAAGGAAGGAAAGGAAGAGAGGGAGAACAGAGAGAGGAAGAAAAGAGGAAGGGAGGAGGATCATGTATAAAGAACATTCAAAGTGATGACAGGGGCTGGGGAGATGGCTCAGTGGGTGACGTAGTTGGTACTCAAGCATGAGGAGCTGAGGTAGAATCCCCAGATCACAGTAAAGCAGGTGTGCTGCACACATATGTAATCCCTGTGTTGCTATGGAGACAAGAGGTGGGGAAAGCACTCTCCAGAAGCTTGTGGCCAGTCAGCCTGGCAAACCCCAAACATACCATATCTGCCACCCAGGGTTGGCCTGCAACCTCCATGCTCATGTACATGAACACACACAAAGTGTTCAGAATATAAAATTATCTTTAATTATACTCTTCTCTGATATCTGCTATCTCTAACTAGCAAAAAGAATGAGGAAAACACCCATACTCATGTACATGAACACACACAAAGTGTTCAGAATATAAAATTATCTTTAATTATACTCTTCTCTGATATCTGCTATCTCTAACTAGCAAAAAGAATGAGGAAAAAATGATAAGCCCATCCTCAATACTGAAAACAGCATTACTGAGAGTTCTATGAAAACAAACTAGTCATAGTTTTTATAAGGAAAATAACTCACAGAAAATATCCATTCCTAAAAGGCCTCAAGGTTTTCTCAGTGTGGTTCTGACATAAAGATGGGCATGGGCTGTAACAGCACACAGCAGGATAAGTCACTATGCTGTCACCTCTGTTTATTGTTTTAAGATTTATTTATTTTATTTTATATGAGTATTTTGCCTGTATATGAGCAACATAGGTATACATGTAATATGTGTATTCAATGCCTTGGGAGGTCAGAAGAAAAGTGTTGGATCTCCTGGAACTGGAGACAGCATGTGGGTGCTGGGAATTGAACCTGGGTCTCTGGAAGAGCAACCTGAACTCATAAATCACTAAGCCATCTCTCCAACCCCGGCACCTTTTTCTGACACCATACCTGGTCACAGTATTCAACAAGTCACTCACCGGGATGGCCTCTTTGAGCACTGGCTCTTCTCTTGGCTTTTCTGATGCAGTGTCCACGCTCTCATTTGGTCTCTAGGCAGAAAAATGTAGAGACTAGAATAAAGAGGCAGTAAACCTAAGAGCTGTGATATATGAAAAGAATCAAAGGAGACCAAACATCAAAGAGCATGAAGGATGTCCACTACTGACAGAGTACGGATGCTTTACTCCGTGTATGATGCTGCTTGTTAACATTCACTTTTTCGGCGCCGGGCGGTGGTGGCGCACGCCTTTAATCCCAGCACTTGGGAGGCAGAGGCAGGCGGATCTTTGTGAGTTCGAGGCCAGCCTGGTCTATAAAGTGAGTCCAGGACAGCCAGGGCTACACAGAGAAACCTTGTCTCGAAAAACCAAAAAAAAAAAAAAAAAAAAAAACATTCACTTTTTCATTCCACATCTCAGGTAGGGCTCTTATTGCTTACTTTATCACCTAAACAGCATTGTTCTAAGCAAACTAGCTTTTTCCTTTTTAAAATTGTATTTCTTCTCTCGCCTACGCCCACCCATTCCTCTGTCTGATAGTGTGCAGAGGTCAGAGGACAACTTGAGAGTCATTTCTCTCCTTCCACCTTTATGTGGGTTCCAGGGATGAAACACAGGTAACCAGGCTTCCTCAGAGAATACCTTTACTCAATGAGATCTCACCAGCTGTGTTCTTTCTAAAATTTATCAGATTGAAGGAAAAATAAGATACTGAAACACCTCATAAGGTATAACCTGGAAATTTTCTGGATAAGGTATAACCTGGAAATTTTCTGGAAAGTACTTTAGCAATGTGTATGGAGAGCCTTAAATTTTCAGACTCTTGTCTAGGAAATTTTCTAAAATTGTTTCTGAAAAGGCACTAAGAAGAAAAAAATGTTAGGTGTGAAGATATGCAAAGCAGTCCTGCTCATAAAAGCAACACAAGCAAACAACACAGATGGGACTGGAGACATTCACAGTTAAGAGCACCTGCTCTTGTAGAGTTCAGTTCCCAGCACCCACATCTGGAGGCTCATGACTGCCTGAACTCAGCTCCAAGGGAGCCAAGGCTTCTGACCTCTGAAGGTACTCATGTGTACATGCCCATCTAGATACAAACACACATAAGCATAATTAAATAAATGGATTAAGTCATCTTTAAAATACGGCTATATAAAAATAATATTGACTAAATTATGGTATAAAGGCAATATATACATATATATACACACACATATATATATATATACACACGTACATATATACATATATACACCCATACATACACACATATATATACACACGTACATACATACATACATACATATATACATACATACATACACACACATACACACATACATACACATATACACACATATATATACACACGTACATACATACATATATACACCCATACATACATACACACACATACACACACACATATACATACATATATATACACACATACATACATACATACATATATACACACATACATACATACACACAAGCACACACATGCACGTGACAGGAAAGCAAGATGGGGGAGCAGATGTTAGGGGAGGTGGTGCTTATGCAAGTGTGAGTGGGGATGACACATGAAAATGTCACAACCTACTATTCTGTAACTAATTGAAATATTAATTTAAAGTAAACGTAAGATTTCAAAATATTAACTATCACATTACTTTTAAGACATGAACCCCAGAAATGCCTTCTTTTTAAAGTGAGGCACTTGGGTTACAAGCACTGGCCACTCTTACAGAGGACCTGCTATTGGTTTCCAGCACCCACGTGGAGGCTCATAAGCATTCACAACCCCAGTCCAGATCCAGTGCCTTTTTATGACCTCCAGAAGTACCAGGCATGTGCATGGTACACAGACATACATGCAGGCAAAACATTAATACACACTTAAAAAAATAAATAAATAAAAATTTTGTGAAGTAGTGAACTTTGCCTAGCAGATGATAAAGGTACCTGACGCCAAGCCTAAAGACAACTGACTTCAATCCTTGGAACCATATGGTGGAGGAAGAGAGACTTGACACCTTCAAATTTTTCACTGACCTCCATTTGTGCACCATGGCTTACACACATACACCACACCAAAAACAATCAGAAAATTTCAAAAGTAAATGTCTAACCTAGGTCCAGTGGCATGCCCTTGGAATACCAGATACAAGGGAGCTAAGACAGGAGGACAGCTTAAGCTTGAGGCCAGTCAGAGTAATAGAATTTTTCTCTTAAAAAATGGAGGGGGGGGGCCGGAGAGATGGCCCAGAGGTTAAGAGCACTGGCTGTTCTTCCAGAGGTCCTGAGTTCAATTCCCAGCACCCACATGGTGGCTCACAACCATCTACGATGAGATCTGGTGCCCTCTTCCTGAGTGCAGGCAGAACACTGTATACATAATAAATAAATAAACAAATCTTTTTTTTTTTTTTTTTTTTTGGTTTTTTGTGACAGGGTTTCTCTGAATATCTCTGGCTGTCCTGGACTCGCTTTGTAGACCAGGCTGGCCTCGAACTCACAAAGATCCATCTGCCTCTGCCTCCCAAGTGCTGGGATTAAAGGCGTGCGCCACCACCGCCCGGCTAACAAATCTTTAAAAAAGAAAAAAACAAAACAAAACATGTCTTTAAAAAATGAGGGGGTATAGAACTGACTACTACAACCTGTACTCTATCCCTACTGCCACATATAGACACATATTAATATCGATAAATAAAAAACTTTGCCGGCAGGTAAAGTGATGTAGTGCTATATCAGAGTGCTTGCCACAGCATGTGTGAGGCACTGGGCTCACTTCCTACAAGCCCAAGAAAATGAGGAATTTCTACAAGGCAATTTGGAATTAGCTACCAAAAGTCTAAAATATGTTCACTCTTCAATTCAGCAACTACATTTCAGGAACTAATCCTACAGAAACACAAAAAAGAAAAAATTTAACCAGAAGGGTGGTAATTGTAATATTATTTCATGGAAGTAATCCACACATCTATCAATATCTTCCAACTTTTTATTAAAAAAAAAAAGTGAGCTGGGTGTGGTGGCGCATGCCTTTAATTCCAGCACTTGGGAGACAGAAACAGGCAGATCTCTGTGAGTTAGAGGCCAGCCTGTTCTACAAAGTGAGTCCTGGACAGCCAGGGCTACACAGAGAAACCCTGTCTCAATAAACCAAAAAAAAAAAAAAGTCCCTTGAAAAGATTTGACACAACATAAGACAAATGTATAAGAGTAATTCTCTGTTTTGCAATGAGATTAGGAAAATGCTAAAAGAAAATCTATATTTTTGTACTATTTGCATTTTCTATAAAAAGCAAATTTTCTTGGGAGACAGTGGCAGGCCACTCAGGACTAATGAGACTCTGCCTTTAAAAGAAAAAAGTAAATAATTTCTAAAAAGCAAAAGATTTGTTTATGTATTGTTTGTTTGTTTATTTTCGTCTCTCTGTGTAGCCCTGGCTGTTCTGGAACTCTGTGGACCAGGCTGGTCTCAAACTCAAAGAGATCCACCTGTCTCTGCCTCATGAGTGCTGGACTGAAAGGTATGCACTACCATAACTGGTAAAGTTTTCATTTTTGCTTTAATTTCTTTTTAGAGAATAAAATTCAGATGGCTTAAATAAGGTCTTATTTATAAACAGATGTGGCTCTGACCTCAAGGCCTCTCTAAGAAAGGAGGTTATAATCTGAGAATCAAAGGAGGGGGGGTTGGCTTAGTAAAGAGTGAAGAGAGAACACACAGAAAGAAAAATAATAACAAGTGGTGCAATTTAAACATGATCGACTCCCATAGGCTCATATGTTTGAATGCTTGGTCTCCAGTTGGTGAATCGTTTGAGAAGGATTATGGAGGAATGGCCTTATTGGAGTAGGTGTGGCCTTGGAGAAAGTGTGTCACTGGGGTGGGCTTTGAGGTTTCAAAGGCCCATGCCAAGCCCAGTCTCAATCTCTCTCTCCTCTCTCTTTCTCTCTCCTCCCCCCCCCCCCACTTACTGTCTGCTGATGAGGATGTAAAGTTCTCAGGTACTTTCCCCATCGCCATCCTGTCTGCATCTTACTTATAATCATCAACTAATCCTCTGAAACTGTAAGAAGTCCTCAATTGTCGGGCGATGGTGGCACACGCCTTTAATCCCAGCACTTGGGAGGCAGAGGCAGGCGGATCTCTGTGAGTTCGAGGCCAGCCTGGTCTATAGAAGTGAGTCCAGGACCGCTAGAACTGTTACACAGAGAAACCCTGTCTCAAAAAAAAAAAAAAGAAGTCCTCAATTGAATGCTTTCTTTTATAAGAGTTGCCTTGGTCATAATGTCTCTTCGTAGCAATAGAACAGTGACTAAGACAGCATGTATGAGGTAACCAAGGTTAAAAGGCAGATGTTTTAAGATCAGTGAAGAACACTGGATACTCTTCCAGGGTTTGATGTGCAGCACCCATATGGAAGCTCACAGGTGTCTGTAACTCCAATTCTAGGGATCCAACACCCTTTTCTGATCTCTGCAGGCACCACATATATACATAGTGCAAACATACATGTAGGTAAAACTATGCACATTAACATAATTAGCTAATTTTTTTAAAAAAGGTCACACCTACTGACCCACTGCCCAAAGAAGAGAAGAAGAGAGAAGCTCATGGGAATGGAAGAGCAGGTTGAACTGCCTTGTAAGCCATGATAAAGTGTTTGTCTTTCATTTTAAGAGGATGAAAAGGCACTGAAGAGGCCTAAGTAGACAAGTAATAAGTCATTTTGTGGAAGGAAGCAGGAGGGAGCAGAGCTTGCTGAGCTGTTAACACTGCAGTCACCCAGGCACAGTTAGTTCCGGTAGACGCTTCTGTGCTCTTGTCACCAGCATGCAAAGGGTGAAAGGAGGACGGTGGCGCACACCGTTAGTCCCAGCACTCAGAGGCAGAGGCAAATGGGTCTGTGAGTTCGAGGCCAGCCTGATCTACAGAGTGAATCCAGGACAGCCAGGGCTACACAGAGAAACCCTGTCTGTAGTGGGATTAAAGATGTGCACGACCCCACCACCACCCAGTTCATTTGTTGGCAGTTCTGATACAATGTCAAAATCACTTACAAAACTTTAAGATTTTGGGGCAGGAGAGAATGGCTCAGAGGTTAAGAGCACTGACTGCTCTTCCTGAGGTCCTGAGTTCAATTCCCAGCAACCACATGGTGGCTCACAACCATCCACAATGAAATCTGGTGCCCTCTCTGGCCTGCAGGTGTACCTGCAGACAGAATACTGTATATATAATAAAATAAATCTAAAAAAAAAAATTGAAAATTTCAGTCATTTTCAAAGAAAAGAGGTGGCAAAAGAAAGCCCAAGATTTATTCTAAATTCCCTTATTCTATGCCACACTGAGAGGAAACACGTCACAAATGTGCTCACCTGGGAGCACACCAGAAAGCCAGCAGGCACTCATGGATCTCTGCGGCCCTAAGGTGAAGCAGGCCAACCTGATGCACAGGGTCAGACTTAACTGAGAAAAGCTGTACACCAGCTGTGCTGGAGCAAGCCTCAATACCAGCACTCAAGGCCAAGAGGAAGGAAGGGCTGCAGCCATTCAAGCAGCCTGGAATATACAGACAGACCTTATTTTAGGAGGAAGGAAAGAGTGACAGGCTTTCATGGAGAAACGGCCAATAAAAGTCAAATGCAGGGCTAGAGAAATGGCTCCACAGTTAAAGGCACGTGTTGCTCTTGTACAGGACCTGGGTTCAGTTCCCAGCACCCACAGGATAGCAAACCACCTGTATCTTAATTCTAATTCCAAAGAACCCAAGATCCTCTTCTGGCTTCCTTGGGCATTGTATGCACATGGTACACAGACATACATATAGGCAAAATATTCACATACAAAATAAAAATAAATCTTTTTTTTTAAGTCAAAGCTGGATATGGTTGCAGACACCTTTACATAGACCAGCCTGATCTACATAGTGAGTTACAGAACAACCAAGGAGAGACTCTGTCTCAAAAACAATTGAAGTCAAATGCTCAGAATAAAAAAGAAGAAGAATTTAGAAAATGCCATCAGATAGCTCCTGAGTACAGAATCCATCTTCCTCCAGTTATGAGAGGAACACAAGCAAGTTTACCTACTTCTTGGTACTCACTGTCACTGTGAGGAAGAAGAAAGCCTCAAGGAAAAGGAAATCTGTGACAGCGTTGTTCTTTGTGCTCTATTCACCTTCATTTTAAATTTGTGAGATTATGAGTATTTAGTTGATCCTTTACGAGAAGATCTGTTTTCCAGGAAAGAATCTCAGTAAAGTTTTTCTTTCCTTTTAACCATATGAAAAAAATAAATAAAAAATTAAACAGAATTCCTGCCTAATCTAATAATTCCACTTCTGGTTGCACCCTCAAACAGAAATCAGGGTCTCAGAGAGATAGATCTACAGCTATGTTCACATCAATACTATTCCAAATAGCTGAGACATGGAGTCAACATACACACAATATAAATAACAACGTAACTAAACAAAATATGCAAATTCTGGTAGAATTTAAGTTCTTAACAACATTAGCTAAATAAATTTCAAAGACATAAGCAAAATCATATTCCCCAAAAGAACAAACAACTAATGTTCACAGGCCAGCACATCAGTTCTCAGAAGCTAATAAACTAAAAGCCAAATTCAGATCTTTGAATGTTTTTGATTCTCCAAAGCCATTGTGTTCCCATGTCTCTTCTCAATGTCTACATAAGAAATGCTATAGTGAGGCTGGGAAGGCTGCTCAGTGGTACAGCATGTGCTTATTCTGTGCAAGGCTAGAGTAAAAAGAAATGCTATAGTGAGCGTGTCTGGAATGTACAATTAACTTCTATCCTACCACTTACTCATTTACTCAACAGAAAGTCAATATAAGACACTTTGGAAGCTAGTTCTGCTTGGGATATTTGTTAAATGATATTCAGAACTCACAGGGGGCTGGAGACATGGCTCAGTGGTTAAGAGCATTTGCTGCACTCTTAGAGAACCCAAGTTCAATTCCCAACAACCAAAGCATGTAGTTCACAACAGCTTATAACTCTAACTCCAGGGGATTCAAGGCCCTCTTCTGGCTTCCATGGGTACCTGTATGCACATGCATGAATATGCACAAGAACACATGAGGGCACTGGTGAAATAGCTCAGAGGATGAAGGCACTTGCTGCTAAGCCTGACAACATGAGTTCAATTCCTGGACCAACATGGTGAAAGAGGAAAACCTGTTCAGTCCTACATTATCCTCTGACCTCTACACATGCAGTGTGGCATATGTACGCACATATTCGTGCATGTTCACACACACACACACACACACACACAATGCTTTAAAAAATGGATCATTTTAGAGAGCATTTCATTGTTATGATGCTAATTTAAAAAAACATATGAAAGAAAGAAAAAGAGAAAAATAAAGAGGGAGGAAGAGAGGGGCTGAAGAGATGGCTCAGCAGTTAAAAGTACTGGCTGCTGTTCCAGAGGACTGGAGTTTGATTCCCAGCACCCATATGGTGGCTCACTACTGTCTGTAACTCCAGTTCCAGGGAATCCAATGCCCTTTTCTGTCTCCACAGGTACTGCATTCATGTGGTACATAAACATACACGCAGGCAAAGCACCCATACACTTAAAAAATATCTTTTTTTTTTAAAGGAAGCATTTCATTCTAAAGCCTTCATTCTTACAGATGTAGAACTAAGGCACTAAACAGCTGAGTGCCTCTGACTACTCTGAATTACTCAACTCTAGTTCTCTCATAGCATGTGTATATATATATACACATACATATATAGAGATACATATGTACATATGTATTTGTGGTGATGTCCATATACATGCATGTATACATATGTATATATACATACTTACGTATATATACATACTCACATATTTATATGTATAGTATATATATGTCACACACACAAACATACATATATATATATATATATGAATGAACTAAAATATAAGCACTTGTGAGCAGACATTTTTTGCTTTTCATTTAGTCACACTTTCAATTCTTAGAACAGTCCCTGACACATAATTCAGTCAACATGTGTTAAATGGGTAAGAAAATGACAGAAAAATTAGAGAATAAGTGAAATACCACACTTAGGACTCATGATAACCTCTACCTATTGAGACCTTTACCACGGGGGGAAAATCACATTGAATCATATGAAATAGTAGAATCCAGATGTCCAAGAAATGTTCAATTAACAAGCAATCTTTCTCTAAACCAAAGACAATAAATTAACTTATTCAGATATATGAAATATAAATGCAGATAACTGTCACAAAATAAGCATTTATTAGTTTCTTCCTAAATGCATATCTAGGAAACATCTGTAGTTTATATCATAAACTCTTCATTCAAGTTAGAAGTGATCTATTACGTACTTACTATTATTATCGTATTGCCATGAAATTCACAATCAAATCTTAGATATTAAAATAATCTACCAGATCTGGCCATGGTGGCTCATGCTTTTGGATTAAAACCAAATAAATAAATAAACAAACAAATAAATGAATGAATAAATAAATAAATAGAATCCGCCAGTACACATGGACTTTTATAAAAACTCTACCTAAAGACCTAGTCAACATGTTTGAATAATCTGACTTTATTATATTTTATTTTTGAGACAGAGTCTCACTATGTAGTCCTGGCTGGCCTGGAACTAGCTATGTAGATCAGACTAGCCTCAAATTCACAGAGCTCCACTTGCCTGCATCTGCCTCCACCTCTTGAGTATTAGAATTAAAGGTTCAAGCCACAGTCCCAGGGATGTTCTTGGCTGTAAAGAGCTCTCCTACCTCTGCTCACTTAGCACCAAACATTCGGGAAACAAGTGCTAAGTCTAAGCTCTATCAGCAAAGCTGGACTAAAATAAAATTCCCTTTTCTCTCTGCCTTTTGTCTCCATCTTCCAAAACCAAGAGTTTGGTATAAATAAGTAAAAATAATCAAGCCTCTCAAGGTAAGAAAAATAAGGTGGGAGGCAGATCTCTGAGTTCAAAGCCAGCTTGGTTTATAGATTGAGTTCCAGGACAGCCAGGGCTACACAGAGAAGAAAGCCTGTCTTGGGAACCACTCCCCAAAAAGGGGTGGGGAGAAAAAAGAAAGGGAAACAAGATTCCTGGTGTCAAACACTTTAAAAATATTTCTTCACTAATAAATGCCCATTATCTACCAGCAAATATTTAGTCATTATGCTTCCAAGCACCTTACCAATGACTACAAGAAAGAACTCACTAGAAAATAATCATATTTAGAGAGAAACAGAAAAAGATTTCCAATTTCCAGTAAGCATGAAAGATTACAAAACTTTACACAAAACTTCTCAACTTACATTTTGTCCCTCTGGTTCCACTTTGGGGATTTTGTGTGACTTGCGCTCTTCGGATCTAGACGACTCGTGCTTACTGCTTTTTTTCCTCTTTTCCTTTCTGCTTTCATGCTTTGACTTTGTGTGCTCACTTGCCTGTACTTCATTTAAAAGGTCTCCACAAAGGGAAGACTCAAACAATTCCCTGCCATTCTGGATAGTTTTGGTTATTTTCAGTTTAATCTCAGGTGAGCCTGTCTTCTTTGGAATCACAGTCTGTGGTACCGAAGGAGGAGGTGGTGGATGTGGAGGGGAAGGTTTTTCCAGAATTTCATGTGGTCTTGTGTTTGGAATTTCTGCATGGTAATAGTCAGTAGGGCTAAAGTTTCTAACTGCACCAAAACCATTGGCTGACCCATTGGGATACTGATTATATGGCGGGTATTTGGTTTGCGTTTCATACAAGCTGATTGATGGTGGGTAGCCATTTGTGAGTGGAGGAAGGTCTTCTGTTGTAGGTGGATACTGAAAACCTTGTTGCAAAGTAGCTTCAAAGGGTGTCTGGCCACCATCTTCAACAATGTCACTGTTGTTATCAAAGGCATCCTCCTGGCGGATGTTGGCGGAGTCAATGAGTTGAGGTGGTTGCTGAATTGTGTTTCCCATGATCCCTTGCATGAAAGAGAAAGAGAAATCCATTGTTCTGCTCCAGCATCCTTAACTTTCCCTTTCTCTCATCGAGCCTAAAATTGAAAAGGGGATGATTAAAAAGTATTAAGATTCTAATAGGCAAGAAACCAACCAATTGATAAGGATTACATAAGCGTTTTATACCTAATTTTCACATTCAAATATGTAGGCATTAAACCTACATAATTCTGACATAAAGCAAATAGGATGAGCTATAGAGCTCAGACTGTCCTTAACTGGGGAGCCTCCTGATTTATCCTCCCAAGTACTGGAATTATAGAAACAAACCACCAGATCCAGCAAAAGTTCTGCTTACTTTCACAACTTTAGCTTGTATAAGTAATTTTCAAACATGTATACTTCATTCTTCTTTGTTGTTGTTGTTTCGAGACAGGGTTTCTCTGTGTAGCCCTGGCTGTCCTGGAAGTCTCTCTGTAGACCAAGTTGGCCTCAAACGGAGAGATCCACCTGCCTTTGCCTCTCTAATGCTGGGATTAAAGGCATGTGCCACCACCACAGTGGCATTATACTCCACTCTTTAAATGGTTATATAGAAAATTTTAACATCACTTTAACAAATTCAACCATGTGTGTACTATAAACCAATTGACTGTTTATAAGATTTTAGTATATAAACATGTCTACAGAAAAATTTTTTTGAGACAGGGTATCACTAGGTGGCCCAAACTGTCCTCACACTCATGACCCTTCTACTTTTCTCCCTGAGTACTGGGATTATAGGCATATACTACCACATACAGCTTTTGAAGAATGGTACACTATCATATGCCTGTCATCAAAAGATTGAGGAGGTGGAGACAGAAGGATCTTGAGCTGGAGGCCAAACTGAGCTATATTTAAGGAGACCCTGTCTCAAAGAGGAAAAAAATTTCAAACTATAAATCTGAGCATATATGTATTCATACAGGGGTGTTTAAAAACTTTTTATCTAGCTGTAAAACTGTTCTATTGCCCATACCATACCAATTTATACTCATATTAATATTGTAAAAGATGTCTAATTCTCTACATTCTTGGCCATTATCTAGTCGTTTTAAATGTGGCATATACAGCAGAATCATTATAAAATGTCAGTGTCTTATTCCTGAAGAGTCCAGTTTAATAAAGTCTGTGGAAGGGAGAGAGTGTAAAAGCATGGGTATTTTAAGACCACTCCCAATTGATTTTGATGCAAGTCCTTTTGTTAGATCACTGCAGTCTGTCACTGTACTATACTATTATGCAATGTCCTACAAGGTTTTTGAACATGCCCACACTGGGTAACAATGTCCTAATATAGGCATCTGCACTATGGCCCTCTGTCTTCTTAGAAGGCTAGACAAGTCCACATCTAAGATAAAGGATTAATGAATAGTTCATATACTACTTTTATATAGGTTTTTATTACCATACTAACTCTAATGAGCTGATTTTAGCTGTTTGAAATAGTGTGAAGACTCCTGGGACATTCAATTCTATGATTAATTAACAGTATCTATCATCCTGGTTCAAGTAGTATCTAGTACTTACCAAACTCAAAAAAGCATATTGGACAGGGAAACAAAACCTAACGATATACTTTTTGAGCCATATTCATCTGCTTTTATACAGCTGCTGCTTGTTCTACTGTGAGCAAACAAATAACTTGACACATTTTAAAATTGCTAACAAATCAGCAAGAAGGCAAATGTTGGCCAGGTGTAGTGGCGCACACTGAGTTTTTAGATAACAGATACTCAACTTCCTATACTTTTCATCTCTACCAAACAAAAGTTCAGAATCTTGACATCTTTCTTACTTTCCCTTCTTTAGCCCTAACTACAAATATTTCATTTTAGTTTGAACTGAGAAGTGGAATAACCATCTTCCCCATAATCACATGGGGGAGTTGCAATGACAAGAGTATGTTTACATGTACTGAGAGTACTAAGGATCATACCCAAGGCCTTGAGCACACTAAACATTCACTCTACTACTGAGCTACACTTCTAGTACTGCAAACATTTTTAAAAATTGTGTTTGTGTGTGCACATGTAATTCAAGTGCCCATGGAGGTGTCCAGATACCCTGGAGCTGAAATGACAGGGTCTGTGAGCTGTCCACATGGGTGCTGGGAACCAACCTTGGTCCCTCCACAAGAGCAGGGAGTGCTCTTCACCTCTCAGTCATCCTCCAGTCCCTGATCTGCATTCTTATTTGATCTGCAGAACAACTTTGGAAGGCTCCCAGGGCAGATGTACATTAGCTTCACTTGTTAGCTTCACATTGAATACCAGAGATGTAGATTTTCCCAGGGCCACATGCTAATTAGTGATTTGGTTTGAAAACTAAATTTTCTGACTTCTAATCTTGTATTCTTTTTCCCATTAGCTTTGCCATAGAGAAACTGATGACATGAGGACAACCATACTCCAACAAACCTCAGGACTCAAAGCAGGCCCCTCCCTAACTTTGCTTCATGATATTTGTCATGGCTTCTGCCCTTTTTATAGCTTCCTGGATTACAATCATAGACTACATGTGATTTATTCTTCCTTCCCTATAAATCATAAAACTGGTTTAAACAAATCCTATAGTTTCATCTTATTTTGTTATGTTTTGTTTTCTGAGACAAGATCTCCCTATGTTGCCCTGGCTAGCCTGCAACTTGCAATGTAGCCTAGGTTGGCCTCTGCCTCCTAGTGCTAAAATTAAAGGTGTGCATCACCACACCTGGCAGTTTCTTCTTTTAAAATTTGATTTATTCTTTCACTTCTATACTAATTTCAAAACCCAAATCAGCCTTCAGCATCTTATGCTAAACTACAATCACTGATTTTCTAGATACTTCTTTTGTTTTGAGGGTAGTCCATGACTAACCTAAACTGAGCTCATGCCAAATTCCTGCCTCAGCCTCCCAAATTGCTGAGATTAAAGGTGACAGCAGATACCCCTGGCTACCGGGTATGTGTCTTGCCTCTAACTTTTTTCTTCATAGCAGTTAAAAAATAGCTCTTGAAATCAGACTTTTATAAGTCTAATTGCAAACTCAGAAACACTACAACTTCATAATATAGTAAACCTTGTCCATGCCTTTCAGCCTTGCACGGGTTTCTATAACCATTTCCCTCTCAATCCAAACTGCATGTGCACGGACCAACTTTTCTGAGTATCTACCGAGCTTTAAACTGTGAGCTCACTGTCACATTGCTCGCACTGAACTCTACAAAGCAAGTAATGTTTTCATTTTATATGAGAAAGATTTTTTAAAGATCAAGTGATTTGTTCTTAGTCAACACAGCCAACAAAAGCTGGATAAAATGGTAAAGCTGATATCTTCTCACATGGATGGCACTTTCCCTGAAAGTGCCTTCAATGTTCCTACTGTGGAAACTGCTCACTTTCCTCCAAAATACTCACTTGTAATGCAAATGCCTGTGGCAAGGCACTCCTCATATCTAAAACTCTCAGTTTTCACTCCATCTAAATGTGTCCTTCCCGAAAGAAACCACATCTGTTAGCTGTTCAACCAAGAAGTCTGAGAATCATGGTGCACCGCTTCAGTTGTATTTCCTACAGATGTAACTCTGTAGGGGTTAGATAAATTAGATTTAGAAAATATATAGGAGTTTCTGATACTGTCTCTTAATTCGGGGCCTGAAGAGCATTATCAGCATGAAGTCAGCAAAAACAGGAAAGACTTAATAGACTGAAAAACAAGGTTGAAGTCAGGAAAAACAGGAAAGACTCAATAGACTTGAAGAAACAAAGTATCTGGCCTGACACTGTTTTCAGCTGCTAAGTGGGCGGAGCCCAAATTAAGCTGAAACAGAGTTCCTCCTATTTAAGGACAGTGCATGGAGCCCAGAAAGAAGAAGAGGCCCCTGATGCTAGAGAGCTCCAAGAGTCCTGCTGAAAAAAGTGCTGGCCATTGATGGCCAGCTCTCTCCCTGAAGCAGAAAGAAGCCAGCGTGCAAAGAAAGCCTGAGCAAGACACCAAAAGGCCAAGGACTGGACCCTGTGGCTCAGCTTTTGCCTGGAGGGGTTTGATCTGTCCGATCAGTGGCCTGGGGGAAACTGTGCCTGGCTTTAAGGACTGAGACAAAGCAGCTGAGTTCCTGATTCAAAAGAAGTAAGTTGGCCTGCAGACGGCTGGGGTCTCCCACAGAGAAGAAAGCATGAAGCCTTATTTAAGGTGAGACTGCAATAACCAACTTACCCTGACGAACCTGCATCTGAGAGATCCAGAAAAAGGACTGCTAAGTGCGTTAAAGAATCTACGACAAAGACTGTGTTCCTGACGACTGAGGATCTGCCCCAGAGACTGTATCATTCTAAAAGGTTATGAAAGTAGTTGTTATAATTATCAATAGGTTTAGTGGATAGGTTAAAGGGCTTGTAGGAATTTATAGGATTAACAGTTAAGAAATTGTTAGTGTTTGTTATAAGTGAATTTAGTAATAAATAAATAAGTGATAAATAATAATTTAAAAGGTCGGTTACATAACTCCCAATTGTCCATGGTATCGCATCTTTTGATGAACTCTCGGCTTCCTTATTCCATTATGGGCTCAATGTGAAACTGCCTCCCAAAATGCTCATGTGCTTAAATCCTTGGTTGTCCAGGTGGCCTTGTTTTGGCAAGTTGTGTGATTTTGGGGTTTTGAGGGTTTTTTGTTTTGGTTTGATTTGGTTTTGGTTTTTTTTTGAGACAGTGTTTTTCTGTGTAGCCCTGGCTGTCCTGGAACTTACTCTGTAGACCAGGCTGGCCTCGAACTCAGAGATTCGTCTACCTCTGCCTCCCAAGTGCTGGGACTAAAGGTGAGCACTGCCCACCACATGACTAATAAGGTGCAGTCTACCTGGAGAAAGTCATTTTTGGGAGGATCAGTCAGAGGTCTCTCTCTCTCTCTCTCCCTCCCTCTTCTATTCACCCCTCCCCACTTCCCTCTCCTTCCACTTGCTGATGCACAGCCGTAATAAGTAGCTGCTTCATGCTCTCCCCCACCATGAACAGGAGCTGCTCCTGCCATGCCTCCTCCATCATGATGAATATTCCCTTCAAACTATGAGCCAAACAAACCTTCTTCCCCTTAAGCTGCTTCATGCCAGGCATTTTGATCATAGCAACAAGAAAAGTAACTAAAAGGAATATCTCCCTAGCCTCCTACTTTTGCTTCTTCATAGTCTATTTTCCCTTACATCCAGTCACCATGTAAAAGGAAATTCTATCATTCAACTTATCCCCTTCGAAATCCTTTAACACAAGAAAATGAACTATTGCTACAATCAACAATGAAGACTCATAAATGCCATGCCAAGAGCTGTGGGTGTAGCTCGTTAGTACAGCATTTGCCTAGCATGCACACAATTCGGGGTTCTAGCTATGTGTCATAAGTACAGTGGGAAGGAGATGAGGTGTTTTATTCTGTTTAGGTTTCTGTTGTTTTGAGACAAGTCTCACTGTATATTCTTGGTTGGCCTGAAACTCATATAAACTAGACCGGCCTCCAACTCACAGAGCTCCACCTGCCTCTGCCTCCCAAGTGCTGGGATTAATGGCGGCGTGCACCACCACTCAGAGTAGTGATGCATCCTTTTTGTCCCAGCACTTGGGAGGCAGAGGCAGGCAGATCTCTGAGTTCGAGGCCAGCCTGGTCCTCCTGGCTCAGCCTCCTGGGAGCTAAGATACAGGAATGTAGCAGTATGCCAGACTTGTGATTAGACTCTTTAAGTTTTTTTATTTTTTGCATAATTCGCATACACGTGGAGCTGAAAAGTCAACATCTGATGTCTTCCTAAATTTCTTGTCACCTTATTTTGAGACAGAGTTTCTCAATCATCATAGAGCTCATACATTTAAGCAGACTAGTCAGACAGAAACACCAGCAACCTCCCCCCCACCATCTCTGCCACCTTTGCACCAGGATTACAGGTGTGTGCTGCTGTGCCTGGCTTTTTACATGGGTGTTGGAGATCTGAACTCATGCTCTCATATGTGCCACAAGCACTTTACAGGCTGAGCCATTGCCCCCCACCTGTAACCACAGCTGCTTTACCTGTCTGGACCACCCATCATCCCACAGTGGGGCCTTCTCAACTCCACACATTCTCCTCACAAAGCCTGTTCTTTCTCCTTGATGGCACTTACTATGACATATTTATACAAGGATGAGGTTATTCTCTAAAATTTTTCTAATAATTATCTGCCCCCATTCACTGAGCTGCATATTCTACAGGGGACATTCAACATTGTTCTGAATGCTCAATAAATAAATGAATGAAAGGGGCTAGAGAAATGGCTCAAGGGTTGAAAGCACTTGTTGCTCTTGCATAGGACTCAGGTTTGGTTCCCAGCAACCCACAGAGTGGCTTGCAAATACCTCTAATTCCAGTTCCAGGGGATCCAACACCTTTGTCGATCCTCCAAAGGCACTAGGAACACATGTGGTTCACAGGTATGCAGGCAAAACACTCATACACAGAACAGAAAAGAAACAAATCGGGCTGGAGAGATGGCTCAGCACTTAAGAGCACTGGCTGCTCTTCCAGAGGTCATGAGTTCATTTCCCAGCAACCACATGGTGGCTCACAACCATCCATAGTGAAATCTGGTGCCCTCTTCTGGCCTGCAGATATACCTGCAGACAGAACACTGTACACATAATAAATAAATCTTTAAAAAAAAAAAAAAAGAAAGAAACAAATGTTAAAAAAAAAAGTTTAGGGCTGGAGAGGTGGCTCAGAAGTTAAGAGCACTGGCTGTTCTTCCAAAGGTCCTGAGTTCAATTCCCAGCAACCACATGGTGGCTCACAGCCATCTACATTGAGATCTGCTGCCCAGACATATATGTAGAGCAAATTCCGTATACATAATAAATAAATAAATAAATAAATGTAAAAAAAAAAAAAAAAGTTTAAAAAAAAAGTCAATGAGCTGGGCAATGGAGGCATGTGCCCGTTAATCCCAGCACCCAGGAGCAGAAGCAGGAGGCAGATCTCTGAGTTCAAGGCCAGTCTAGTCTACAGAGATAGTTTTAGGACAACTAGGGCTACACAGAGAAGTCCTGTCTTGAATCAACCCCCTCAAAAAATCAATGATTGAAAAAGCCCCATCTAAAAAGACTTAACTTGTCATCCATTTTCCTGTCAATTTCCTGATATACTAGCTTTCAATATGACATCATTCACCCAGAAGCTAACTGCATGACAAAAATGTAATGTGCTCACTGTAATAGGAAAATAATCAAAGCACCTGACACCTGTGGTTATGTCGTCACCTGCTCTTGTGCAAGGTACCAGGTAATGAGAAATGACAATAATTTCTACAAATGGGGCTGATTCAATTCCCTGGATGAGTTGTGACCTTTAATCTTTGATGTTTACAATAAACAGAAGTAATTAAAATTATACAAACCAAAACATCAAAGTTAAAACTAAAACCTTCAGAAAAATACATGAGCAAATGGTGGGCAAAAGACACAACATCGTGGCCTAAGAAAGAAAAGGACAGATAAAATCAACTTCAAAGTCATTAAGAAACAGAGAGGTAAATGACAGTCAAGAAGAACATATTTTCAAAGCACAGCTAACACAGGGCTTTATCTCAGGAACTCATTTTAGGTTGAGAGAAATGAAGTTCACACGGTTCTCTCCAATTCATAGGAGCATGCAGCCCTCAGCCTCTCAAATGCTAGGACTCCAGGCATGTGCCATAATGACTGGGAACACTTCATACTACTCTAAGACATAAGGGCTCACTAAAGGGTTTTCAACTGAAACAACAGATTATATATGTCCCCCTCAGATTACTTACTAAAAACAGAAAACAGAAATCTATAATGGAGTAATGGAGATTGTCTTAGTTACTTTTCTATTATTTGACAAAACACCACAATCAAGACAGCTTATTTTAAAAAAAAAAAAAGGCATTTAGTCAGGCTCATAGTTTGATAAGGTACAGTTCAAATGGTGGACCAAAGGCAAGGTGGACAAGAACAGTTGAGGTCTAACATCTACATCTACAAGCAAGAGGCAGGGAGAGTAGCTTGGAGTCTTTTGAAACCTTAAAGTCCAACCCCATGACAAACCTCCTTCAATAAGGCCACACATCCTTATAATTTCCCAAACAGTTCCACCAACCAAGGACCAGATATTTAAATGGCCAAGATATATGGGAGATAACTTATTCAAACCATTACAGAGATATGTAACAGCTACTACTTTAAACAAATTATTAGCAAATATTAACCACAGTGAGATATCCATGATTACATGGCTCAGAATGTGATATGCCAGTACAGCATAATCTCTGGAGCATTCTTTCCAAGGCTAAGACAAATGTAAGAAATAAACAGAACATGAAGCCTGCAAGATGGCTCAAGGTGGTAGCTGTGTAAGCCTGACAACCTGAGTTTGACCCCCGAATCCACATAAAGGTGAAGGAGAAAACTGACCCAAGTTTGCTTCTCATCTCTAACCCTGTGAATATATATACATATGTGTAACATCTACATAGATACACAGAGACAGGTGGGTAGGTATGTAGGCAGATGATAGATAAATAGATCTAGGTCTTGTTGGGGTAGCCATATTGTTGTGTTATTGTGGGTGCAGCGTCCTTGTCATTTCTAGGAGACAATCATTTTTGTTTGTAGTTTTGTTTGTTTGTGATGCTGGGGTTGAACTTAGATAGGGCCTTACACATGCTATATAATGACTCTAGCTACATCCTCAGTTGCAGCTAATAATTTTCAGAAGTATAATAACATTAATCTTATAAGAGAATCTCTTATTCATAGAAAATTCATGTCTTTCTTTTTCTTTTTAGTTTTCAGGCAGACTGGATGTGAGATTTATTACTGAACATGATTGGGGTGGGGTATAGGACAGCATAATAAAAGCCTGGACTATAAAGAGCACCGTGACAGGTTTATATTTGACCCACAGCCAGGGAACAAACTTGAACTTGGTTCTATCCAGGGCCTCAATCACATGTCCCTTGTTCTGCAGTTTGGTGTGGATGGACATGATAACCTGACCATTGTGCCCCAGGGCTCCCCCAAGGCACCACACACACCCATCTGGAGCTTAGTTTAATGATAGCACTGAGATCAGACACACATGAACAGCTGCATTTAACTGTCTCCAAGTTCCCTTAGGGCAGCCTACACAGGCCACAGGCAGCATGCATTACCAAGGACCCTGCTGTTTGCAGTCACTGCATACCAGGCCCCATCAAAGACCTGTTCAGTTTAACTGGCTGCAGACTGACTTAATGATTGATTGATTGATTCATTCCTCCCTCCCTTTCTTTCTTTCCTTCTTTATTTATTTATTATGTATACAATGTTCTATGTTTTAGTGCATATACTCGCACAACAGAAGAGGGCACCAGATCCTATTATAGATGGTTATGAGCCACCATGTGGTTGCTGGGAATTGAACTCAGGACCTCTGGAAGAACAGCCAGTGCTCTTAACCTCTGAGCCATCTCTCGAGCCCCTTTCTTTCCTTCTTAATTCAAGGAAGGGTCCCACTAGTAGTACTGGTTGGCCTGTAACTCACTATGTAGATCAGGCTAGTCTTGAACACAAAGATCTACTTCTTTCTGCCTCCAGAGTGCTGAGATTAAAAGACTGATGCCACAATACACAGCCCTCCTTTCTAGAAGCTTTTAAACTTTTTAAACTAAAAGCTGAGGAAACAGTTTGATTTCTACATTTTTATTTTGTATATACACATGCAGAGGTCAGAGGACAACTTTCAGGAGTTGGCTTCCTCCTTCCACTCTGTGGCTTCCACAGATCAAACTCAAGCCAAGCTTGGTAACAAGTACCTTTGCTTGCTGCCCCATCTTGCCAGTCATAAACCAGTTTTTGTTTTATTTTGTTTAGACAGGGTATAACTATATAGCTCTAACTGACCTAACTCACAGAAATCCACCTGCCCCTGGCCCTGTGTTGGGATTAAAAGCACATGCCACTACACCTAGCATAAAGTCAGTTTTTTAATAATTCTTTTTTTTCAAGGTACTTTGGAACTATACATGTCATTCTACAATGGCTTTATACACAGAAAAGCCAGGCAGCAGCATGCCAAAAGCAGGCATGTGGACTGATGCCAGGATTAGAACCTCAAAGAGGAGTCATTCTGTGTGGACGGACACACACTGTTGGGCTAAAGGCCCAACTCTAAGGCGCATGAGCCTATGAGTTTAGGCCGCTTTTCCTGTATCCCTTGCCCTTCTTTAGTTTCCTTTTCTAGAATTTGTATGTCTACCTTGTTTAGGGTTTTGGAAGAATTAACACTTCATCCACAAAAAATACTTAAGAACTGCTTAAAAAAAAAAAAAGATGGGGGGTTAGGTTTAGGGTTAGGCAGCGTGTGTGGCAGCGGTGAATGTCTTTAATGTCAGCATTCAGGAGGCAGAGGCAGGCGGATCTCTGTGAGTTAGAGGCCAGCCTGACCTACAGAGTGAGTTCCAGGATAGGCAAGACTACATAAAGAGTCTTTTTTCTTGTTTTGAAAACAACAAAAACTAAAACCAAAAAAAAAAGAAAGAAAACATTTGACCTAAAGCATTTACAATGTACTTTTTTATCTTTTTTTTTTAACTTGAACTCTTTTTTTTTCTTTTATGATTTATTTATTATGTATATAGTGTTCTGTCTGCAGGCCAGAAGAGGGCACCAGATTCCATTGTGGATGGTTGTGAGCCATCATGTGGTTATTGGGAATTGAACTCACGACCTCTGGAAGAGCAGTCAGTGCTCTTAACCGCTGAGCCATCTCTCCAGCCCCTACAATGTACTTTTTATTAATTTTATTTTATGTGCATGAGTATTTGCCTGAAAGTATATATGTGCACCATATACATGCCCGATACCTATGGAGGTCAGAAGAGGGTGTCAGATCCCTGAGAACTAGAGTTACAGCCACCATGTGGGTGCTGGGAATCAAACTCTGATCTTTTGCAAGAGCAACAAGTGTTCCTAATCACTCAGCCACTTTTTTTGCAATATCTTTAGTAAGATTCAATGATTAAAACTCATAAAATAGAGGAAACAGTGTGAAGCAGGTGACCAAGAATCAAACTGTATTCCTACTGCTATTAAAAAAGATTTGAGGAAGAAACAACGTGAAGCCAGAAGGCACTGAGGCCAGGAAAGGCAGAGTGAGAAACTTAGGGAGTTTTTCACCCACTGCATTAAAACCACTCTGCACAATTTAAAATTCTGACATCTTTGTATCCTAAATAAACCCTAGGCAGGGACAGTGCACCTAAGACCCGGCTGTATCCTGGTAGCAGAGTACTCACCTGGTGTGTACAAAGTCATGGGTTTGATTCCAGCACTATCTATCTATCTATATATATCTATCTATATCTATCTATCTATATATAGATAGATAGATAGATAGATAGATAGATACATACATACACACACACAAATACACAAATCCTAATTTTTACTACTAAACATAGTAATGACAATATATTGATATAAATAGTTGATAATACCAGGGCTGGAGAGATGGTTCAGTGGTTTAGAGCACTTGATTTCCAGGACCCACAAGGTGACTCACACCCAACCATCTGTAACTCTACTTCTAGGGGATCCAATGCCTTCTACTGTCTCTAGGGACACCAGGCAGACAGGTAGTCTGCATACACACACATAAGCAAAACATTCAGACACATAAAAATGTTTTAGAATTTAAAAAAAGTTAATATCACCAATACTTAACATTTAGCAGTTTACTTATACCAATACTCCCTAAATGATTTTTGTTTGTTTGGTTGGTTGGTTTTTGGTTTTTTGAGACAGGGTTTCTTTGTGTAACCCTGACTATCCTGGAACTCACTCTGTACACCAATGGCCTTGAGATCTCCCTGCCTCTGCCTCCCAAGTGCTGGGATTAAAGGCATGCGCCACCATGCCCAGCCATTACAGACAGTTCCAAATTGCCATGTGGGTGCTGGGATTTAAACCCAGGTCCTTTGGAAGAACAGCCAGTGCTCCTAACCACTGAGCCATCTCTCAGCCTCCCCTAAATGTTTTATATTTGTTACACTGCTTAAGTCCTCCCCCAGTATTTCTCTATAAAAATGCTATTATTATTCACACTTTTCAAATGAAAAGCCAAAACCATAGTCCACTGTTGTGGTTTGTCTTAAACTGCTTATATTCAATTGTTAATTGCTTGCCCCGTCTTACTTACCAGAGGGGCCCAAAGTCACTCAAAAAGTACCCCAAAGTGACTTTTGTAACTCTTGCCTCTAAATTTTCCCCGATTGGTTGAGGAAAGTTGTCTATAGACTGAGTTAGGCAAAAGAGAGTGGTGGAGCTAAAGTTCTCGGGCTTTTTGAGGTGTGAGAAGGCACGAGGGAGTAGGGGAAGCAGGAAGGAGAGAAGGTGTGGAGAGAAGCAGCCCATGGAACATGACCAAATAATTATGGGGGTTTTAGCTGAGGGGTTGGCTAAGAAGGATAAGATCTGCCTAGCTCCAGTGCTTAGGCTATATTATTACTCTAACAGGTCTGTGGGCATTTATTTATTGCGTGCTAAGGAATACCATTACCACTCTAGTAATCTTATGTAATCAATTATAATTATTAATAATTCTTGCAACATCCCATATGTAGTGAAACAGGTTTCAAATACATGCTATGCTAACATTATCAGCTCCTTAAGATAAGTTTTATTTTCCAATTCCTAAATATATGAAGTGATAACAAGAAACCAAGCAGTCCAGGTACTGCACATTTAGACTAAATAATTGCACTGGTATCCTGTCCACTGTCATCTAGACTTTTGAGATAGGGTCCCATAGGCTGACCTCAAACATACTTTGCAGTCAAGGAAACCTTTAATTTCCAAACCTCATGCCTCCACTTTCTCAGTGATAGTATTACACACATGGGCCACCATATCCTAATTTTATGCTGGGCTGGGTTATCAAACCTCGTGCTTTGTGTATACTAAGCAAGTACTCTACTAAGTGATCTACATCCCTAACCCTGTAATCTACACTTTTAAGTAAATAAAATTGCTACATAAACAATTTCCAATAAATTCTTCCTTTTATTAATGCTTCAAAGTTAAATAGAGAGAGAGACAGACAGACAGACAGACAGACAGACGGTGGTGAGATGGTAAAGGCATTCCTGCCAAGCCTGATGATACCAGTTTCAATCCCTAGGACACATGGTGGATAAAGAAAACTGACAGCTAGAAATTGTCCTTTGGCCCTAAGCTTTACATGTATACCATACACATACATATACTAAACATACACATGTTCACACACGTACACATGCTAAATAGATGAATATAATATTTTCTGAAAGAAGTCAAAGTGTTGGAAAGATAGGGCTTGCTAGCCAAATAATGAGGACCCGAGTTTGACCCCAAAGACCCATGTAAAAACAGGCCACGTGGTGTACTAGGGAGAAGACAGGTAGACACGGAGGGCTTGCTGGCCCACAAAGCTAGCCAAATTGATGAGTTCCAAGCTCTTGGAGACTGTAGAGCATGACTAAATCCATCTTGAAAAAAGATTCCGTTTTGTATTAAGTTTGACTCAGAGCTGATTTCCAGTTCCAGAACAACAACAAAATGCACCCGACCTTGCATTCCAGTGGTGTTCCCTCGTTATCACCAGACAGCTCACTCTGAGAAAGCACACAAAAAGTCTAAACAAACTTTCTGCTGGTCAAACTGACTGCAGCTGGTTAGTCAATAACAACAAGCCAATCAGAAATGGACATGATTAGTTACCCAAATGTCATCCAAGCATAGCATAAAAACCTGTTTCTTGTCTAAGCCCCTATATAAACTCTGTATTTTTGGAGTTTGAGGCTCTCAACTCGAACCGTTTTGTCAGTGAGCCTTAAGGGTCCAAGCTCTGAGCTTGAATAAACAACCCTCATGCATTTACATTTACATCGGAGCTGATTTCTTAGTAGTCCTTGGAGGTCTCGAGAATCGGGCAGAACAGAGACATCCTATTTCGTTTTGTTTGTTTGTTTTGTTTGAGGGAGGGCAATTCAAGATAACACTGATGTTGACCTTTGGCGTCCACATGCACATACAATGAACATGCACATACACACAAACACACAAGCACTCACACTAAAGATAAACTTGAATGCTTCTTAAAATTCTGTTGCAGCTGTCTATACACAGTTTCAAAGCAGGAAGGAAAAATAAAGAGAAGGGAAGGGAAGGGAAAGGAAGGGAAGAAAAGAAGGAAAAGTTGAAAATTATCAGCAAAGCTGTAGACTCTTATTTTTCTCCCAATTTATTCATGGGAAGGGTAACAATTTTTAAATAGTGTATCAAGCCAGGCACAGTAGGTCGAATCTTTAATCCCAGCACTCGGGAGGCAGAGGCAGGCGGATCTCTGTGAGTTCAAGGCCAGCCTGGTCTACAGAGTGAGTCCAGGACAACCAGGGTTACACAGAGAAACCCTGTCTCAAAAAAAGGAAGGAGGAGGAGGAAGAAGGAAAAAGAAAAAGAGGGGATCAGATTCTTAAGTCAAACTACAGAGACAGTATTTTGAATGAACAGCTTTAAGATAAATATGCTCACTAAGCATTAACATGTTAAATATATAGCTAAGGATGCCTAATGAACCAACAAAATGAACAATCCTTTTTGATAAGGATGCACATTTGCTAGATTCTACCTAGAGTTACATGCTAGGCTACATATACATTTATTTATTTCAATGTTTAAAATATCAACCTTTTCTTAGTGAGAACTTTGTATTTTATTGTACTTCAAAATCCCTTCTACTGATCAGCACTAAGGCCTTCCAGAGTCAGAAGTGTCCTAAAGATGCCATACACTTGAGCTATTTCTGTTTCAGATCACCTAACCTTTAAAAAGATGCTGCATCAAAGCACTGCTTTCCAAACAAACTCCTTTCTAGGCTTCCCACCACCTAGAAAAAGTCCAAACACCTTGATGGACAGAGCACATATGAGCAACCCAGGCAGGGCCCATACTTACTTGGCTATTCCAAGGTCCCCTGCTCCAATAGTGGTGAACACTACAATTAGTGCTCTCACATCGCAGCTCTGCACCCAATCCTTTAAACACCTTTTTTTCCTCTGAACTCTGCTCAGCCCTTGCGTTCAAAGAGTAATCCAAAGAAACAGTTACTGGAGCCAGGTGAACCTGAGTAACTTTCCTGCCAATGCCTCTCAGAATAAATGCTGACCTATCTATTTATGTGAATTTTATTTTCTTTAGATTTTTATATTTTGGGGTCTGGAGAAATAACTCAGCAGTTTAGAGCACTGGCTACTCTTCTAAAAGACCCTGACTAGATTCCTACTGCCAGACACACATGTGGTGCAGACACAAAGGCAGAAAAATATCCATACACACAACATAAAAATATTTATTTAACACTTACTAAATGTTTTTAAGTGTGTGTGTGTGTGTGTGTGTGTGTGTGTGTGTGTGTGTATGTGTGTATGCTATATGTGTACAGGTGCTTGAGGAAGCAGAGGATCCTGGAGCTGGAGTTCCAGGCAAGTGTGAGCTGCCTAACATGGGTCCTGGGACTCGAACTCAGGTCTTCGAGAAGAGCAATACATACTATTAGCCACTGACTCTTCTCCCCAGCCCTATCTATTTTTATGTGTATGATGTTTTGCTTGTATGTGTGCCTGTATACCACATACATGCAGTGCTCAAAGAGGCCAGAAGAGAGCATCCAATCTCAGGAACTAGATTAAAGGACAGTTGTTGAGCCATGAGGATGCTGGGAAATGAACCAGGAACCTCTGCAAGAACAGAGTTTGATCCCTAGCATCCATATGGTGGTTCACAACCATCCTTAATTCCAGTTCCATGAGATCCTACAACCATCTTCTGACCTCCTTAAGCACCAGGTACATACATGGTGCACATACACATATGTAGGCAAAACATTCATACATATAAAATAAATAAACCTAAAAAGAAGACCTTCCCATGAAGACTAAAGAGAATATAATTTCAGGCAATATCCTTGGCAACATTTGATTGACAACTGCTTCCCGTGACACTACTGAGATTCCTTTTAGTTCTAACCAAACTTCTCTAGATTTTAAGTCCTTAGAGATGGCATAAAAAGTTTCCTGGGAGATGTTAATATAACCAAAACATATTTTAAAAAACCATTATATAAACACATATACTTAATCCCTGTTAGTAGCACTACAGATCTGAAACTCGGAACAGTTTCCATAGTCAGTCAATGGAATCAACATGACCATTCAGAGCTACTCCAGTAAATAAAACTGATCATGCTAAAAAGCCGAGTATATTTAAAATAACCACACTAAAACAACCAGAGAAAAGTAGTGGACATTCACTACAATGTCCAGAATAGGCCGTTTATTTTTTCAGAAAAAAAAAAAAACAAGGAATCAAGATATTTCTTCATGTGAACTATTACATGGAGCACTTCTCCAGGTTAATGATAAATCCAGTCTCAACATGTTTCCATAGCCACAAAAATGGAATGCATGCAGTCTATGGAAATGAACCTACTACGCTGATCCTCAAAACTGGGCAATTTTATTGTTTGGCCACTACTACGGCAAAAGTAAAAGGCAACTAAGACATTTAACTTTGAAAGAAGGGAGAATCGCCTTTAAAAGTGGCATCACCTTTCACTGTGGAGTCTGAAGTACTCAGAGCTGCTGTCTTTTTTGGTTGTGTGTTCAATTCGTATTTAATCTCTGTATAGATTATGGTCAGTGTGAACCTTAGATTCTAAGTCACAAATTTTGACTAGGTGTAGTGACACACACCTTTAATACCACCACTCTTGAGGCAGAGGCAGGTGGATTTCTTTGAGTTCCAGAACAGCTTGTTTCACATAGTGAGTTCTGAGATCCTGACAAAAAAAAAAAAACCCAAATAATAACAATCATCATCAATCATCACTCCTTTAATCCCAGCATTTGAGAGGCAGAGGCAGGCAGATCTCTGAGTTGGAGGACAGCCTGGTCTACAGAATGAGTTCCAGAGCAGCCAGGGCTACACAGAGAAATTTTGCCCCAAAAAGCCAATAATAATAATAATATACAATTTTTGTAATCCACACTTTGATTTCATAATTTAAATTAGCTTTTAGTAGTGTAACAAATGTGCATTTAGAATAATGGAAGTGTATTATTTTTCTTTATACCTATTTTAAAACTATAAGCCACTCAGCAGTTATTAAATAAGAACAGAAGGAAGCCGGGCATGGTGGCGCACGCCTTTAATCCCGGCACTTGGGAGACAGGGGCAGGTGGATCTCTGTGAGTTCAAGGCCAACCTGGTCTACAAAGTAGTCCAGGACAGCCAAGACTACACAGAGAAACCCTGTCTTGAAAAAAAAAAAAAAACAAAAACAAAACAAAACCAAAAGAAGAACAGAAGGAAAAGTCAAGTTTTGCACTCTATATAGGGTCCAAATTATTCTAAAAACTAACATTCCTCTATAACTCATAAGTTTTTGTTTTTGTTTTTTAGTTTTGTTTCATCTTGAGACAGGATCTCACTATGTAGCCCTGGCTGTCCTGGAACTTACTATATAGATCAGGCTGGCCTCCAACTGGATCACCCTGCCTCAGCCTTCCCAGTGGGAAGCTCTCATGGGTTGTTTCTACTCATAATTTTTTTTTTTTTTTTTGGTTTTTCGAGACAGGGTTTCTCTGTTTAACAGCTCTGGCTGTCCTGGACTCGCTTTGTAGACCAGGCTGGCCTCGAACTCGCAAAGATCCGCCTGCCTCTGCCTCCCAAGTGCTGGGATTAAAGGCGTGCGCCACCACCGCCCGGCCTCTACTCATAATTTAATGCTACCATTAAGTTATAAATGGTGGTAGAGCTGTCAGAAAAAGAACTCACAAGGTTCTAAGAACTTGACCACACCTCCACATCACCAAAAAGGAAATGAGTAACAATGTTTACCTTCAAAAAAAGCAGCTAGAATTGATAAGTATCTCATGTATTTCCCACAGATGAAAGGCAATTCTGGAATTTGGCACAGTAACTTCAACAGAAAACCAACCTTTGAAACAAAATGGATCCTGCTTGAAATATTTTGTGGGGAATTACAAACTTTCAAATGGAAGTGACTGTTTTTGTCTTTAGAATATCCTACTCTCTGAAAGAGCAAACACTGAATTACAAGGCTTACTATTTTGCCAACAAACAAAATAAACTCCTTTCAAAGACATTTAATATATACATATACCAAGATCTGGGTAGAAATCTCTAATTTCTGACTAAAATTTAGACATTTTCTCTCAATTTGTGAAACTCATGGCAATGCAAACACACAGACTTTCAGACCATTGTATAATAGTATTATCTCTATAGACACTGTACCATTTTTTTTTTTAGTTTTCCTGTAGTTTTTTTTTTTTTAAGACAATTTAAAGATATCAAAAGTTTAAGGTTTGAAAGGACCTTCTACCAAGCCTGATTTAGTGGCACACCTGTTTAACCCCAGCACTTGGGAGGAGACAGGTGGTTCTCTGAGTACCAGACCAGTCTGGTCTACATAGTTTCAGGACAATCAGAGCTATGTAATGAGACCCTGTGTTGAAAAAAGAAAGAAGGTGAGTGGGGGGAGGAAGGAAAGAAGGAAAGAACTGTATGGCTCTGGTTGAGCCTAACTGAAAGTTAAAGGCTATGATTTATAGGGAACTTTTCCCTGAATGACTTTCTAGCAATCATACTAATAAAACATTATTATCCCACAAGGCAGCACAGACTTTTCCTATGAGAACTTATGTTCTGTATTAGTAACCTTATCTGTGGATCTTTACTAAAAGGTACTTTCCAAGGTAGCATTTCAAAAAGAAATCTAAGCTGATGATTGATTTCTGAGTTTAAATGAAAAACCTACTTCCTTAAAAAATAAACAATTGGAGGCTGGAGAGATGGCTCAGCAGTTCAGAGCACTGGCTA
This sequence comes from Lophiomys imhausi, assembly GCA_907164525.1. NCBI lineage: Eukaryota > Metazoa > Chordata > Mammalia > Rodentia > Muridae > Lophiomys > Lophiomys imhausi. The sequence continues at coordinate 4,833,630 of CAJQZJ010032761.1, forward strand.
GTGCTCTTCCAAAGGTCCTGAGTTCAATTCCCAGCAACCACATGGTAGCTCATAACCATCCACAATGTGATCTGATGCCCTCTTCTGGCTGCAGGTGTGCATGCAGATAGAGTATTCATATACATGAAATAAATAAATATTTTTAAAGGATAAACAACTGAAAAAAGAACAGCTGGGTTGGAAAGACAGCTTGGCTGATAAAGGTCCCCTCTGCCAAGCCTGACCATCTGAGTTCAGTGCAGGATGAGGGAGAGAACTGATTCCTACAAGCTATCCCGACCCTCTTCCCCAACACAAATAAATGAAATTAAGTTTTTAGATAGCAATTAAGTAAGGAAAGACTATATTCACTTTATATTTTCATGTGGCTTCACTCACTTTCCACCAAAGCAAGAAGCAAATCATGTCTGGTTACTGAAGTTTTCCAGGATTTCTTGATTCTAGGCACCAGCTCTCTTTCCCAGCTCAGCCTCAGGTAGCTGGACTATAGACATAACTAGGCCTCGAATTTTGAAAGAGATTTTTTTTTAAGCTTTTATGTGTAATGGGAATTGGGGCCTCTTGTTGGGTAACACTCTGGATATGGAAGTGATGGTTGTACAGTCTGTACACACACTAAAAGCCACCCCACCGTACACTCTGAAAGAGTGAGTTTTAGCCAGGCATGATGGTGCACGCTTTAGAGGAAGATGTCTGTGAGTTCAAAGCCAGTCTGGTCTCCATAGCAAGTTCCAGGTTAACTATAGCTATCTAGTGAGACCCTGTCTAAAATAAAATTAATAAAAATTTAAAAGAGTGAGTTTTAATAAGCATGAATTATGTCTCAAAAAACCTCCCACAAATAAACCTTTTTCTTAAAAAAGAGTCAAGTATGTACATATCACAATACAATTTATATTATCCACTCAAAAAATTGCTTATTTCAATTTATATGGTAAATGTGCTTAAAATAAAATGTTTTGCACTTATTGTTGAGGTCCAGTAGTTAAAAGGAGAAGTAGCAGAAAGAGACAGACAGAAAATGGAATCAGAGCGTAGTCACAGACTCAAGCCTGCAAACAAGTCACATGACAGAGGAAGCACAGTAGAGCAAGAGACAACCACTTAAGAAACGGCACCAAGGGGCTGGAGAGACGGCTCAGTGGTTAAGAGCACTGGCTGCTCTTCCAAAGGACCAGAGTTCAAATCCCAGCAACCACATGGCAGTTCACATCTGTCTAATTGCTGGGCATGGTGGCACACGCCTTTAATCCCAGCACTTGGGAGGCAGAGTCAGGTGGATCTCTGTGAGTTCAAGGCCAGCCTGGTGGTCTACAAAGTGAGTCCAGGACAGCCAGGGCTACACAGAGAAACCCTGTCTCAAAAAAAAAAAAAAAGGCACCAAAACAACTGTTAATCGTGCAGATAAAAACAGGCAGTGCAGAGCCAGGCATGGTGGCACACAGGAGGCAGAGGCAGGAGGATCTCTGTGATCCTCCTGATCTATACAAGGTGTTGCGGAAGGTCCAATAGCATTGCTTCTGATAGACTGATTTCAATGCTTAGATCTGGTTACCGTCCCTTCCAGTCATTCTCTGATTGGTTAATAAATGTCGCTGATGGCCAATTAGCTGGACAGAAATTGTATAGGAAGGTGGGACAAAACAAAGGAACCCTGGGTATTACACAGAGGTGCTCTCTCTCCATCAGGAGACATGGAAGTAGATGTGTCTGAGAGTTCTGGAAGGTACAGCAAACCACATGGCTGGTTGGGATTAGGTGGTCTGGGTTAACTTAGATTAGCTAGTTGACAGTCTATCCAGCTAAGGGCTAAGCATTGAAACATCAAAAGGTCTTGCTGTATTTAATTATTGGGGAAAAGGCCTCCACATATTTCAGGTTGAAAGGCCTGCAGACAGCCGGGCAGTGGTGGCGCACGCCTTTAATCCCAGCACTTGGGAGGCAGAGGCAGACGGATCTTTGTGAGTTCGAGGCCAGCCTGGTCTACAAAGCGAGTCCAGGACAGCCAGAGATATTCAGAGAAACCCTGTCTCGAAAAACCAAAAAAAAAAAAAAAAAAAGAAAGGCCTGCAGGCCTACAGGCTTCTGGCCACAGACCTCAAGGCAGGCCCTGGTGGTTACCCTGTCAGGCTGCCGCTAGCTGCTTCACCAGCCTAATATAACAACTTATAGTTATTAATGGATATATTAGTTAACAGAGTTTAGGTGGAGGTGGTGAAGGCCACCCTTGGTCCAAGGCTTGTCTCCAGGACAGGTCAGGTTGCCAGTTAAGGCAAGTCAGGCCTGCCAGCCTCCCACCAGCCCACTAGCTACTCCGCTGGGCTAATCTTACAGTTTATAATTATTACTAAATACAATTGATAATTAAGTTGCAGGTTGAGGAGCTCTAGGACAGCCAAAGCTACATACAGAGACCCTACCTCAATAAGTAAATGAATGAATAAATGGACTGATTAATTAATGGCAGTGCCTCATCATATACTATGCTACACCATGTAGATTAAAAAGCTATTATAACACATAAAACAAGGGCTGGAGAGTTGGCTTGTTAGTTAAGGGCACTTGTCAAAGAACCAGGTTCTAGTCCCAGCACCCACATGGAGGTTCACCACCTCCTTGGGCACCAAGCATCATGTGGTGCTTAGAGGCACATGCAGGCAAAACACTCATACACATAAAATAATAAAAATAAATTTTAAAAATTTAAAAGGTAAAACAAGAGTACTTTAAAAAAGCAAACCCACCACAGGAGATCTTTATTAGTGAGAACCTCTTTCTGATTTTTACTGTGTTTCTTTGTTTTGTTGGACAGGGTCTCACTTTGTGGCCTGATTGGCTTGAGCTCCGGGGTGCTAGCCTTTACTCACAGACATTGGCCTGCCTCTACATTCTGAGCTTGAGTATTAACCCAGATGGCTTTTCATTCTTTAGGCATTACTAAGAAACCCTGTTGGGGATGAGGGGGGGAGTACATACATTTAATCACAGCACTTTCTGGAGGCTGAGACGTTAGGATCTAGAGTTCAAAGCCAGAGGGTGTTGAACACCTTGAATACCCAAGGAGGTTTAAAGCCAGCCTAGTCTACATAGCTAGTTCAGACCAGCCAGCATAACATAGTAAAACAGTCTCAGAAACCAAAACAAACAGACAAAGAGGTGCAACACATAGTTTTAAAAACTATTGTTGATTCAAAAATCAACAATAGTTTTTAAAAGTGTGTGAAAGTAAACAACACAAACAGGTGAAAGACAAGCTCCAGATCAAAGTTGGGCTCTGCCCCCCTGCTTTCTCCCCAGTCCATCCACTTCCTCCCATTTATTGCTTATGCTTTATGATTCCTTGTCTTAATTAGAACAAGTTTCCTAATTTGTCCTGTTTCCAGCATTCTCCATCTCTGATCCATGTTTTACATCATAAACAGTACTTAAAAAAAAAAAAAAGGTGTGTGGTTTAAATAAGAAATATTCCAGCCGGGCGGTGGTGGCGCACGCCTTTAATCCCAGCACTTGGGAGGCAGAGGCAGGCGGATCTTTGTGAGTTCGAGGCCAGCCTGGTCTACAAAGCGAGTCCAGGACAGCCAGAGATATTCAGAGAAACCCTGTCTCGAAAAACCAAAAAAAAAAAAAAAAAAAAGAAATATTCCCCAAAGGCTCATGTATTTGAACACTTGGCCCTGAGTTGGTGGCATTAGGGGACCTTTGCCTTTAGGGTAGAGAGCACTGCAAGAGAAAGGACATCACTGGGGTGGGGGCTTGGAGGATTAAAGCTTTGTCCCACTTCCTGCTTGCCCACTCTGTTTCCTGTTTGGGGATATAATGTGATCAACCAGCTTCCTGCTTTTACCTCCATGCTTTCCCAGCCATTATGGACATACAGCCCCTGGAACGAAGCCAAAATAAACTCCGCCATAAGTTACCTTTCATTATAGTATTTTATCACAGGAAAAAAAAATGTAACTTGGGGCTGGAAAGATGTAGCTCAGAGGTGATGAGCATTTGCTGCTCTTGCAAAGGACCTAGAGTTAGGATCCCAGTATCCACATGGTGGCTCCCAACTGTCTGTATCTCCTGTTACAGGGGATCTTATACCCTCTTCTGACCCCTATGAATACAAGGTATACAACTGCACACATATATATACATGCAGGCAAAACAGACATTTTTTATCTCAATCAATCAATCAAGCAGTATTTAACCTTGATAAGACTCTCTATGCCTCAGAAGAAAGTCAAAAAGTTGAAGCCACTTATTGTAACACCTGCCTATACAGCCAGCCACCTTTTATGGGGCTTCAGGTCTCTCATTTGTCCTCCACCATGTTACCGTTTTCTCTCTCATCTACCACTCAGTTTTATGATTCTATTCATGTGCTAATATACCCCAAGTGGCATTTTAAGGCCACGTGGGGTATATTACATCACATACCCTCTAAAGCCAGGTCAAGTGTCTCCTCCACTAGCAACATTCTGGTTACATTCCACCACAACACTAAATACCTAGTATAGGGCTATGTTGTTATAAAGGAAAAGGTGTGTGTGTGTGTGTGTGTGTGTGTGTGTGTGTGTGTGTGTGTGTG
>CAJQZJ010032761.1:4838215-4870624 GCA_907164525.1 Lophiomys imhausi
TGTGTGTGTGTGTGTGTGTGTGTGTGTGTGTGTGTGTGTGTGTGTGTAAAGTAAGCATCATCTCAAAACATTTACACAAGAACAGTAAAATATTTCACTACATCACTTCTGAACACCAGCTGTTGTCAATTACCCTCTGTAGTCTGAAAGAAGGTCCAGTGAAGGCTCATGTCAGCTCTACCCTCCTTCCCATGCTGCTGCTGCTATAATGGGAAAAAAATCAAATGTTACAGCCCAGTTACCCACCCCAACCTATTCAGACTTCTCTAATAAAACAAATGTTTAATGGCTAGACAATAAGCTAAATTCTAACATTAGAGGGCTGAAGCTTCAGACAAGGCCCTATAATCCTACAGCTTACAATATTAGGGAGAAAGGCACTAAAGAGAAACACTGGGGGTGGAGCTGAGACCAGTCCTGATAAGAGTGCATCACTTCCTACAGAATGCCTGCATTATGTCAAGTCCTGAGCACTAGAGATAAAAGATAAACAAGACAGAGTCAGTTCCTCCTGGCAGAAAATATCCAGAGCTAAGAAGGTGGAATGTGGGGTATCAGACATTTCCAGGCTAAGAAGAGCTCAATGGTTCTCTGAAGGCTGACAGTAGATAGCAGCACCTCAAAGAGTTTCAATAAGAACTTTCTGAGCTTCTCAGTATTGTAAGTACCCAGTGAGTTGGATTTTTGAAATGTTTTTCTTGAAATGCTGTGAAATCAAATTAGATGCATTTAATGGAAACATAGCATATAACTGGGGGTGAAAGGGTAGGTACCAGAAACTAAGGGGAGAATGAAGTGTATATTAAGAACCCTGAAATAAATTCTCATTGAAGACCCACAGCTAACTGCAGTACCTGGCACATTATCAATCAATCAATTCTAATAGAAAAAATATTAGAGGACACAGAACTGGGTTAACCATCAAAATATCTTATTACCATTAAGTGTAAGTGTTACTGAGATGCCACCAGATGCTTGTTAGCATGGATTAGACGTGACTCTACAGATCTGCCTTGTGTACCTGTGGGATGGTACACACACGTTTGTGCACATGCCTGCAGAGACTAGAGGTTTTCCTACAACACTCTCCTATTATCTTTTGGGACAGGGTCTCTCACTGAACCTGGCTGACCCATGAGTTCCCAGGAATCCTACCTGTCTACTCTCTAGCTTCAGGGTCATACTATACCTGGGTTTTTCTGTGGGTACTGAGGATTCAAACTCAAGGTTTCATGCTTGTGTGGCCAGCATTTTTTACCATGTGAGCCAACATCACATTTGCTTTTTGTTGTTGTTTATTTGAGACAGAGTTTCACTGTCTGTATCTCTAGCTGTCCTAGAATTCATGATGTAAACCAGGATAGCTTTGAACTCACAGGGATCCACCTGCCCTTGACAACTTCCACTTGCCCTTGACAACTGAGTGTGGGATTAAAGGCGTGCACCACCATGCCTGGGGAGATTTGTTTTCTTCCTAGAAGAATTTGTGAAAAAAAGCTTAGAAAATATTTGTAGTATTACTTCTATGCCCAGCAAGAAGCCTATCAGCAAGAATTAGATCAAAACAAACAAACAAAAAACCCAACAAATTTTTCAATATGCAATTTTATTTAGCTGGTAATACTTTCATTAAAAATATAAAACTAGAAGGCATTTTATAAAATACTGAAAAGCCGGGCATAGTGGCGCACGCCTTTAATCCCAGCACTCGGGAGGCAGAGGCAGGCGGATCTCTGTGAGTTCGAGGCCAGCCTGGTCTACAAAGCGAGTCCAGGACAGCCAGGGCTACACAGAGAAACCCTGTCTCGAAAAGCCAAAAATAAATAAGTAAGTAAGTAAGTAAGTAAGTAAGTAAGTAAATAAAATACTGAAAATAAGAACAGTGAGAAGGTGCTTGCCACCAATCCTGATGACCTGAGTTCAATCCCTCATAAGCCATGTGAAAGAGAAAATCAACTATCCAAAGTTGTCTTCTAATCTCTGCTCATGTACAATGGCATGCACACACAAATAAATAAATGCAACAAAATGCTAAAAATACATAATATAAATATGTCATCTAAGAGTAAATGACAAAAAAAATCTTTTAAGAAATATTAACTATTTATATAATCTTATATAACATAATGCTCTTTACCATGAATCTAACAGCTCTACAAGCATATATGAACTGCTGGCAATGTACTATTATTCATATTGGGTACATTATGAAGTTCTGTCTTTTGTATCAGTATATAAAAATTCCAGTCACTATTAATGGGATTACAAGAGACTGTCATGCTATCAACTGATGAAAATATTTGATTCTTGACCTCTAGTAAAAACTCCCCAAAACAGCCAAGCATGGTGGCACATGCCTGTAACTCCAGCACTTGGAGGCAGAGGCAGGCGGATCTCTGTGAGTTCAAGGCCAGCCAGGGCTACATATAGTGAAACCTATCTCAAAAAACGAAGCAAACTCAACCAAGAGAAACCCAACTAGTACTCATGCTGCACACATTTCTGCATCCCCACCTAAGTACAGAGTTGCTGAATGAACCAGATAGCACAAAGAGATTCTGCAAACACTGCATCCTGTATTACTGCGTTGAGCCTAAAATAATCACAATGATCCTATGAATAAAGTAATGTACGGAAGAGGGTTAGAGAGAAAACCGAAGATAACTATGCTGCTGACTTTAGAAAAGGAGGAAGGAGCCAGGTATAGTGGTGCACACCTTTAATCCCAGCAGAGGGAGACAGGGGCAGGCACATCTCTAGGAGATGCAGGCCAATCAGGGCTACATGAGACTGTCTCAGAAAAATCAAGTGGGAAAAGGAGGTTTACAGAGAAAGTTCAGCAGTTATGTGTGGTGGTATATATCAATTATCCTAACACTGGGGAGGTAGAGATAGAAGGACCATAAATTCCACATCATCCTTGTCTACACAGTGAGTTCCAGACCAGCCAGGGCTACATTGAAAGAAAGAAAGAAATGGGTTGGGGGGGGGGAGAGTGTATATATGAATAGATGAACAGAAACAAAAGCCTTTCCACATAGGTCACATTGGCTTTTTAATGTTGTTTTAAGAAAAGGTCTCATGTAACCCGAGCTGTCTTCTAACACACCATACAACTGAACATGAACTCAAACTTCAGATCCTCCTGCCTCCACCTCCCAAAGTATAGGGATTATAAGCATGCACTGGTCCAGAATACACAAACATAAGGCAAGCATTTTATATTCAAAACATTTTATTGCTGGATCTCTGAGTTTCAGGCCAGCTTGGCCTACAGAGCAACTTCCAGGATAGACAAGCCAGGGCTATACAGAAAAACCCTGTCTCCAAAACACACACAAAAAAAACATTTTATTGCTCATAAGTATACATGCTGTTAATTCCACTAACTAAATAATTTTAGAGGAGCTGGAGATTGGCTCAGTAGTTAAGAGCTGGTTGCTCTGGAAGATATTCAAGGTTCAATTCCCAACACCTACATGGCGGCTCACAACCACCTGTAATTCCAGTTCCAGGGGATCCAACACCCTCTGCTGACCTCAGCAGGCTGCAGGCATGCATGTGATGCACAAACATACATGTAGGCAAAACACTCAAAGATAAAATAATAAGTTTTAAAAGTTTAAAATAAAAAAAGAATTTTAGGGGACCCATAAGATGACTCTTCAGGTAAGGGCCCTTGGTACCATAAAAACTGAAAACTGAGTCCAATCCCCATAATATACAAGGCAGAAAGAGAAAACAGATTCCCAAGTTATCCTCTGACTTCTCCATATATGCCATGAGCCATTGCACCCCGACACTAACACACAGTAAATAAACGAAATAGTTTTTGAAAATAAGAGTTTTAGCAGCCAGATATGATTGTAAAGGCCTATAATCACCAAAACACGTGGGAGACAGGGACAAGAGGCCAGTTTGAGGCCAGCCTCTGAAGAAAAAGGAATGCAGCTGAGTAACAGAAGCATAAAAACTTTCCATTTAGCCAGGCATGGTGGCACACACTAGTGATCCCAGCACTCAGGAGGCAGAGGCAGGCAGATCTCTGAATTGGAGGCTAGCCTGGTCTACAGAGCAAGTCCTAGGACAGCCAAAGACACACACAGAAACCCTGTCTTGGAAAAAAAAAAAAAACCTTCTAGTTTTTGATGTTTTGTCTCCAAGATTTTAATACAGGGGTAGGCATACATGAGCACCAAGCTGTGCGCATGGTGACTGGAGGGCTACTTGCAAGGCTGCGTCTCTCCTATACCATGTGGTCTCCAGGTTCCAGGGACCAAACTCACATCTCTTCAGGATTGCAGTAAGCACTTTACCTGCAGACATCTATGCACCCTGTATTCTGGGTTTCAAGCAATTATTACTAATAAGCTTGTTTCTGTGAATGGGTTTATTAACTTCTAAAATAGTAAACATTCTGGGGGGGAGAGAAGACATTTAAAAATTGAATCCTGGGCCAGGCAGTGGCGGCGCATGCCTTTAATCCCAGCACCCAGGAGGCAGAAGCAGACAGATCTCTGTGAGTTCAGGGCAAGCCTGGTCTACAGAGAGATTTCCAAGACATCCAGGGCTACCCAGAGAAACCCTGCCTCAAAAAATAAAAAATAAAATAAAAAGCCCCTGGACTGGAGATTAAGGGATTAAGCCCCTCGGTGGTTTGGAGTTCATTGTTCTCATAGAAGAGCAGAGTTCACCCATTTCGGGTGGCTCACAGTGACAGTAATTCGAGCTCCAGATGCCCTCTTCTGGCTTAGTTAGGCATCTTCATGCACATATTCATTCAAAGACACAAAACAGACATAAAATAAATTGTTAAAGTTTTTAAAAAATCTAAGGGAAAAAAGCCAAGCCCTAGCTGCTGCTGGTGGTACATGACTGTAGTCAGAAGTTCACACACAGCAAGTTTGGGGGCAGCCTGGGCTGCAGACACTATCTCAGAAGGAAATTCAGTTCTTCCCACCACCTCAATACCACACAGCACTGCCCTTTGAACCACCTCATGAAAACATACTCACATGTTTACAGAAATGAGGTTAGTTGTGAACTCTGAAGAAATGGGCAAATACTGTGATGCAAGAAAGAAACCAGTCAAGCATGGTGCCACATACCTTTAATCCCAGCACTAAGGAAACAGAGGCAGAGGCAAGTCAATCTCTGTTTGTCTCTGTTTCAAAGCCAGCCTGATCTACAGAGACATCCTGTCTCAATAAAAGAAAAAAAGGAAAAGAAGAGAAATTACAAACACAAACATTTAAGCAATCACACTACATGCTAGAATAAAATGTCAGGTAAACCAGAGAAAAGCAGAATGTCCACAGAGTAAAAGCATGTACTATTAATACCGGTCTTACAGCTATAGGACTTGAACTGATTGTAGTCAGGAGACTTTTGAAGATCGTTCTATCTTTACTTGAATGGGTGACTCGCCTGCATGGATGTCTGTATGTCATGTGCATGCCTGGTGCCCTCAAAGACCAGGAAACGCTGGGTTCCCTGGAAATGGAGTTACAGACTGCTGTGGGTCAGCATGTGGTGCTGGGGATTGAACTCAGGTCCTTAACCACAGAGTTGTCTCATTTAATGTTTGATATGTAGGGATTAAGCCAAATGAGGCAGTACCTGAAATGACTCCAAAGAATGGAAGGAGATGCCATTACTTCTAGATATCTATATACAAATGTATGGCTTGGCCTTTTATTTGTTTGTTTGTTTGTTTGTTTGTTTATTTTGGTTTTTTTGAGACAAGGTTTCTCAGTGTAGCCCAGGCTGTCCTGGACTCACTTTGTAGCTCAGGCTGGCCTTGAACTCGCAGAGATCGCCTGCCTCTGCCTCCCGAGTGCTGGGATTAAAGGCCAGTGCCATCATGCTCAGCTGGCCTTTTATTTTGACATGGGCATATATGGATTTAAAATTAACTCTAAGTCTCAACTGTCTTAACATTATTTAATGACTTTCATTTGTAACAGTAAACATTAAATGGAAATTTGCATCCAATGCTTAGCTACATAAGCTTTTAGAGGTATAAAATCAGCATGACTACCATATTGTCTTCAAATCTTCTAAGCAATCAGAACATGTCCAAAGCTGTACATTTTCTTCTAATTTTTCTTCTTACAAGCAAAAAACCTTTTTTAAAAAAGTTATAACTATGCTACTCCACAATCTGGCTAGCTTTGATGTTATCACCTTAAATTTCATTTGAAATTTCCCACTTACAGTATGCTATAGTCCTGTAATATAGCACACAGACTTTAGAGACTAGCTTGGACTATATGATGAGGACCCTCCCATCTCAAATCAAAGTGTTAGAAGAAAACTGATTTTCAAAGAGATTAAAATATCCTGTATCAGAAAGTGACCTGCATGAAGTGGAACATAATTAGTTAATGAGAAAAAAAAATTTTTTTTAAAGATTTATTTATTTATTATGTATACAGTGTTCTGTCTGCAGGTATATCTACAGACCAGAAGAGGGCACCGGGTTTCATTATGGATGGTTGTGAGCCACCATGTGGTTGCTGGGAATTGAACTCATGACCTCTTGAAGAGCAGCCAGTGCTCTTAACCGCTGAGCCATCTCTCCAGCCCTAATGAGAAAAATTTAAACCTACATCTTATTCGACTTAACTATAAGCCCTGTTAATAAACTCAATCTGTTTTCACTTGATGATTCCATTAAATTAATCAACATTTTAGATTATAGTTCCAATTTTCCTGACTAAGACACATTTTTGCTTGACTATCTTATAACAATCACTTACTAACTAGACAGTTGCCCTTACCTATTCAGCTTCACCTCCATGTACTTTGCTCTTGACTACACCAAACAACAACAAACACAGTTACCACTTGAAGATGTGCATTAAATTTTTGTCCAGTTTCTTCCCACAAGAGTACTGGCTCATACTGAAATTACTACAACCAAGCACCTTCTTTTTTAAAATATCTATTTTGTGTTTGTGTGTGTGTCTGTGTGTGTGTACACACATGAGACTGGGTGTATTATGAACACTGCATGTGTAACACATAGGTACAGCATTCTCTAGAACTGGCTTGTATGTGGTTGTGAGCCATGTGGGCATCAGAAACCAAACCTGGTTCTCTGCAAGAGCAGTACACACCCTTAACCACTAAATCATCTCTCCAGGCCCAAACTAAGCAACTTCTATCAGTTATCTTGTTCTATTCTTTCTAAAACTAAGTAAACAGGTCCATTTTTCTTATGTTTTTCTCAGAAAATTCTTAAAATTATAGTAAGATAGTTTCTGAAATTAGTTCTTATAGATTTATTTTTATTTTATATTTTTTATATGTTTTGAGACAGGGTCTCGCTGTGTAGCCTTGTCAATCCTGGACCTATGTAGACCAGTTAGCCTTGACCTCACAGAGATCGCCCTGCCTCTACCTCCTGAGTGCTGGGATTAAAAGCATAAGTCACCATATCCAACTGGTTCTTAAGATTTTATAAATGTTCAAATTTTACTGTCTTACACCTTGAATTCTCTGTTAGCCTCAAGTAAAAAAAAAAATGACAAAAATAGGTGTTTTAAAGTACTAAGCAATATATCAAACTGAAAACTATAAGTTTTTAATTTCCTATAAAGATGTTTGGATGTTTTCTGTAGTTTTGCTCTGTTTTTTTTTTTGTTTTGTTTTGTTTCACTAGTTTTACCACTTCACAAGTGTAGGCTCAATTATATTCAAATTTTACATCACTTATTTGTTTCATCAGCACACTAAGCATTGGTGCAGTTAAAGACACATGGTGTTACAGTAACAACAGTAGAAGTAACTTTGGACTGGAAAGTTAAGTTCTTGTTCATACTTGTACCAACATGACTTCTCTTACGGAGATCACCCACACATCTATGCAAAGATGCTGCTGCTCCAACATTTTTTAACTTTTGTTAAGGAAGCCAAGTGAGTTCATTTCTTTATTCACTAAACATGTGATTAAAGACAACCTTCATTTATAGACAGCATTTTCTTCTTTCTTCCTTCCTTTCTTTTCTTTTTTAATGCTGAAAATCAAATCTAGACCTCTTTATGCATAGAAAAGCTTTGTACTGAGCCACACCCTCAGCCTCCAATACCTCATTTCTGTTTTTAAGACATATGTATTATCAACTACGTGCCTACTATAGTCTGGTACTTTAGCACTTCAGCTTGAAGCTCTACAACTCTAAGTAGTCATCTCTATTCAACAACAAGAGCATTAATCCTCAATGGCAAGGTAAAGTGGAGGAGGAACCCAAATCTCAACATAGGCCCTTCTTCAGCCCCGCTGTCCACCTAATTTAAGAGTGGAGGGAGTTGGAGAGATGACACTATGGTTGACAGCACTTGCTGCACAGCCATGAGGATCTGAGCTTAGATCAGAAAACACACATGATCTCACAAACACACATCTGTAACCCCCAGTACTGTGGGACAGAAGCAGGAAGATGCTGAAGGCTTGCTGGTTAACAGTCTAGCAAGAAAAAGACTACAGGCTCCAGGTACAGGGAGAGACCCTGCTTCAGAGAAAACAGGCAGGAGTGGTAGAGAAGGACACCCAACAACTCTGTGCTTATGCCTCTCCCAGCACTCAGGAGGCAGAGGCAGGGAGGTCTCTGTGAGGCCAAGGCCAGCTGGTCTTCAGTGTAATGTTGCATGTGTGGTATACCAACCCCACAACACACATAGTTCTGCTAAACTGGCTTAAAGCAAACACAACTGCAGAACAACTGGGATAAAGGTCAGTTAGATCAAAGCAAATCTCTTACAGTGGGCAACAGATGGGTGGAACACACTGTTCGTATACGTTTTTTTAAAAAAATAAGGTGCTTATAAATCAAGTAATCTTATAAACAAAAAACATTTTGCTTTACTCATTTAATTCCATTTATTTCTGTATGTGTTGGATGCAGAAACATGCATGTGCATGTATCACAGCACTTGGTAGAAGTCACAGGACAACTTAGGGAAATCAATTGTCTCCTTTCCACCATGTGGACTGTAGGGATTAAACTCAAGTTACCATGTTGGGTGGAAATACTGCAATGTTGAAAAGCTATTAAGACTTCAAATTAAAAGTTCACTAGTTCGCCGGGCGTGGTGGCGCACGCCTTTAATCCCAGCACTCGGGAGGCAGAGGCAGGCGGATCTCTATGAGTTCAAGGCCAGCCTGGTCTACAAAGCAAGTCCAGGACAGCTAAAGGATATATAGAGAAACCCTGTCTCAAAAGAAAAAAAAAAAAAGTTCACTAGTTCTAAGAATTTCATCTTGAAAAAGTAAGATGAATGTCGTTTAACCAATGAGCCAATTTACTCAGGCTTGTTTCCCCTTGAGATAGGGTCTCATGTACAGTCCTTACTGGCCTGAGCTTATCATATAGAACAAACTGCTAGCTTCCAGTTCACAGAGACCTGGCTGCCTCTGCCTCCTGAGTGTGCCACCATCACCCAGCATATGCATACTTTCAATTCCAACACTTGGGAGGCACAAGCAGGCAGATCTCTATGAACTCGAGGCCAGCCTTATCTACAGTGAGTTCCAGGATAACCAAGGCTACATGGAGAAACAAACAAACAGACATACAAACAAACAAGTGGCCACAACTATGTTCTGCCAGAATTCCTTTTGTTTCTCCTAAGAGGCTCAAACTGGTCTCAGACTTCTGTAGTCAAGGGATCCTCCTCCTGTCTTTGACTTCAAAGTATCTAGAACTATGGCACTTGAGAGCAGAGAGTTCCAGGACAGTCAGGGCTACACAAAGAAACCCTATCCCAATAAATAAATAAATAAATGGATGGTGGCAGTGGCACCCATAGCAGACACATTTAATCTCAGCACTCGGGAAACAGAGGCAGGATGATCTCTGAATTTGAGGCCAATCTGGTCTATTGAGCCAGTTCCAAAACAGCCAGAGCTAGAGAGAAACCCTGTCTCAAAAAACCAAAATTAACTAATTAATTGAAGAGCCAATTGACCTATTTATTTGAATGCACTTCGGGGACATTTAGAAAAAGCTGGTAGTACTGACACCATGTTACCAGCCTTAAGGGCAATTAAAGTCTTTAAGGTCCTCAAAATTGGCTATAATACTGCAATGCTGAAAAGCTATTAACACTTCAAATTGAGAGTTCACTAGTTCTAAGAACTTCATCTTGAAAAAGTAAATTGTATGTCATTTCATTTAAGGGCTCTAGCAAACACAGTATCAAGCCAAGTATGTCATCAAAGAGCATTCCAAATGGAAGAAATAAACAAACCAAAACCTTGTCTTATTAAAAAAATAATCTTGGGTGGCGCACATCTTTAATCCCAACACTCAGGAGGCAGAAGCAGGGGGATCTCTGTGAGTTAAAGGCCAGCCTAGTCTACAAAGTGAGTCCAGGACAGTCAAAGATAGACAGAGAGACCCTGTCTGGAAAAAAAACCTAAAATAATAATAATAATATTAATAATAATAATCATCTTGGGCTGGAGAGGCAACTTAGCTGCTCTTCCAGAGAACAGGGGTTCAATTCCCAGCACACATGGGAGCTCACAACTCTCTGTAACTTCAGTTCTAGGGGATCCAACACCTTCACACAGACATACATGCAGGCAAAACATCAATGCACATGAAATAAAAGAGTCAATTTTGAAAAAAAATTACTTTTTAAGTAGAGTGAAAGCTGAAAATTTATTCTACATTAGATGATAGTCTTTTTGGTCTAAGGCATCTAGGAAATTTCAAAATCTCTCATTACTGAATTAAATAATTACTGTGCTTTCAAATTCATTTTTAAAAATAGAGTTATTGTGTAGGTATTTATAAAACAACCCAAGAAGGCACCATATAAAATATTATTATATAGCTTACATGCAAACTATAATATATATAATTCTTTTTTGTTTTTCTACTTGCTTTCTCCTGAACATTAACTATTAATGATGACTGAGACCCATGTCTCGTGTGGTGATGTGTCTGTAAATCCCTGAGAGGTGGAGGTAAGTATAATCAGGAGTTCAAAACCAGCCTCCTTCAAATAACAGGCTGAAGTTTCCCTGTCTCAAAGAGGAAAATAAAGGATCCATACCTAGCTCAGTATAGTGTTGCAGCATGCCCATATCTCAGCACTTGGAAAGCAGAAGCAAAAGGACCACCTGTCAAGGCCAAGGAACTCACTGGAAGCAGCCTGAGCTACTGGAGAGTCCATCTTACCAAACAGATCAAAAAACAAACTAGCAAGCAAAACACAGAAACACTAAACAAAAAAAATGAAGCCACATCTAAAATTTTGTGGTTTTTTTTTTTTTTGAGACAGGGTTTCTCTGTATAGCCCTGTCCTCACTCTATAGACCAGGCTGGCCTCGAACCCACAGAGATCAGCCTGCCTCTGCTAGGATTAAAGGTGTAAGCCACCACACCCGGCTCACAACTAAAATTTTTAAATAAGCTAAGAATCCTCTTTCAAGGAGTTTTTTCAAAAATCTCATTAGTGGCAGATGGACTACAAGAGTACCAACACACATCGAATAAAAACAGCATTTTCTTTTTTGTTTTGTTTTGTTTTGTTTTTTTTTTTGAGACAGGGTTTCTCTGTTTAACAGCTCTGGCTGTCCTGGACTCGCTTTGTAGATCTGCCTGCCTCTGCCTCCCAAGTGATGGGATTAAAGGTGTGCGCCACCACCACCCGGCTGAAAAAAAAAAACAGCATTTTCTAATTCAGAAAATTTAAAATGTGGCTTTTACTTTCTCATGTCACGCTCTATAGGTATTTTACATGCCACAGCAGTGTGTGACACCTACTTACTCTCTATGCCCTAAGGCTAATAGGAGAAATGAAAATGAAACTGTAAGCTCTTAAAAAAATACTACATAGGACCAGCAGATTTTTCAGGGGGTCAAATGCTTGCCCAGACAGCCTGTCAGGCTGAGTTTGATGCCTGGAACTGGAGGAGAGAAGCAACCCCACAAGCACTCCTCTGACCTCCATATACACCAGCACACACGCGCGCGCGCACACACAAGCACGCACAATAATATAAGACAGGTTCTCTTAAAAGTAGGGTCACGGGCTGGAGAGATGGCTCAGAGGTTAAGAACACTGGCTGTTCTTCCAAAGGTCCTGAGTTCAATTCCCAGCAACCACATGGTGGCTCACAACCATCTACGATGAGATCTGGTGCCCTCTTCTGGAATGAATGTGTACATGCAGGCAGAACACTGTATACACAATAAATAATCTTTAAAAAAAAAAAAAAAAAAGTAGGGTCACATTAATACACCTAGTTGGTAAATTTACTCTTTTTAATTTTTGTTTTGGTTTTTTTGACAGGCTTTCTCTGTGTAGCCCTGGCTGCTATCCTGGACTCACTTTGTAGACCAAGCTGGCCTTGAACTCACAGAGATCTGCCTGCCTCTGCTTCCCAAATGCTGGGATTAAAGGAGTGCGCCACCACGTCAGGCCTCTTTTTTTTTTTTTTTTTTTTTTTTTTTTTGGTTTTTCGAGACAGGGTTTCTCTGAATATCTCTTGCTGTCCTGGACTCACTTTGTAGACCAGGCTGGCCTCGAACTCACAAAGATCCGCCTGCCTCTGCCTCCCAAGTGCTGGGATTAAAGGCGTGCGCCACCACCGCCCGGCAAGAGTGCGCCACCACGTCAGGCCTCTTTTTAATTTTTTTAAATGAAAGTCATTTGTTTGAGTATGTATATAATTCAAGTCTCTGAGGTGGTTGAAGAATAGACAGCTAGAGTCTCATAGTTAAATTTTGAGTTGTTTAGGAATCAAGAGGGTGTTCTGGATCTAAGAAGATATTTTTAAAATTGTGAGGCAAGTTAGTATGAAAGCTGAGTTAGATATAGAACTTTAAACCCATGGAGATGGTTAGATAGTAGAATGTTAAAGTCAGGTGCCAAATACATATGGACTGGACATTGGGAATGTATGCTAAGCCATATAACTTTTATAATTGTGGCCTATTTATTTCTGTTGTTTTGTATTGTATTTATAGTTATAAGAAAAAGAACCATTTTTTGGACTGAAAGGGAGAGCTGTTGGGGGGAAAAAGAAATACCTTAAACTAAAAAAAAAAAAAGAAGAAGGGAAGAGGATGGGGGGTTGAGGGGGAGGAGGGTGGAAGGGTGGGACTGGAGGGGGGAGTAGGGAGGGGATTGTGATTGAGATGTAACTTGAAGAAATAAAAAATAAATTATTTTAAAAAAACTAAAAAAAAAAATAGAAATAAAAATGACCATTCTACCAAAAAAAAAAAAAGAAAGTCATTTGTTTGAGTATGTATGTAACTCAGAAGACAACTTGCAGGAGTCAGTTATCTTTTTCCACCATTTAGGTCCCATGAATCTAACTCAGGCTGTCAGGCTTGGTGGCAAATGCCTGTACCTGCTAAGCCATCTTACCCACAAGCCCCATCTTATTAATATTTATGAAAAGATTAGTGTAAAGTAATAAAGCTCATTAGTTACTTAACTCAAATGCCAGATGTGTTGGTTATTAACAAAAAAATAAATCATTTGAGTTGCTTCTTTAAAAATACTGTTTTTTTTCTCTAAAGAAAAACTAAAATAGCATTTCATTGAAAAACAGACTATTAGCCGGGATTGGTGGTGCACACCTTTAATCCTAGCACTCAGGAGGCAGAGGCAAGTGGATCTCTGTGAGTTTGAGGCCAGCCTGGTCTACAAAGCTAGTTCCAGGACAGTCCATATTGCCACACAAAGAAACCCTGTCTCGAAAAATTTAAAAAAAAAAGAAAGAAAGAAAAGAACAAGAAAAATAAAAAGAAAAACAGACTTATGAATACCAACTTCTACATCTTTTTAAAGATTTAACAACTTTAATTTCTTGGGACTGATGTGTTTGTCACTGTGCAGCAGTGTGCGTAAGACTCCTGTTTAGAATCATAGAATACATTTTCTTTTTTGGTCAGGATTCACTTACAATTATTTCAAGATTCATCCATGTTGTGTTGATCATTTATTCCTTCTGACAAATGATCAGTGTATTTAACACTGTATATATAAAACACAATTTAATTCTTCATGTGTGTTGTTTTGTTTTTTGAGACAGGGTTTCTCTGTGAAGCCCTGGCTGTCCTGGACTCACTCTGTAGACCAGGCTGGCCTCGAACTCACAAAGATCTATCTGCCTCTGCCTCCCAGTGCTGGGACTACAGGCGTGCACCACCACGCCCAGCGCATGGTTGTTTTGGGAGATAAAGTCTGACTGTCTACATCAGGTTGGCCTCAAAACTGAGATCCTCCTGAGTGCGGGGATTCCACGTGTTCACTTTTGGTTTCAGATTTGACAACTCTTCTTGATTATCTGTTTCTAGACTCTAGTCTACTGATCAACCTTAAGCCAAAAAAACATGATCACTGGCTTTATAAACTTTAAGAAAAGGTAGCATGGGCTGGAGAGATGGCTCAGAGGTTAAGGGCACTGGCTGTTCTTCCAAAGGTCCTGAGTTCAATTCCCAGCAACCACATGGTG
The DNA here is from genome assembly GCA_907164525.1 of Lophiomys imhausi. NCBI lineage: Eukaryota > Metazoa > Chordata > Mammalia > Rodentia > Muridae > Lophiomys > Lophiomys imhausi. Next base: position 4,852,701 of record CAJQZJ010032761.1, read on the forward strand.
GCTCACAACCATCTATATTGAGATCTGGTGCCTGGGCATTTATGTAGAGCAAATACTAAATAATAAATAGATAGATAGATAGATAGATAGATAGATAAATGTTTAAAAAAAAAAAGAAAGAAAAGGTAGCATAAGTCCAGGCTGAAGAGATGGCTCAGCAGTTAAGAGCACCAGCTACTACTGACCCAGAGGACCCAGTTCCCGGTACCCATACAGCAACTAACAACTGATTATAACTCCAGTCAGTCCCCAGAATTCCAACACCATCTAGCCTCCACAGGCACTGCACATACACATGTATAGACATACATTCAGGCAAATATTCACATACATTAAAATACATAAAATCTCAAAAACAAACTTTAAAAATAAATTTTAATTTCGTTAGTATCTACAAGTAAGACTCTCTTTTGTTTTAAGAGACTCAGTAAGTTGGGCACAGTGGCACAAAACTAATTCTACCAGTTGAGAGGCTAAAGTAGAGAAAGGCATGAATTCGGTATGCTAGTCTGGGCTACACAGTGAGTTAAAATGAGTTCACTTAATATGAATTCATGATCACCTATTTTTTGGATAGGAAAAAAATAATTTAAAAAAAATCAGGGGCTGGAGAGATGGATAACAATCCTACAACCCACAGACCCACAGGAACAGGACCCTAGTATAACTAACTTAGGAGAAACTCCACCCAGCAACACATCAAAACATGCCGAGACACACAGCCAAACATTACGTGGAGCTCTGGGAGTCCTACATGAGAGAGGGAGAAGGAATAGAGAGACCTGGAGGGGTCAAGATCAACACATGAAGATCAACAGAACCAACCAACCTAGGCCTCTAGAGGCTTACAGAGACTGAAACACTAGCCAAAAAGGGAAAAAAAAAAAAAAAGCTTAGACTAGACCTAGACCTCCCAACATACAAATATAGAGGATAGGCATAGATGATAGTCATACAGATCCCTTAGCAAGTGGGGGGAGCAGGTCTCAGTGATGGACTTTGTTAGAGGGACACTTTACCTTAGCTGAGCTGTTATGCAAGGCCCCAGAGCAAGAGGAAGCTCTTAGCCCTCATGTGACTAAGGAACTGAGGAGGCTGATATATGGGGGACCCCCACACTGGAGGAGAAGGATAGATAGGAGAGGGTGTAGAAGGTGGGAGGGTGCAGCTGGGAGGAGAGGACGGAGAGGGCTGTGATCAAGATGTAACTTGAATTAATAAATGTTATTAAAAAAAAGTTCAACAGTGTCTCCTGAGATGCTTTATTTTATTTTATTGAGACAGGCTCTCACTTTGCAGCTCTGGCCGTCCTGGAACTCACCATGTAGACTAGGCTGGAACTCACAGAGATCCATCCACCTCTGCCTCCTGAGGGCTGGGATTAAAAGCATGCACCACCATGCCTGCCTGGCCTGAGATGTTTTTAAAACTATTGTTTTTAATTAGATATTTTCAGTTCATTAAAAAAAAAAAAAACAAAACAAAACTAAGAAAATTTGACCAGAGTCGCAATTCCACTGTAGGACCAGGACTGGACTTGTGATATTTTGCCCTCATTGCTAACTATTTCATTGACAATCTCCTTATAAGAGGGAAAACTCTGCCAAAACCTATTTCATTACACAAAACACAAACTTCAAGATAGCCTCGGTATAATTCATTTACACATAAAGACATTTTTTCCGAATGCTACTTGTCAAAGTGTGAGGGGGAAAAAAGCATTGCCTCATTGAAACTGCCTGGAACTCATTACACTAACACTGCATGATCTCAGGTCGTTCACTCTCACCTTGAGCTTTAAAGAAAAGTTCAAATACTTTCATAGTAAAGAAGTAAAGAAATATGGTCTTGAGATCCAAGTCATTGGTTTGTCACCAAAGTCTTGGACTTAACTTCTATTGTCCCCAGTTTTTTTCTCTAACTAAGATAGGTTAGAGCCTTTATCTACCATTCAAACAGCCTGTTATGAATGTAGTCAAAATCAACTATATTCTTACAATAGCAAAAAAAAAAAATTTAAGGTTAATTTAGCTGGACTTGATGGCAAATGCCTTTAATCTGAGCACTTGAAAAACAGAGGGAAGTGGATCTCTGTGAATTAGAGGCCAGCCTGGTCTACACAGGGAATTCCAGGACAGCCAGAGCTGCATAATAGAGACCCTGTCTCAAAAACAAAAAACAAAAGCAAACAAACGAAAGGATTAGCCTAAGTGGTAGTATTCCAAATAATGGACCACTACTTGACCCTCAAACCAAAACTGTATGTCCAGATGCCTGCTAACCAAGTAAACAAAACAGCACCCAAAGCTATGTGCACATAGTCTCAGATACGCGGAAGGCTGTACCAAGTTTGAGGAAGGCATGAGTTTAAGGCTAGCTAACCCGAGCAACTCTGCATAAAAAAGAGAAGGCCAAGGTGTAGCTCAGCAGAGGCCCAGGTCCTACAATTACAATGTGAGCCCATTATATGTATGTTAAGTGAGATCACAGAAACCATGTGGGGCCGCAAGACACTTCTAGGTAGTTATAGTGCTAACCGGGGGCACTAGTCAAGACACTTCTAAGTAGTTATAGTGGTAACCGGGGGCACTAGTCAAGATACTTCTAAGTAGTTATAGTGGTAACCGGGGGCACTAGTCAAGATACTTCTAAGTAGTTATAGTGGTAACTGGGGGCACTAGTCAAGATACTTCTAAGTAGTTATAGTGGTAACCGGGCGCAGTAGTCTTTTGATTTTATTTGTTTGTTTTGGTTTTTCAAGACAGGGTTTCTCTGCACAGACCTGGCTATCTTGAACTAACTCTCTCTGTAGACCAGGCTGGCCTCAAACTCACAGAGATCCACCTGCTTCTGCCTCCCAAGTTCTGGGATTAAAAGTATGCAGCGGCACCGCCACCACCCAGCTTCCTTTCCAATATTTTAAAATAACAAGCATGTGTTATTTTTATGATTTAAAGAAAAAACTAACAGAAACAGTTTGTTTCTCTGGGTTCTGTAATTGAAAAGACCTATACTCAAATATCAGTTTTCTTATTTCAATATTTAATAACATTTGTGCCGGGCAGTGGTGGCGCACGCCTTTAATCCCAGCACTTGGGAGGCAGAGGCAGGTGGATCTCTGTGAATCCCAGCACTTGGGAGGCAGAGGCAGGTGGATCTCTGTGAGTTCAAGGCCAGCCTGGTCTACAAAGCGAGTCCAGGACAGCCAGGGCTGTTATACAAAGAAACCCTGTCTCAAAAAAAAACAAAAAATAAATAAATAAATATTTAATAACATTTGTTTTTTTTTTCCTTTATTTTTTATTTCTTCAAGTTACATCTCTAATAACATTTGTAATGTTGTTATCTAACCTGTTTCTCCATTTGCAAAAAGCAGTTAAAAGTAGAGTCTCAGAAAACTGTTGGGAAGATAAAAGGACACTGCATAGCATACTGCAAGAGGATAACTATTAGCTGTTACTGTATATTATTATTATTTTAAAATTCCAGAAACTATTGTCTTTAGGGTCACTTTGGACAGTTGGACCAAAAATAATCAGTTTTGTGAGCAACTAGCTTCATTAATTCAAAATTCCTTTAATCTAATCATTGAGACCATCTATTAATTTGTCACTAAAAAAAACAAAACAAAAAACGGGGGGGGGGAGAGGGATGTAGTTTAGTTGGTCTCAAGATGGGACTCCCAGCACTCCACAAACCAGACATGCTAGCACATGTCTGTTCTATCAGAGCATGCTCAGGAGGTGGATGGAAGATCAGAAGTTCAAGGTCAACCCCAGCTATGTTGGAAGTTTGAGGCCAGCCTGGGACATATGAAACCCTGTCTTAATTTAAAAAAAAAAAAAAGTGTCACAATCAGAGAGACGACTGAGTGGTTAAAAGCACTGGCTGCTCTTCCAGAGAACACTGGTTCAATTCCCAGCACCCACATGGCAGCTCACAACCATCCATAATTCCAATTCCAGGAGACCTAATACCTCCTTCTAGCCTCCATGGACACCAGACATGCATATGGTACACAGACATACATATGTACAGGTAAAACACTCACACACAAAAAGTACAATAATTTTTTAAAAATTTAGTACCAAGTGGGCTGCTGATGAGCATAGTAGTAATCAATGCAGATTTGGATTTTAGGTATTTGATACAGTAGCACTCTTCACTGAATGGATACTTGTCCAAAGAACCCAGAACAGAACACTCTAAGAGGCCTCATTCAATCTTCCAAATAGATGTTTTCTATTGTAATATACAATTGCTCATTTTCCTGAAAGTGCTGGCACTAATAGTTCATGCACATAAATTTACTAATTACAAATAATGTCAGTCAAGAGAGAAATACAAATAAAATATCTCCATCAAAATAAATTCCAAGTGCATAGTGAATGGCTCTTTTGAACGGAACTTATCTTTAGAATTAAAAAAAAAAATTCAGGCTATATATTGTCAATCAAAATACCCCGTTTAAAATCTGACATTTATGATAAATCTAATCTCACCAACAATATTAAATTTAAGTTTTCTACCAAACTCTATAAAAACTATGAGAACATTACTATTAAGATTTGTTGAAGCTGGGCGTGGTGGCGCATGCCTTTAAGAAGCAGAGGCGCCGGGCGGTGGTGGCGCACGCCTTTAATCCCAGCACTTGGGAGGCAGAGGCAGGCGGATCTTTGTGAGTTCGAGGCCAGCCTGGTCTACAAAGCGAGTCCAGGACAGCCAGAGATATTCAGAGAAACCCTGTCTCGAAAAAACAAAAAAAAAAAAAAAAAAAAAAAGCAGAGGCAGGTGGATCTGAGGTGAGTTCGAGGCCAGCCTGATCTACAGAGTCCAGGACAGCCAGGGTTACACAGAAACCCAGTCTTAAAAAAAAAAAAAATGTGTTGAATCAGTGTATAGTACAAATGGATTGTGCCAGTCGTACAGTTAGCAAGACTTGCTGGCATTAGAGAACGGTTTCAACACTAACACACGCGCCAAAGTTTGGAGTACCACAATTACAATTATTTCAGTAAGGCACATATTGATTCCTTTTCAATATTAATAGAAAATGGATTTCACCCAATACCAAGTTTTCTACTTTGTCTAGATTTAGACCCTTAGACCCTATTCAGATCATACAAATAGTTATATTTAAATACATTAAAGAATTACTGGCACTTTCCTGAGAGTGCAGAACTTCTCATCCACCCACCCCTAAAAGCTGGCAACTCAATGAGGATCTAAGGACTATATGCCTACCTCACAGATCACAGAACTGTGTTGAACTGCATTTGGAGACTGAACTGAGCTAGCTACATGAAAGCAAAGGGAAGAGGCGGAAAAAGCTAACCAAAAAGCACTATTCATAACAGCATGAATATCACCTATTACCAGGAACACTCTTCATTTTCCAAAACTCTAAATTCTGCAAGCAGATAATCTACAACAGGCTGATCTTCCCCACCCCTTTCTAAGAGCGCCCCAAGTAAAATAACCAATTCGATTCCTTGTTTACTTAAGGAATTAAAAAAAAACATGTTGACTTATTTCTGAGGTGTCTGAAACCAATCAATATTTAAGACTTTTCACAGTCATGCTTGAAATATGATAGTAATGACTTCTTCGGTTAGTTAAAAAAAATCTGATTTTGAATTTATAAAAAGGGTTAAATTTTACACTGCAATTTATCAGAATGTCTTTCTTGCAACCAGAAGGAAAAGGGGAAAGAAAAAAAGAAAGAAGTAGCAAAACATACACTATGGAAAACATCACTACGTCCTTTGGTGGTTATGAGTAATTGTAAATGACCCAAGAGGTAAGAGAAGTTCATGAATAGAAGGGGAGGTGTGACAATGTGAACTGGTCCGTTCCAGATTCACGCAGATGCCGGAGAGGAAAAGGAATTTATTTACACTGCAGTGCCTAGTAGCAAACATGGCTGCCCCTGCCCCCCTTTAAATCGGAATAGGCTTCACTCCCTCACCAAAACCATCAAATTATGGCCATGTCTTTCCCTGCCTTCCTACCATAACACAAACACGTCTCCTCTTCTCTCAGAACAGTAACACCCACACCTCCCTCCTTTCACAACAATCACAATCCATAACCACTAGCTTCTCTCTTTCTCTAGCCTTGAACTACAAGATAGAATACACACAAATATAGGAACAAAAGGCTTTCCCTTCTAACACTTCAATAATCCCCATCCTTCTTTTCCTCACACTCTGTGGCGCTGGGTCGATAATTCTCATCCCTTCCAACACTCAGCTAATGTCCTTCCCTAGCCCAATCATACGTCTTTCCTGCGTCTATTTCCTATCCTCCTATTGCATCCTGACACAATCATTTTTCATCCCTATTTCCTAATCTTATCTTTTCCTCCACTTTGATTCACTAGTTTCTCCCTTGATTCCCAGAAGATGCCTCGATTTTCCATCAAACCTATCCCTTTCCCCCAACTCTAGTTTCCACATTCCATTCCAGAGCTACGCTAATTTGCATTAGGTCTCTCAACGTCCAAATCTAACTCTTCCCTTTCCCTACCCCCCCCCCCTTTCCCTCCTTATCCCCGCCCCCATCCTACCTCTACTCCCAATTCCCAGCTCAGCACCACTACATCATATCCCAAGCCTACCTGCCCCACCTCCCAATTCCTTCCACACCCACCTTACCATCTGCTCTTCCTTCCTCGAACCCTTTCATACCGCCCGCGGCCCCTCCCATTCCAGGGTCTCACTCCTTACGGGTGCCTGGGTCTTAGGTCGCCCCCACCCCAAGGAACCTCCTCAGCTCTGACGTGCAACACACACACACTCACACAGAAGCACTTTACCTTCAGTTTGTTCCATTCTAACCCCCCGGCCGTGTCAGTAGGATCACAGGAGAGACACAGAGGCCCGAAGCGGGGCTGGGTTGCCGGCAGCTGCCGGGACCGCGGGCGCAGGAGAGGGAACCAAGCTAGGCCGCATGAAATCCTCGGACTAGATTTCCCCCGCGCTGAGCACCCCTGCCATGGCGGCCGGCACTGAGGAGGGCCACGGCCCGGCCGGCCGGGCTCCTCTGCGGGCAGACGGAAGGCTGCGGGCGACGCGGAGCGAAGGGGAGGCGGCCGGACTGGGGTCGCCGCGTAACTGCTGGTGCCGGAGGGGAGCCGGAGACTGGCGGCCCCGAAGGGCAGCGGGGTCCCAGGGCTCCGATGGGAAGCTGCACACCTCTCCCAGTCGCCCGGCACACAGCCCCGGCCTCGGCCTCCGTCCGTATCTCCTCGCCGCCAGCTCCCGCTGCCGTCGCCGCCGCTGCCGCCGCCGCCGCCGCCGCCTCCGCGCACAAAGCCCCCTCCCGCCCCGTTCGGCGCCGCCGCCGCCAAATCCTAGGCCCCCTATTGGCCACAGGCCGCGGCGCCTACCGGGAAATGCAGTCCGGGGCCCGGCGCGGAGAGGGAAGGAGGAAGTGGCTCGTCAGCCTCCGAGAGGAGGGGCGCGCGAGAGTCTGTAGCCGACGCGAGACCGCAGGCGATGAGGCAGAGGGACAGGAAGGGCTGGTGCGGAGGGGAGGCCAGGTCGGGCCTTCGAGTCTAATACTTACTAAACGGCAACACGTCCTGGACGCCATATGCTACTCAAGTGGCCCTTCTGTACAGTTCCTAGATGTTAGGAAGGACCCAGTGACCGGTACGCGATTACGCAGACCGGGGAGGGCCGAGGCTCGGGAATCGCGGACAGCCTGACAGCTGTCAGCGCAGCGCCCTGACCCCCCGCGTCCCGACGCCGGGGCAGAGCTTTTAGGACCAGAGCCTGAGCCGGGGACAGTCTCCCTTTCTGCCACGGTGAGAGACGGAAGGCTTGCCAGTTTGCAAGCGCTGCGGGGTGCCAGGGCGGCGTCCGCGTCGGGCTTGGAAGGCGCCCCGACCTCCTGGGCAGGCACTGGACCCGGCTGCCCTCTTCCTGCCCGCACCGGGGCACAGAGGCTTGTGGGTAACCAGCGGGACGTCAGCGCGCCTGCATCCCGGGCCCCGGGCCCCAGCGAGGACTGCGGGCGGGTCACGTGCCCGGGCCCTTGCGCTGCTCCCGGCCAGACCTCCGCACCGAGTGACGTGTGGGTGTTTGTCCCAGAGCGGGTTGGGGAAGGAGGCAGTGCTCTGCAAACCCCGAGCCCTCCCCATTCCTGGAAATAGGAGTAAAACGACGACCCGGCCCCGGTAAACAGTCTTGAAGGGGCGTGCAGATGTAGTTTCCTGAGGCCTTGTGGTAACTACTTAGAACGTTCAACCTAGAGACGTGAACTTACAAAGGAAACATACGTAGGCCGATATACACTCTTGCTTTCTGTTCTGAGAATCACAGGACCCTGTCACTCCATAGCGACTACGGTGCCTGAGCTGGTTTTTTTTTTTTGGTTTTGTTTTTTTTTGTTTTTTTTTTTGTTATTACGAGGAATTCCTGATGTGTTTTTTCTCTCCAAATACTACCTCATAATTTTTTATAGATTTTATAATTTTATGTTTAATGAATGTTTTGCTCACATGTGTATCTGTGCCCTTTGTGCATGCCTCCCCAGGGAGGTAGGAAAGGGTGTCAGATGTGCTGGAACTGGGTTTATGGATATGGATGAGCAAACACGTGGGTGCCAGGAATCCGAACCCTTCTCCTCTGCAAGAACAAGTGCTCTTAACCACTGAGCCTTCTACAGCGTATCACCTAAGACTTTTTAAGATCTCTACAGCTGGGGTTGGAGAGATGGCTCAGCGATTAAGAGCATTGACTGTTCGTCCAAAGGACCCGGGTTTAAATCCCAGCACCATGTCTATAATGACCCAGCCTGGTGGCACACGCCTTTTTTTTTTTTTGGTTTTTCGAGACAGGGTTTCTCTGAATATCTCTGGCTGTCCTGGACTCGCTTTGTAGACCAGGCTGGCCTCAAACTCACAAAGCCGCCTGCCTCTGCCTCCCAAGTGCTGGGATTAAAGGCGTGCGCCACCACTGCCCGGCTGGCACACGCCTTTAATCCTAGCACTTGGGAGGCAAAGGCAGGTGGATCTCTGTGAGTGAGTTCAAGGCCAACCTGGTCTACAGAGTGAGTCCAGGACAGCCAAGGATACCCAGAGACACCCTGTCTGAAAAAAAAAAGCAAAAGTGAGTGTCTTTAACGGGCACTAAATATGTATGTGTTTGTTTGTTTTTTTTAAAGATTTATTTATTATGTATACAGTGTTCTGTCTGCAGGTATATCTGCAGGCCAGAAGAGGGCACCAGATTTCATTATGGATGGTTGTGAGCCACCATGTGGTTGCTGGAAATTGAACTCATGACCTCTGGAAGAGCAGCCAGTGCTCTTAACCGCTGAGCCATCTCTCCAGCCCTGTATGTGTTTGTTAACATAACTATTAATACTAAGGGTGATACTGAAAATAATTCCATTGATATTATATTTTAGATTTTTTGAGGTAGGTTCCCTGGCTCTCCTGGGACTCTCTATGAAGAACAGGTTGGCCTCAAACTCACATAGCTCCTGCTTCTGCCTCCCAAATCCTGAGATTAAGGTGTATGCCACCATACAAGGGCCAATACTATTAACTTTTGTGTTATTTTGTGCATGTTAATATCAGAGGACTGCTTTACCTGAGCCACCTCCTTAGCCCACTTCACTGTTAGTCTGTAAAGTCTTATTTAACCCAGGCTGGCCTTGAACTCATGACAATCTTGCAGCCTCAGCCTCCAGAGTACTGGCATTATAGACATAAACTACCCACTCCCAGATAATCTGTAACCATTTTCTTTCTTTATTCTTTTGGTTTGGTTTGGTTTGGTTTTTCTAGACAGGGTTTCTCTGTAATAGCCCTGGCTGTCCTAGACTTACTTTGTAGACCACACTAGCCTCAAACTCACAGAGATCCACCTGCCTCTGCCTCCCCAGTGCTGGGATTAAAGGCACGAGCACCACCACTCCGGCTTGTAACCATTTTCAATTTAATTTTACTCATTTGAGATGGGGCTTGCTATGTTGTCCAGGCTACAACTGGCTTCTAGCAATCCTCCTTCCTCAATTTACCCAGTAGCTGAGATTATAGGCTGGGACTACTGGACCAGGCTTTTCACTATTTTAAGCCTATCCTTTCTGTATTACTACAACTTCAAGAAGCCAAAATTGCATTCATAAATAGGCAAATTTACAAAATAAACAAGGTGAACCAAGGAGTGACCTGAACCTAGCTTGATCCCCCTAGTCCTTTCCGTTTTCCACCTGCTATATTGCTCTTGCTTTTTTTTTAATTTTTTATTTATTGTGTATAGTGTTCTGTCTGCATGTACACCTGCTGCATGCCAGAAGAGGGCACCAGATCTCATTGTAGATGGTTATGAGCCACCATGTGGTTGCTGGGAATTGATCTCAGGACCTCTGGAGGAATATCCAGTGCTCTCAATCGCTGAGCCATCTCTCCAGCCCTGCTCTTGCTTTTTTGATCGGGAATTTGGATTTCCCTTTTAAGGAGCTCATAAATGTCCTTAGGGATTTTATTTTGGGAGATAGATACACATAATACTTTGTGTGTTCAGCATCTAACATATTCTGAGATTCAAAACATGCTTCCTCTTTTCAATAGTAAATGAGCAAACAGCTTATCAAGACAGAAACAGAATAGGTTTCTCCATGTTATGGTGGTAAAATTGTCAAACCTGATAAAATATACAAGCATGGAAAAAGTATTCATTGCTTTAAATAAACGAGTTTCATAAGGTTTTTTTTTTTAATGAGGGTTCTTAACCCCCCCCCTTCTTTTAAGAATTGGATTGCTAACTTTGACCATACTAGAAAATCTACTTTATATTTCAAATATTGGGTATGAGATAGTTCATCTGGCTTATACATATTTAATAAATTTTTCTGTGCATGTTTGTAAGTAAATAAAATGCATGGATACAACTTTTACAGTGTAAAATATCTCATTGTCGAATGAGAATGTTTTTGCATATAACCAATATTAAAATAATTATTGTAGGGCTTATAATTTTACCATCAGAATTTTCAGGGAGAGAAAATGAGAAGAAAGCTTTAGCCTGGCGTGGTGGCACACCTCTAATCAAGAGGGTGAGCTCGAGGCTAGCCTGGTTTACATAGTGCGTTCCAGTCCAGCTACGGCTACATAGTGAGAACCTCTCTCAAGGTGGGGAAGGAGGGGGAAAGTTTTGTAAATTTTTAATTCTACTTAAAGATCAATTGTGAAACGAAATTCCTATCTGGAAAATTGTCGGACATGCACGGAGGGACCCCTAGTGGCCAAACTGAAAAGTTTTGCTTATTTTAAGTAGTTGATTGGGTTTAGTTGAAATATACTTTTGTGGGTATTTAAAAGCGGCCTGCATTTCTTAAATATACTTTTGTGGATCTTTAAAAGCGGCCTACATTTCTTTTTATCTTTTCTTTTTCTTTTTTTTTTTTGGTTCTTTTGAAACAGGATCCCACTGTGTAGCTCTGGATGTCTTGGAACTCACTTTGTAGATCAGGTTGACCTTTAACTCACAGAGATCCGACTGTCTGCCTCTCAGGTACTAGGATAAAAGGCATGCGCTACCACGCCCAGCCCTCAAAAATTATTGTTTTGTACAGCTCATAATTTTATCATCAGAGTTCTCAAAGAAAGGTTGAAGAAAGCTTGAGCTGAGCATGGTGCTACAGGTCTTTAAGAAGTCCAGAGGACCCGCCAAGGGGATTTCTGGAGTTCAAGGCAAGCCTGGTCTATATAACAAGTTCCAGACCAGCCAGGCCTACATAGTGAAAGCCTGTCTCAAAAAAAAAAAAGAAAAGAAAGAAAGAAAGAAATAAGGAGCCGAAGCTCGATTCAGTGGTGCACACTTGTAATCCAAGCACTGGGAAGGCAGGCAGGAGGTTCAAGGTTCACTTTTGCTACCTATTGAGTTCCAGACCAACTTGTGCTATATAAGATTCTCAAAAAGTAAATAAATAGAAATTGAAAAAATTAAAAGCCGTATAAATGAATGGGGACAAGAATGCTTTCAGAACTTTCCAAAGATGGCTTAGTTGCCCAACCTAGGAACTGAAGTCTCCTCAAACCCTCAATGCCTATCTCATTAAATACTCGAGTGTATTTTAAATGTTGAGATTTCTACACTAACGATAAACGACATTATGAAACAAATTTCTCTAGTGAAATTCAAATTCCGTGTGATTTCAGCAACATTCAGCCTTCGACCCTGTAGAAGAGAGATTTTTTCTCGATATTGCCCCTTTTGCCACCCGGACCCCACAGTCTCCTGGACCAACCAGAGAGCTCTAGGCAGTTTTAAAGCTGGAGAGGAGCAGAAACATCAAAGCGACGTCATTAGTGATTCCAAGATGGGTTACCAAGACGACTATCAGACATCACTCTTCATTCAGAGTTCTCAGAAAGTTGGCCACAGAATGTGGGCAGGCAGGGGGAAAACGCAGCTTTGGTTACGCAGTACAGGCGCTGCCTAAACTAACTCCAACCCAGAAATCACTTCTTGGGCTCGTACGGGAACCTGGCTGCCTTCTGGCTACCGTGAAGGACGCGAGCCCGTCCCAAAATTTGAGAGCTCATTGGATGATAGTAGCGTCACTCGGCCTGACGTCACAGGGCGAGGCGCAGGAGGTGGAACCATGGAGACTGAGTTTCCGGCCCCCCCAGCTTGGGGGAGGGGAGGAATTGGGATGGTAGGGTTTGGGGCCCCAGTAATTCCGCCGTAGGCGTGTGCGCCCTCCTGCTTCCCCTTTCAGCCCCCCACCTGGCCCCAAAAGTTTGGCGTCCCCCGACATTCGCCCCTACGGTGTACCTAACCCCGCTCCAGCAATCCCCAGACCCACAACAGTCCCCCCCACATTGCGCTGAGGCTGACGGCCGAGGGCGCCTTTTTGCACCGGTGCGGCGAGCGCGGGGTTCCCCAAAACGCCGGGCCGACTGCCTGGGAGTGGCCCGGAGCCGAGGGCTGGGAAGCCTCCGCCACAGGCCTGGCCCCACTCCGGCGGAGCGCCGTCCGCGGTGGGGCTGGTTTCCGAGGTGCTGAGCCCGGTTTGCTGTGTTAGCTTTGTGGCTGAGCTTTCCATGGAATGGGGGAACTAAGGGGGACCTCCTTTCGGTAGGATTGCGAGCTAGCGGAGTTGCTACCAGTAGCTGAAAAGCGGCTCGGGTTGCAGAACGGTTTTTGTTAAAGGTACAGAGCTTAGTTCGGCTCTGGAGATTCAGTAACTAGGATGGGATCCGTTTTCATCTGCATTTGAGCCATTAGGTACCATTATGTCTTCGCTGTTCACATATAAGTACTTTTAGACTTTTTGGGTTGGCGGTAAATGAATCCAGGGTGTTTACTTTGTACTTGTATTTTCTGGTTACAGATAAAGATGTCTTTCTCCTTTTAACCGTCGAAGCAGATTACTAGACACTATTGACCAGAAATAAAAAAGCCTTTGGAGGCCATATCGTCTTCACGATCATCTTCTTAGAGCCCGTTTCTGTGTGTTGGGATCGCAAAATTACCATTTTCAAATCCAGAGCTAAGAAAATACCGTGGCTGTTAAAAATGAACTTGAAGGAAAATTTCCACCTTAAATATGCAAATATCTGCTCTTGCATTAGTTAAAAAAAAAATCTAAATTCTGGTATTTAATTGATGCCTTTTAAAAAAACTAAATTGTTGCCGGGCGGTGGTGGCGCACGCCTTTAATCCCAGCACTTGGGAGGCAGAGGCAGGCGGATCTTTGTGAGTTCGAGGCCAGCCTGGTCTACAAAGCGAGTCCAGGACAGCCAGAGATATTCAGAGAAACCCTGTCTCTAAAAACCAAAAAAAAAAAAAAAACTAAATTGTTTACTTCTTTTGCCTAGGTCTCTGTGTTGGTTATTTGCAACAAAAAAATAAATATGGCCTTCTACAGTTATAATTCATTCTTAGCTATTTTTTGGACAAGGTAAGGCTTGGAATTTCCCACAAATATATATATGAACACATGCATCTATATGGAAAATATGTGTTATAAAAGGATTGGCTTCTGGCCAGATGTGGTGACACATACTTTTAGTTCCAGCTCTCAGGAGGCAGAGGCAGGCTGATCTGTGTGAGGTCAAGGCCAGCTAGGGCTACATACTGAGACTCTGTCTCAAAAAGAGAAAAAGAAACCAACAAAACAAAAGGATTGGCTTAGTACACAAAACCTTGCTGAGTTTTAAATACATTCTTAGGAAGAGCATATTTAAATTTAAACTGCTTTAAAATACAAGTTGAGTAATTTTGTAGATGTGTGATAGAGGAAAAAGTAGACGAAACCATTTTTATTGTTGTTTGTGTTTTGTTTTGTCTGGTTTTCCGAGACAGGGTTTCTCTACATAACAGTACTGGCTGTCCTGGTCGCAAAGTCACAAAGATCTGCCTGCCTCTGCCTCCCAAGTGCTGGGATTAAAGGTGTGCACCACCATGCCGGGCAATGAAACCATTTTAGAGTGACATCTCTGTCATTGATAAATGTTTTGTGAGGAACTCTGGTGTAAAAAGAGTGGCTCAAAAGAAAAGAAAATCATTGATTGGGGTGCTCAACTCTAATTCTTATTTTTAAATGTTCTTGAGGAATTTTAGGGGAATTATGTTTCATCACTTTGAGTCCATAGACACATGGACAAAGCAATATTGTATGATTAGTTAATCCTCACAGGGACTATGAAGTTGTTTCATTAAAATGTTTTTTGTTGGGCTGGAGAGATGGCTCAGCAGTGAAGAACACTGGCTGCTATTCCAGAGGACCCACGTTCAATTCCCAGCACCCACATGGCAGCTCACAACTTACCTGTGCATCTTGTTCCAAGGGATCCAACACCCTTAGACATACATGCAGGCAAAACATCAATGTACATAAAATACAAATAAATAAATTTTAGAAAATTCTTTTGTTATTAATAGAGTAGCTAACGGTATAATTCAGATCTTTCATGTGCTTTATAAGAGTAGACAGAGACAATACTATCACACATCACCTCTGGCAGAAATGTTTTTGAGTAGATTTTTTTTCTAATTAAGATGTTTTACATTTTTTGCTACTCAATTACTGAAAAGGGCATGCCCCTAGGGCCCTCTTGGAGATTACAGGGCAACTTATAGGAACCAGTTCTATCCTGCCATCTGGGTCCCAAGGATTTAACCAGGGTTAGACAGTGAGCGAGCGCCTTTACACCCTTGAACTATTTCACTGGCCACTAGATGTTTAAATTAGTGGTTTCAGAACTTCTAACTTGCTATAGCAAATTACTGCTCAGAATTAGCTTATTAATATTTTTCATAAGAATATGTTCAACGGCTGAGCACAGTTCAGCTGTTTGAGAAGGTAAATTTTTGTGGGTAGAGGTATACAACTCTGTGGTTGAACACTTACCTAGCATGTGTGAACTATTTTTGGCTTCACTTCCTATCACTGTCTTCTCGGTGGTGCATCCCTTAATCCTAGCACTAGGGAGGCAGAGGCAGGTGGATCTCTGAATTCCAGACCAGCCTGGTCTATTCAGAGAAACCCTGTCTCACTGTCAATTTAAAAAAGAAAAAAGAGCCGGGCATGGTAGCGCACACCTTTAATCCCAGCACTTGGGAGGCAGAGGCAGGCGGATCTCTGTGAGTTTGAGGCCAGCCTGGTCTACAAAGCAAGTCCAGGACAGCCAGGGCTGTTACACAGAGAAACCCTGTCTCGAAAAACCAAAAAAAAAAGAAAAAAGTTGTATTTCTAGGGTTTGGGGGTGGCTTGTAGCTCAATGGTAGAGTGTATTCTTAGGATGTGTAAGGTCCTGGGTTGATGCCCAGCAACACAGAAATACACACACACACACACACACACACACACACACACACAATTGTATTTCATTCATTAGTAAACATCAGTTGCTTATAGGCTTATTGTTTTGTTTTAAGCAGATAAAATACCTTTTTGTTGTTATTGTTTGTAATAACACGTCTCACTGAAAGAATGTTATCTTTTTTTTTTTTGTAGAATGCCGAGTCATTTTGTCTATCCTTCCTGCTCTCATTCATCATCACTTGCATTCCTCCACCTGCCAGACTCTCATTTACGTGCAACCTATATGAAAAACTATGGAAGCATTAAGTACTCCTGTCCCAGCCTGCCAAGCAATAAAGTCCATCCCTTACAAACTAGGCTAACACAAAAACTACACACATCGACTTGCTGGCTACAAATTCCCCCTGGTAAACCTCAGCTGGAGCAGAGCCCAGGAAAGCCAAAGGTGACAGTCCTTCAGCCTACCAAAGAAGCCAAGAAAGAAGTTACAGAAGAAAAGCGGTCTTGGACACAAAAAATCATGGATGAACTTAAATACTATTACAATGGATTCTCTTTACTTTGGATTGACACCAAAGTTGCTGCCAGAATAGTTTGGAGGCTGCTGCATGGACAGGTGCTAACCAGACGAGAGAGGCGAAGGGTAGGCAAGAGTCATATTGGAAATGGGAAATGGGAAGTGAAAACACATTAAAACTTCATCTTTTTTTTTTTTTTTTTTTTGAGACAGGGTTTCTCTGTGTAGCAGCTCTGGCTTAAAACTTCATCTTAGGCCGGGCGGTGGTGGCGCACGCCTTTAATCCCAGCACTTGGGAGGCAGAGGCAGGCGGATCTTTGTGAGTTCGAGGCCCGCCTGGTCTACAAAAAGCGAGTCCAGGACAGCCAGAGATATTCAGAGAAACCCTGTCTTGAAAAAAAACCAAAAAAAAAAAAAACTTCATCTTAAAGTCCTTAAGTAGGAAGCTGCAGAAATGGCTCAGTTTTTAAGAACATATACTGTTCTTGCAGAGGACCCGAGTTCAATTCCCAGCACCCACATCAGGCACCTCACTCGCTCTGGCTTCAGGAAGCTAATACTTCTTTCACCTCCTTGGGCACATTCACAGACACACAGACATACACAGAAATAAATAATAAAAATTTTTAAAAAAATCCTTAAGTAACTTCCTTGGCACACTGGGTTTGATGCAGAGCACTCCCCACCTACCCAAAGCAGAAATTATACCCACTGATCAGAAACCAAAGCTCCATGCCATGCTGGGGATGGGATCCAGGGCCTTGAGCATCTAAACAAGTCTCTAGTAGGATGTATGTGTCGGTGTGTTGTGTGTGTCATAAAATTTAATAAATATATTAAAGTTATCCTCCCAGCCCCAAAGAACTTGTTTCATTCTACTTGTCTTCAATTGGCTGAAATTCTTATATATTATATATTTGCCTACAGAATTGTTAAGATTGTGAGGTTTTTTTACTATGTATTTTTTATTGTTTTGAATTATGTATAAGTGCGTGAGTGTGTGTATCTGCAGAAGCCAGCCAAGAGGTGTCTGATCCCCTGGATCTGCAGTTACAGACAATGGTAAGCCTCCTGACATGGGTGCTGTGAACCGAACTCTTGTCCTCTAGAAGAGCGGCAAGTCCTCTTAACTTCTGAGCCATCTCTCTGGCCCTATAATAATAGTGTTTTTTTAATCTCTTCAAGGACTTGAAAGGCTTCATATTTTGTGTATTAAAAATATAAACTAGAGCCGGGCGGTGGTGGCGCACGCCTTTAATCCCAGCACTTGGGAGGCAGAGGCAGGCGGATCTTTGTGAGTTCGAGGCCAGCCTGGTCTACAAAGCGAGTCCAGGACAGCCAGAGCTGTTAAACAGAGAAACCCTGTCTCAAAAAACCAAAAAAAAAAAAATATATATATATATATAAACTAGGCCAGGCGTACTGGCACATGCCTTTAATCCCAGCTCTCGGGAGGCAGAGGCAGGCAGATCTCTGTGAGTTCAAAGCCAGCCTGGTCTACAAGAGTGAGTTCCAGGCTGGAGAGACGGCTCAGCAGTTAAGGGCACTTGCTAGTGCTCTTCCAAAGGTCCTGAGTTCAATTCCCAGCAACCACATGGTGGCTCACAACCATCCACAA
>CAJQZJ010032761.1:4879759-4977189 GCA_907164525.1 Lophiomys imhausi
ACACACACACACACACACACACACACACACACACACACACACACACATCTCTCACACACCTATGTTCTCCTACAGAGGATCTGGTGCCAAAGTAAATATCCTGCTGGGTGAGTTGGTCATGTAAACAGAGGGTGTGGCAGAGTACATGCTAGGAAGACAGCTTAGGTCGGGCCATCTTGCAGAAGGCACCATTTGGGCTATAATTACTAATTAGGCTCTTTTAGAACATGAAAAGACTGCTTCCTGAATCTACATCAGCTGCTGTAGTATTCTGCTTGGGGAAGGAGGTTTCCCAAACAGGGAAGACATGAGCACATTGGCCTATTTAGATTTTAGAGGTTTTTTTTCAGAACTTCGGTATGAACAATACTGGTCCCAGAAGAACTGTAGTTTTGGATTATACCATATAGAAATTGTTATTTATTGAAGGTCTTGTGGACCAGAGAACTGAGTCTGTTCCTGGGTTGGTGGCAAGGGAAACAGCACTGAGACACACAACAAATAATGTCGATAAACTTTTCATGACAGATATCTTTTTTTTTTTTAACAAGCCCTACAAATTAAAAGGAAAAATAGATGATATAACCAAACAAAACCCAAACCAAGACTGGAAATGCTTTACTGATAAAATACTGGGGGAAGTTATGTGACTTTCTTTTATTGCTGGCCATTAACAGCGTCCTTGCATCTCAATTGCCTCCTTCCTAAGTTGCCAATTTGCAGCAATCCATGCAGGGGACAGAGGGCCAAAGCATCAAATTGGGGGGTTCTGTCGATTTCTTTCTGTCATATAGGGGTTAATTAAAATTGAAATCCAAAACATCTAACTCCTTGCCTTACACTTCTTGCAGGTAATTGCCGAAGAAGGGGTGAAGAATTTGAGTGTGGCAGAACTCCAGTCGGCATGCCGGGCCCGGGGGATGAGATCATTAGGCCTCACCGAGGAACAACTGCTGCAGCAGCTCACAGAGGCAAGCAGCCCTCCAGACCTCTTCACTGAGACTTTCTCCCTGCGACTCACAAACTCACGTGGTGGTTCCATTAATCAGCTTTCTGTTGCTGTGACAAGATACTTACGAAGGAAGGAGAGATTTATTCTGGCTCACGGCTTCCATGATGGTTGTTTGGTCCCAGTTCTGAGATCCTATGCCAGCACAGTGTGTCCTGCCCAGCAGAGAGGTCTCATTCATTTTGTGGTGGCCAAGAAGCAAGGGACCAGCACACCTTTAATCCCAGCACTTGGGAGACATGGGCAGGCTGATCTGTGAGTTTGAGGCCGGCCTGGTCTACACAGTGAGTTCCTGGTTTTTGCTTTTTTTGTAAAGGCAAAGAAAAAGGAGACAAAGTCCCAAAATTCCATTCAGTGGTCTAACTTCTTCCCACTAGGCCTCACCTCCTACATACTTCCTAGTACCACCATAGGCTGGTGAACATGCTTTCAACACTGGAACTTGAGAGAACATGGAAGGCTCAAAAGCTAAGCCACCGTACCTAATTTGTCTTATTTCATGGAGCAGTTAAACACACCCTAAAAGAGGTTCATCTGTTTTCTCCTTGGACAGAGAAGGAACCACAGTTTTCTATGGTGCTATTACAAACTACCATGATTATAAGTGATCACAGTGGCAGCAGCCAGTTAGTAGGTCACAGTCCCAAAAGTCCCAAAGGTTCCCAGTGCAGCCTGTATCCTTTCTGGAGTCTCTTGGGGAATAATCCACTCCCAAACTCCCTAAGTTTGTTGGCTGAATGGAGTTCCCTGCCACAGTAAGAAGGGAGGGTTCTTGTCTCCTCACTGGCTGCCAGCCCACCTACTCTCAGCTCCAAGAGCCTCCTGTACTATCCATCTCTTGCCTACCTCTTCCATCTGCAACACCACTCATGCTTCAAATCTTAGGCTTTTGGTTTGGGGCTTCCAGGTTTTGTGATTAGGTGAAAGCCCACCTGGGTCTCATCTCGGGGTTGACTACTTGGGACCTCAGTTCCATCTGTAAAATCCCTTCATAAATGATCTAGCCCAGTGGTTCTCAACCTTCCTAATGGTGGGGCCCTTTAATACAGTTCCTCATGTCCTGGTGACCCTCAACCATAAAATTACTTTCATTGCTACTTCATAACTGTAGTTTTGCTACTGTTACAAATCGTAATGTGCCGGGTGTGGTGGCACATGCCTTTAATCCCAGCACTCAGAAGTAGAGGCAGGCGGATCTCTGTGAGTTCAAGGCCAGCCTGGTCTACAAAGTGAGTCCAGGACAGCCAGGGCTACACAGAGAAACCCTGGGGGGGGGGCTACAAATCGTAATGTAACTATCTGTGTTTTCTAATGTTCTTAGGCAACTCCTGCGAAAGGGTCATTTGATCCCCTCAAGGAGTCATGGCCCACAGGTTGAGAACCATTGAACTAGACCAAAGTTTAAATAACTGGGAGGTATGCATATATGTAGATCCTGGGACCAATTTGGAATTTGCCTACTCCAAAGTAAGATTCTTGGCAGAAATTCTCATACAAAGGGCTATCATTGTTGTCAATTTGTGTAGAGTCCACATCTTGTGTAGGAGCCCACCCTGGCTGCTCTTCCTCTTGTGCTCCAAATCAGCATACAGCATTGTTGGCTTCCGTGGTAGATGTCTGTAGCTCCCATCAGAAAGCAGACTTGTAACCTTAACAGCAGAAGTGCATTTGAAAACCAAGGAACAGCTTCTGTTAGCTTCTCATTGTTAACAATATAAAAACTACTATATCATGTAAAGATTATGTGGGCACAGGAGCCAGTGTTGTCACTTGGAAACCAGGTTAGATAGCTATTCTTCCCCCTCTCTTTTTTTTTTTTTTTTTCAAGACAGAGTTTCTCTCTGTATCCTTGACTGTCCTCGACTAACTTTGTAGACCAGGCTAGCCTCAAACTCACAAAGACATTCCACATTCACTCCATAGCAACATTCAGACTCTGTTAGAGGTTTAGATAGAAGGACACTTAGGCATTGCTAGTTGAAAAATAAAAAACTCCATGAAGACAAAGCGGATCATCTTTCAAAATATAAAAACATATGCACGGCCTGGCTTGGTAGCCCATACCTGTAAGCCTAGCATTCAGGAAGCTGAGGTATGAGGATCACCAATAGTTCCAGGCTAGCCTGGATCACAGAGGCCATAAGACCCTGCCTGAAAAACAACAGAAGACATGGAAGCCAGAAGCACCTGCTGGTCACCTGAAGCTGGAGTCCGAGACAGCTGTGAGCTGCCTAGTATGGGCGCTGGGACTGATCCTCAGTCCTCTGCAAGAGCAGTACACATTCTTAACCACTGAGCCACCTTTGTCATACCTGTCCTAGATTTTGTTCTGTTCTCCTTGTTTAGAGACAGATCGTAATATGTAGCTCTGGCTGGTCTAGAACTCACTATGTAGACCAGGCTGCCCTTGAGCTAGGAGATCTATCTGCCTCTACTTCCTGAGTGCTGGGATTTAGGTGTTTTCTACCCTGCTTATCCTTGCAGCACCATTTTTAATGATTAGAATTATTCCAAAGGCCATTAGTAGGATTATCAAATAAAATATGCTTTTATACAATGTCCGGATATTAAAGGAGGCAGTACTACATCTACTGCTGTGAATCAATTTCAAGGTATTTCAGTGAGGGTAAAAAGTCAAGGCAAAGGATGGCAAGATAACTCATCTGGCAAAAGTACTTGTCAAAAAAGCCTGACACCTGAGTTCAGTTTCCAGAGTGGATGATGGAAGAAGAGAATCCCTTTCAAAAGTTGTCCTCTGACCTTGACACTCAGACCCACACTTATGCAACACACACACACACACACACACACACACACACACACCCAAAACAGTATGTGTCATTCATTATGTAACAATTTTACAAAACAATTGTGATACAGTGGCCCATGCCTGCAATCTCAGCACTTAGGAATCTTGGGACAAGAAGATCACAAGGGAGAGGTCTGGGCTGCATAGCTAAAATAAAACAAAACAAAATAAAATGAAACAACAAACAAAAAGCTTGGCCGATTCAATGCTTTAAATCACACCTTCATTCTAATAGTGACTTCTTTGGTTAATAAGGTTGTTTATTATTTTTAATTTTTTTTTAACTTTTCTTTCTTTTTTTTGTAAACATAGGGTTTCTCTGTATATCAGCCCTGGCTGTCCTGGAACTCTCTTTGTAGCACAGGCTGGCCTCAAACCCACAGAGATCCACCAGCCTCTGCCTCCCTAGTGCTGGAATTAAAGGCGTGCACAACCACGCCCAGCAATTCCAGACAGCTGTGAACTGCCATCTGAGTGCTGGGATTTGAACCCAGGTCCTTTGGAAGAACAGCCAATGCTCTAAACCGCTGAGCCATCTCTCTAGCCCAGTTGTTTATTTTGAGACAGACTCTCACCATGTAGTTCAGGCTAGCCTTAAACTCAACATTCTGCCTCAGCTTCCCAAGTCTAGATTACAGGCACGCACCTGGCTTCTGGTTTATCCTTTCACACGTTTTAGTAAGAGCAGACACTCAGCTATTTGGATCAGAACTGGATGGAGAGTTCAAGTGACTTATGGGAGTGGTTGCTAGGTGGCCAGGGGTAGAAGCCAGGAGGCTGGTGCCATAGGTCACCTGTGTGCTTTGAGGAAAGCTACATGGGAAGCAATGGAGGACCACAGGTCCTTTCTGGCTACAACAGTCCATAACTCCACGCTTTGTTACCTTCCACTCTCTAGTGGCTGGACCTCCACTTGAAGGAGAACGTCCCTCCTTCCCTTTTGCTCCTGTCACGCACCTTCTACCTGATAGACGTGAAGCCAAAACCTATTGAACTACCACCAAGTATAGAGGTGAGTGAACTGCAGGTCCGCTGCCCACCACCGCCATCAGCCACAGCACACACTCTGCTGGGAGTTTAGGTTAATTGGCTGTAACATCTAGTACTCTTCATTAACACCCTTGTACCCTTCTCCTTTGAACCTAACAGTTCCTTTTCTTTCCTGTTTCATTTGTCCAGATTCCTATAAATTTTAAGAAGAGCTAACTTAGAATGTTAACTCTTCCCCCCTTTCATTCAACTCATTAGCTTTTCTTTTTTTTTTTTTTTTTAAGATTTGTTCTGCCTGCATGCATGCCTGCAGGCCAGAAGAGGGCACCTGATCTCATTATAGATGGTTGTGAGCCACCATGTGGTTGCTGGGAATTGAACTCAGGACCTTTGGAAGTGCAGCCAGTGCTCTTAACCGCTGAGCAATCTTTCCAGCCCCTCATCTTTTTTTTTTTTTTAAGCTGTAGGTTTTTTTGTTTGTTTGGTTGGTTTGGTTTGGTTTTTCAAGACAGGGTTTCTCTGTGTAACAGCCCTGGCTGTCCTGGACTTGCTTTGTAGACCAGGCTGGACTTGAACTCACAGAGATCTGCCTGCCTCTGGTTGGTTGTTTTTTTGAGACAGTTTCTCTGTATAGCCCTAGCTGTCCTGGAACTCACTCTGTACCAGACTGGATTCAAACTCAGAGATCCACCTGCTTCTGCCTCCTGAGTGCTGGGATTAAAGGTGTGTACCACCACTGACTGACTTTTGTTAATGACTGGCAGCCAGACCAGAAGTGCTAAATTGTTTTGTGTTTGGGGGTTTTTGTTTACTTTAGTTAGTATCTCACTGGGAAGGCCTGATTAGCTTGAGCTCACTATGTAGACCAGGTTGGTCTTGAACTCACAGAGATCCCCCTGACTCTACCTCTTAAGTGCGGGGATTAAAGGCAAGGACCACTGTGCCTGTTTTTTGTTTGTTTGTCTGTTTGTTTTTGTTTACTTGCTTGGTTTGGGATTTTTTTTCTTCTTTCCTTTCTTTTTTTTTGGGGGGGGGGGTTCGAGACAGGGTTTCTCTGTTTAACATAGCCCTATCTATGCTGGATTCACTTTGTAGATAAGGCTAGCTTTGAACTCACAGAGATCTGCCTACCTCTACCTCTCGAGTGCTGGGATTAAAAGTGTGTACCACTACCCCAGCTCTCTCTTTTTTCTTTAATGACAGGGTCTCACTATGCAGTTGTGGTTGGCCTAGCACTAAGTATTTTAAATCCTAGAATCTAAATAGTGTGCAGCTTTGTATGTAGGGTGCTCCAAATTCAAATAGTAACTTGCTATTGCAGGAGCATACTCCACATAACTCAATAAAGTCTACCAGGCATGGTGGCACACGCCTTTAATCCCAGCAGGAGGCAAAGATAGGTAGAATCTCTGAGTTCAAGACCAGCCTGGTCTGTATAATAACTTCCAGGCCAACCTTCACAGTGAAATGCATCTCAAAACAATAAAATAGATAAAGATAGTCAGGCACACACCTTTAGTGAGACCCTGTCTGTCTCTGTCACACATTGCGCATGCACACACACAATCAGAGGAAGGCAGATCGCTCAAAGGCACGTATTCCTTCCAAGAGTTTTGGGGCAGGACAGTCTACACTTGCGTAATGTTTCCCCAGACTCCAAAGACAAACCTCATGGCGTCATCTGCAACCGCTGAGTCACAGGAGAATGTTCCAGACCTTGCGCCACAGCTAAAGGGAACTGAGGTTAGTTACTTCCTTTCTACTTCATTAAGCTGGAAAAAAAATGCTTTTCAATGTTCGTTTTCTTTCTTTTCCTCAGAATAAAAGCTGTGTAGCACAGGCTGGACTCAGGCTCCGGATCCCCTGCCACAGTCTCTCACGTGCTGAGGTGACAGGTGGGCACACCCAGCCAATTCTCTGCATTTCCAATCCTCCCAAGGAAACAGAATTCACTGTATTCAATGCAGTGCTACTTGGTAATAAAGAACATCTATTATACTGCTTAATCCATCATACGGGACTGGGCATGCAGCTCATTTGGTAAAGGGCTTGTGGAAAACATGTGAGATCACAGCTTCAATCCCCAGCACTGCCAAAAATCAGTGTTTCAAATCAATATTTTTTTTTTTTTTTTTGGTTTTTCGAGACAGGGTTTCTCTGTGTAACAGCCCTGGCTGTCCTGGACTCGCTTTGTAGACCAGGCTGGCCTCGAACTCACAGAGATCCGCCTGCCTCTGCCTCCCGAGTGCTGGGACTAAAGGCGTGCGCCACCACCGCCCAGCTTCAAATCAATATTTTGATTACATGTAATTTTCAGATTTTTGCCTTTAAAAACCTACATAATATAAACATAGGTGCTACGAGTTCCTGGTATTCATGGCAGATCCTAATGTTCGATGGTCTTAATCACTAATCTCTCAGTTCTAATATTTAAGGGTGAAGAATGTGTACAGCCACCACCAGTTCCATCCTCGGCCATAACACCATCAGCAGAAGTTTCCAGAGAAGCAGTAAGTAGTCTATAGAGAAACCTTCCTCTTCCGGTTATCTGTGAGGGCCCTGAGATACCAGAATCATACGCACCACAAAACACTCTGCAAGTCTTCCTGTCATCCAAACAGGAAGTTGTAGGCTGGACTCTAGTCATCTCATAGCTGCCATCTTTTTACCTCAGTTATCCAAAAGTAAGAAAACCAAAACCAAAACCAAAACCCCCAAACCTCACGGATGCAATGATAGAGCAGACCCATGCATGCAAAGTCTAGAAGCTAATTACAGTACAGGCTGATCCTTGTTTTTTATGTGCTAAATGCAAATAGTTCCCACATGTTACACCATTTACACAGACTTCTGATGTCAGGAAATACTAGCAGGAAAGCAATTAAAGTTTTAGAAAAATACATGCAAATAAGAGATTTCTGTGCCCACTTCTCCCATTTGGGTGAAGTAATTTGGGGGAGAAAGCATCAGGAAGGTCACCCAGGGGCTGGTTAAGGGAGAGATGAACTGTGTGTGACAACCCCACTGTGGGGTGGCCTGTGAGCTAAGCAGGCATTCAGAAAACGTTCCCAAGGTCCAGCTTTCTTCACTTTTATTACAAAAGCAATGGACACATCTGATTTTGTGGCCACTGTCTAGTTGCTTTTCTTTTGGGAGGTAGGGGTGGAGGATGGCTCACTCTGTAGTTCAGGCTTTTCCTGGAACTCAAGCCAGTTCTCCTACCTCGAAGCCTGGGGGCAGGAATTACAGTCAGGCGGGATCACAGGCGTGACATCTGCTGAGCCTGGCTTGTGGCTATTAGTTTGGCTAAGAAGGTAAAAGGGGATGCCTTAAGAGCTTGAGCTGCCTGTGACCAAAGCCTAAAGTCCTGCTTTATACCTAGATCCTCCAGGCCAAGTCCCAGAAGACCTCACAGAACAGCAAGGCTAACTCAAAAGGAGCCTAAGGAACCCTTGGAGATGGAGCTTATTCTCTCCAGTCACTGCCCCTCAGCAGTGGTGTCCATGAAGGAATTGCAGCTAAGACTGTCTGGCTTGAGATAAAAGATCAGCCATTAAGCCGTTGGAGGCCTCTTGATCATTCCAGAGATGCGAGCAGTGACACCATGTTCAGGCCATTTAGAGAAGCTTGATTGCAGTGGATCTCCACTGTGTAACTCTGTCATTTTACCAAACGTTGTGTAAAGTCACCACCACCATATTGCTGTTGAATGGCTTCCTGTCTGTGTGCATTTGGGAAGGGGCCAGCCCTGGGGATTGAGCTCAGGACCCCATGGTTCCTAGATGAGTACTCCCACTGAACTTTTATCCCTCACCCTTTTTACTTTTTATAAATTTCAAGGTATGGTCTAAATTGCCCAGGTTAGCTGACATTTTCAGACCCCCTCCCCCGAGTCACCCAAATAGCTGAGATTATACACATGTCACCATGTGCAACTGAGTGTGGACTTTTTTTTTTGGTTTTTCAAGACAGGGTTTCTCTGTGTAACAGCCTGGCTGTCCTGGACTCACTTTGTAGACCAGGCTGGCCTCGAACTCACAGTGATCCGCCTGCCTCTGCCTCCCAAGTGCTGGGATTAAAGGTGGGCACCACCATCGCCCGGCCCGAGTGTGGACTTTTAAAGAGGAAATGTATATTACAATGGAGTCAGCTTGGCACCTTAGACACCTCTTGGAGGTTCTGCAAGCAACCTTTAGAG
Source organism: Lophiomys imhausi (assembly GCA_907164525.1). Classification (NCBI taxonomy): domain Eukaryota; kingdom Metazoa; phylum Chordata; class Mammalia; order Rodentia; family Muridae; genus Lophiomys; species Lophiomys imhausi. The sequence continues at coordinate 4,888,766 of CAJQZJ010032761.1, forward strand.
CACCTGACCAGCCTTTGCAGAGGGACTTCTCCATAGAACAGTGGACCAGGATGGGAATACTTCCCAGTAAGGCAGAACTTCTTAGAGATTAGTGGTATTGGAGGGACTGTTCATCGGTTAAGACCCAGCAACCACATGGTGGCAGCCCATTTCTAACTCCAGTTCTACAGAATCCAACATCCTCTTGTGAACATGATGGGTACAGTGATGCATGTGGTGCACATACAAGCAAAACACATACACATAAAGATAAAAAAAATTAGCCAGGGGGACGGTGGTGGCCCAGCCTTTAATCCCAGCACTCAGGAAGCAGAGGCTGGTGGGCCCTTCCAGAACAGCCAGGGTTGCATAGTGAGACCCCATCTTGAAAAACAAAAACAATCAACCAAACAAGAACCCTGTGCCCACAAGAGCTACATAAATCTGGGAAGGGACACTTTCCTAGCACGCAAACAAGTCTTAACGTTTTGTGCTGGGTTATGTTTTTCTGGCCAGTCATGGAGGTTGTTAATTAGGCCTGATACAATCCCTTCGCTACTTGTTACCAACTAGTTAAGTCAGATTTTTTTCTTTTTTGTTGTTTTTTGTCTTGTTTTTCCAGACAAGGTTTCTCTGTGTAGCCCTGGCTAAACTCACCATGTAAACTTGTTTGGCCTTGAACTTATAGTGATCCACCAGTTTTTGCCTCCTGAGTAGTCTTGCTCTCTGGGTTTTTTGTTTGATTTGTGGGGTTTTGCTTTTTGTTTTGTTTTGTTTTTGTGCTGGGATTAAAGGCGTGTGCTACCACGCCCGGCAATTAGACAGCTGTGAACTGCCATGTGGTTGCTGGGACTTGAACTCAGGTCCTCTGGAAGAGCAGCAAGAGATGGCTCTTAACCGCTGAGCCATCTCTCCAGCCTGAGGGTTTTGCTTTTTGAGACAAGGTTTCTCTGTGTAGCTCTGGCTGTCCCAAAATTCACTCTGTAGACCAGGCTGGCCTCAAAAGTCAGAGATCCACCTGCCTTCCTCCCCACCCCCCCAGTTCTGGGATTTAAAGGAGTGTGCCACAACACTTGGCATTTGTATGTGTGGGGGTTTTGTTTTGGGTTTTTGGAGACAGGGTTTCTCTGTTTATCCCTGGCTATCCTGGACTCACTTTGTAGACCAGGCTAGCCCTGAAAAGTTCCATGTAGTCATTTCATGTAGCCCAAACTGGCCTTGCACTTACTATGTCACGTTACTAGTTTTTGCTAACTTCTAGTAAGATACTTGATCCATCTTTCTACCCATCTTTACAGATGGTATCAATATATCTGTTTTTAAGATTTGGGGTACTTGGCCATAACCCCAGGCTGAAACCTCACTTGTAGTGTTCTGGCCAATGAGGAGTATCTACAGTTGTGTATTCCAAGGATGGAAATGCTCCTCCAGGGATGAGTTCAATGCAAAGCAGCACAAACCTGGCTCTAGAGAGGCAGCTCCGGCACACCCTGGAGCCTAACAGCAATCCAAGAAACGCACCACATTCATGTACTATGGCACACAAGCATCTGGGGGAAGTAAAGAAATTCTGAATGTTGGGACATGTCAACAAGAGGGAACCCATTCCAGAGCCCTTCATAACTTCCGTGTTTTTATTAAATTTTCTTTTAGACAGAGTCCCACTGTGCATCTTTGGCAGGTTTTGACAACCCCTCCACCCCGCAATGTAGACCAAGTTGGCATTGAACTCAGATCTGCCTACCTCTGCCTTCTGAGTGTTGGGATTTTTTTTTTTTTTTTTTTTAGGTTTTTGGAAATAGGGTTTCTCTGTGTATCCTTGACTGTCCTGGACTCACTCTGTAGACCAGGCTGGCCTTGAAGTCGCAGAGATCCACCTGCCTCTGCCTCCCAAGTGCTGGGATTAAAGGCGTGCGCCAGCAGGGCCAGCCAATGTCAGCTTTCTTGCTGGTCTTCTCCTTTCTTGGTGTCCATCAGCTAAAAGGATGGAAAGCCATGGCACATTGCTTTAAGGCCTCTCTTTTTTCCCTCACTGCTCTCAACTCCCCTGCAGATGTCGGTGCCTCAGCTCCACCAACTGCTAGTAATCTCACTGGGTACAATTTTAGGCCCTCTCTAACATGCACCTGTAGTGACATTTAGATACAGCTCAACTCTGCTGTAATAGTTACTGTTGGCATTTATTATATAGCTCTACCCTGTACCATGTCTAACTCTGTACAAGCCATACTGGTCATGTCCAGAGTTTTAGAATGTTACACCTAGGCCAAAGATTCCCACTTGCAGGTAGGTCTGTTACCTACCTTCAGAGCAAACTGGTCTATCACCTAATCCTGGGGGAGGTGGAGGAGGTGGAGGAGGAGGAGATTTTTAGCTTGTTAGCTCCACCCAGTGGCAGCTGATAAACACAGAGTTTATTACCATTAAGGCAGATTTCTTACTTCATCTATGTTCAATCTTACTTACCTGAAATCAATATATTACATTAACAGAGCCAAGGGACTGATGATCTCTAGCCTATGGCAATTAGAAAAGATGGAAAGGCAGTATTGATTGATGCCTTAGCCATATGTTAACCCTCGGGAAACCAGACAGATGCGGTGCTCTAAGAGCACATCTTCATTACACAGCTGGTTCCCCTTCCCACGGGACCCAATCTGATCATCTAAGTAAAATAGCCATTTCATTTTCTTTCAGGTCAATTTCACTATCTTTTATTTGATAGCCACCCCTGTCTCCGGGAATATTTGTGGGCAGTTTGAATAGTAATGGCAAGGACTTCAGCGCCTTATACAGTTCCCCACACCTTTCCTTGAATCATACAAAGCTGTTACAGATTCTTTCCCATCCATTCACACAGCATTGTGTCAAGTGGAGCTAAGGCAGAAATTACAGTCACCATTTTAACAAGGAAAGACACTATGATATGATCTCCAAATAAATTTGAGCTAAAACTCATTCCCGGGACCTCTTTGCCAGATTATGCTCTCTTTCATCATAAAAGCCACTTGTAATATTTTGACAGTTACAAGTGTACAGAGAGAAGCAATGGTAAGAACTATGATGACCAGAACCACAGCTACCAAAGCTGCCCAGCTCAGAATGTATTTAAAGAAACAGTCCTAACCCCTGCAGGACGAAAGCATATTGAACTGTTTTATATTCAGCAGCGACCCAGAAAAGCACTAGGATAGAGTGGCCCTGGCTTGAATAAGACACGAAGGTACCACTAACAGCCAGCAGGCGGCAGAAGTAAGTTTCCAAGCAGACCCAAACCAAAGAAATTTGTTTTCCCTTTCCTGAGAGATGAGTGGAGTTTATAAAGGAAAAAATATATATAGGGACAGACCCACGGGCAACCTGTTAACAGGGGCACAGAAGAGGGTGGATATATACAAGAAAGAGAAAATGAAGAGTAGGTCGATAAAGTCAAGACACTTGAATGTAGAACTAGCTTTGGGTGACAAATTTTCTCTCACACATGTACATACTCACCCACACCGGGTGTGGGGTTTGAGTTTCTGTGAGTTCAGTCCTACCCTCTGGCTAGTCTCATCCCTTGCCCTCTCCTCTGAGGAAACAATCAAGCTTGTGATCTTGGCTCTCTGCCCTCAGTACTTAATCCTCTTTCCCAAAGGATCAGAGAGAGAAGAGTTGTCTCAGTGCACGATTCAGGAGGAAGAGGTCACAGGGAAGTAAGGCATGCAGCACCAACAGCTCATGGCCCTGTAGTAGTAGTCCCTGTCACCCTCCTTTGCAGTTGACATCTGCTCTCTTTTCACACGCCCAGGATAAAAATGAAGCAGCAGCAATTTTTATTGAGGGACCTAAACTGAAAATAGGTTTAAAACATAATTTAAAAAAATAAAACAGCAAAAGTAGCAAAAAATATATGACCTTTTAAAAAACATTTTCCTTTTTTTGTTGTTTTTAATATATAGCAACTGATGCCTCCCAGCCACCAGGGGCATCTCATCCAATGGGTAAATCTCTAGTAACGACCCTTTTAAAAAGACATGTAAATATATACTCAGATTTATACACTTTGTGTTTTCTTCATAGCTATATACAGAGCCCCAAGTCTAGGGCTCAGCCCAAGGGCACATCACTGCTCCCAACCTCTGCCTCCCTGTCTTCTGGGTACCAGATATTTGGTCAGCAAAGCACATTAATATTGGAATTGAGAAGCTACTGGTACCATCCATCTAGAGCAGAGGTTGCCTTCAGTTAAGGCCTGAACAGAAACCTCATTGCTTTCAGTAGCCCCAAGGCCTTTGCCACCAGAGCACAAGGGGCTAACGGATCAACAAGAACACTCAGTAAGCTCTTGCACTCCAGTTCCACTTGCTTCCACTCCCCAGACCTGGAAGCAGTGCCAGGCAGCAGAGTGGGTCTTGGTCCAACACCTGGGAAGGAGGAAGTGGCTACCATCAAATTCCTGTTTCTTGCCTCCTCTCTCGCACACCGAGGTTAGAAGAGGAAGAGGGGTCTCGGGGAGTGATGGGATGGGCCACACAGGAAGGCCTCAGCTACGCACTGGCTCTTGCCAGCAGCAGAGGAGAAGGAGAAAGGCAGTGTGTCCAGCAGGAATTGTGGATGAGGGGCACAGGTGGTGGTGGTGGAAGTGGGGGATGGCTGGGGCAGGTTGGTAGTCAGCGCCGTTTGAGTCCACCGTTGGCAAGCTGGGTTGGGTGTCGGGGCAGACAGGGCTCCTCAGGCAATGGCTCATGAGAGAAGACAGAGTCCTCCCCTGAAGAGCAGGTAGAGCTCCGTGTGTCAGGAAAGCTGGGAGAGTACTGGTCCAGCGGCATTGACAGGTCCAAATACTCCTGTGACAGAGGAGAAGGGTCAGTGGCACACAATCCTTCCTATGACAGTGTCCCCTTAAACGCCTATGTGATGACGGCCTAAGCTGCAGCCCAGGACAGCCCTACCTGGTTAGAGGTCAAGGCCACAATGCGATCCAGGTCTTCCACCAGCTGCTTGAAAGTAGGCCTCTGAGAGGGTACCGCGTGCCAACAGTCCCGCATCATCATGTACCTGGAACAGGGTGGTGACATCAAAGAGGAAGGACTTCAAAGCAGAGCTAGGCCAGAGGGCCTGGGGAGGAACTTCCTGTACACACAGTCTTTGCCCTCTGCCCACCATATGCTCCTGCTTCCTTCTGAGCCTGTCTTAGGACCTCAGGAACCTCCCATGAGCCACTATGTAAGGATCTTTGTCTGCCCCAACATCCAACCTAGACAGCTTGCCAACAGTGGACTGAAGTGGCGCTGACCACCAACCCTCCCCAGCCTCCCCCCAGTTGATGCTTACAGCTCATTGGTACAGTTACTGGGCTTGTCCATTCGATGACCCTCCTTCAGCAGCTTGAAGAGTTCCTCCACAGGCACACCAGGGTATGGGGAGCCACCCAGAGTGAAGATTTCCCACAAGAGCACCCCAAAAGACCACCTACAGGAGAGCACACTGTCACTGTGACTTACAGCACAGGGCTAGGCTGTCCAAGGGGTTCTTTCCCAAGTCCTCTTAAGTATATGAGCACCTCAGCATAGTAGGTGCTCATCTTGAACCTGCCTGTAAGATCAGAGGGCAGGGCGCAGGAGACAAGCGGACAGCAAGTGGCAAAAAAGGTGGGAACACTTCATGGGACAATGCTTTTTTTCTCCCCACTCTCAATGACCAAATGAGATTCTCATCAGTCTAGGAATAACAGGGCTGTGAGAATTCTTTCCCCAGCGCATCCCAAGTAACTGTGTATTTTAAACTCACACATCACTCTGGTGGGTGTAGATCCGGTCAAACAAAGCCTCAGGAGCCATCCACTTCACAGGCAGCCGGCCCTGGGAACCAGGACATGAACACACATTTTCAGCCCATCCTACAGCCCCCTTTCTTAGACCCCACAACTCCACATGTGTATAGCAGAGACATCTAAGTGGGCAAGAGTTTGGTGGCGTGGAGCCCAGGCCATGCCAAGCAAGAAACTTACATTGGTGGTCTTTTTATAGTAGTCGATATGGTGAATGTCTCGAGCCAGGCCAAAGTCTGCGATCTTCATTACATTGTCCTCTGTCACCAGGACATTCCTAGCAGCCAGGTCTCGGTGTATGCACTGTGGAGAGCAAAGAACAAGGGGACATAACAACCCCAAATGGCCACTCAGTCATCTAGTCCCCTTATTAGTCCAGACTTATTGTGTAGTGGGTACAGGACCACATGGCCTCACAGGTCTTCAGCCCACATAACTTCATACCCTCTAGACGACCCCTCCCAAATATTATTTAATTTCAAACACCTTCAACTGTAGCCTTCTCAGTCACTCTAGCCAGCCCTTTGTGACTTCTCTCTTGACCCTAACCTCTAGCTTTTAGATTTGGACCCCCAGAACAGACTGTCATCTTATCCTCACAAAATTCTACCACATACATAGAAATATGCATTCTTATTTTGTATTTGGATAAATACAGGGGCTGGAGACACAAAGAACACTGGCTGATCTTCCAGAGGTCTGAGTTCAAGTCCCAGAAATCACATGGTGGCTCACAATTATCTATAATGGTATCTGATGCCCTCTTTGGTCTGATGTCCTCTTCTGTCATGAGGTATACATGCAAATAATTTTTTTTGGTAGCTTTGACTATCCTAGAATTCCCTCCATATAGATTAGGCAGGCCTCATACTCACAGATATCCTCCTGCCTCTGCTTCCCGAGTGCTGGGATTAAAGGCATGCAGTACCACCACTGGCAAATAAATCTTTTTTTTTTTAAATAAATCTTAAAAAAAAATCAAGTATGAAATATAAGGCTGGGTTCAGTGGCACATGCCTGTAATCCCAGCACTTGAGAGACTGAGGCAGGATTTCTTACAAATTTAATGCCAGCTTATGCTACATAATGAATCTGAGGTCAACCTATTACAAAATAGGACCTAATTTCAAAAAGAAAAACATAAATTAAATATAGATGCTTGAGTCTATGTAGAAAGTGTTTGCATAGAATCAAACCTAATTCAATCTGACCCCGAGGGTACAAGGGCTCTCCCTGACCCGGCTCAGTGCACCCACAGCTCTAAGGGATTAACAGCCAGCTGGAGCCAAGCATCCTAGCATTTCACATCAGCATCCCAGCACCAGAGACACTGAGGCAGAAGGACTGAGCTCAAGGCCAGCGTAGACTATGTATACATAGACCTGGAGTGGTAGGTGGGTTCAGTTCCATCCTGCCTTTTGTGGGAAGGGATGCATTTAGGCTCCATACCTTCTTAGAGGCAAGATACTCCATGCCCCGAGCCACCTGATAGGCACAGGATACCAGATCTTTAGAAGACAGCTGTTCTTCGGGATTGTGGCTGGGGTTGTAGCAATATTCCAGCCCAGGAGGCCTCCGGGCTTGTAGATACTCCCGAAGGTTGCCTTTGGAGGCATACTCCACGATGACATAAAGAGGACCTGAGGGCGCAAACACAGAGACCACAGGCCTCTAATGTCACAGCCCACCTGCATCCCGTGACTAATGTAAATCTGCCTCCTCTGGAGGGGAACAGGGAAAGTCATTCTGCCCAAAGAAAGCCAGAAAAAGAATTCTTCCCAGTGTAGTCCAGAAAGCTTCCAAGCAAAGCTGAGGGTAGGAGCCTTAATGAAGACTCCAAATACATCCTTGTTCCTATTCACACACTCATTCTAGGTGTTGGTGAGTGAATGCCAACCGGGTCGTAAACCCCCTGCTAAGCCAGTCTCTCAGTCCAGAGCCCAAAGCCCAGATCCGACCTAGGAGCCACCTACCATCCTGGGTGCACGCCCCCAGCAGGTTGATGATATTCTTGTGCTTTCCAATCATTTTCATCATCTCCATCTCTGAGATCAGATCCGACAAGTCCTTCTCGGTTGCATCGGCTTTACATGGAAACCATAGAGGGAGGTGAGGGAGGTGAGAAGGAGAGGGAAGGGCCGGGGAAGCAGATCCTGGAGGAGCCCACTCTTCTCCAGGACTTGCTTCTTTCCTCCCACTTCCCATCCAGGAACCACCACTGCTGAACATTGGTACCAAATGTGGCTTCAGATACCATGAAAAATCAGCCAGTTATGGGACGAAGATGAGCACTTGAGCCCAGGTCAACATTAAGAAACAAGGTGAAATGTAAACACTGGGGATGTGCCGTCCCCCTTCACTCCCACATTAGCCCCTCAGGCAGTGTAGCAGGTGTGACCAAGGACAGCATCATAGAATGCATTTTATTTGGCCCAGACCTATTTTTCTTAGGAAGGAAAGAGACTGCTTAAGACAGGAAACAGAAGCATCACTCACACTTCAACATCTTCACAGCCACTTTGGTTACTCGGTTGGGTTTGTCTTTATCCAGGCCGATAGCCTCTGCCAATACCACCTGCCCAAAGCAGCCCTCTCCAAGGGGTTTGCCTAAGACCAGTCTTGAGTAGGAAACAAACAGTGAGTAACAGTTAGGGCTGGATAAACAGGGAATGACAGTCAGGGCTGGTAAAGGTCAAACTTCCCCCTCCTCCTAGTTTTTCAAGGCAGGGTTTCTCTGTGTGGCCTTGGTTGTCCTGGAACTCACTCTGTAGACCAGGCTGGCCTAAAATTCACAGAGACAAACCTGCCTCTGCCTCCCCAGTGCTGGGACTAAAAGCATGTGCTGCCACCACCACCCAGGAAGGTCACACTTTTATGGGACAGCTCATCCTCATTTCTTCTGGTATTTCAATCAAGAGCAGAGAGTAGTAGGGCTATTTCTAGAGGAGTTTCACTACCTAGAAGGTACCTAGAAGGGCTCAGCATACACAACTTCTACAGCCAGAGCAACAAGTGTGGAGGCCCTCAATGGAAAATTACAGTAGTATTTACCTGTCTCGAGGCAGCTCCCAGCGGGGATCTTCAGGAAGTTCATACTCAGAGACTCCAGCTAGCATGGGGGTCCCGCTTGAGGAGAGTCGTGAAGGCCGAACCAGGAGAACCCCAGAGTTCATGGATGCACTGGAGTCAGCTGACACCTGTAAGAAAGAGTGGGGTCACCCTTCTAGCAAGGAGAGGGTGACGCAGTAGCCGACTCTTCCCAAATCCCCAGCTTCTCACCATACTGTGCCTCTATCACTTAATAGTGTGATGAAAAAAACCTGTGGGGGCGAACGCTCTATGAGTGAGCGATTTCTACCATCAACAAAAAAATCTTTCTGGAGACAGGTATGGTGGCGCACACCTCTAATCCCAGCACATGAGAGGGAGAAGCAGGCCAGCCTGGTCTACAGAGCAAGTTCCAGGACATCCAGGTACCACGGAGAAACCTTGTCCCCAAAAAACAATAACAAAAAGTCCTCCTGGGCTCCATTTTACTTACCTAGTCAATGAGCATACCAAATATATACTTCTTTATGTTTTATAATACCTTAACAGCTCTTTTATTTTCCCCAACTCTTTGTAAAAACTCTGCCTCAGATTTATGGGTTCCTAATCCCTAAGGCACTTTTCTGGGTCAGCAGTGTTCTGAGGGACAGTCAGTCTTGCACATACCCACACCTTCTTTCCCAGTTCCTCCCACCGTGCCTCAGGTGACAGAATGAGGCCTTTGTGGCAGGAGTACAGGGTGGACAGGTCTGGAGCCAGAGTTAGTTTATACTTTCTAATGTGTCTGGTCCAGAAGTTGGAGCAAAGTACAAAATGGGAGACAGCCAGGAGGGTAGGGAAGGGAATAGGCCCCGGAGGCCCAGAGCAAAGAGGCAAGGTAGTGGTGAGCGTGCAAATCCCCCATCTACTTTCTGTTACCTGTCTGCGCAGAGGGATGCTCTTGGCCAGCTTGTGCACAGCCATCTGGCTATGGAAGTCACTCTTCTTGGTGCCACTCCTCATCTTGTAGATGATGACAGAGCCCACCATACAGGAGATCAGGAAGGCCCCAGTGCAATAAATGATGATCTCCAGGTAGAGCGGTGACGTCATCACGGCTGGTCTCTCTTCCAGGGCTGAGTCAGTGTGGACAGGGTGTCAGCAGGTCATGGGCACTTTGCTCATGACAGGTATGCCCCATGAGAAACCCAACACCTGCTCCTTTCCCCTGGGAACTTGTAGGGAAGGGGAGAATCTGGCTAGATCCCAGCTAAGCCTGGGATTCTGGCATCCAAAGGGCCAGACATCTTGGGACTCTGAGGCACCCTTAAACATCCTTAAAGCCCACAGAGGGTAAAGCCTAGACTATCCCGCTACACAAGCCCAGCACTCATTAACTCCAGGGCCACCTTGCTTAGCTCACTACTGGGCTAGATGGGTCCCAGAGACCCTGCAGAACCTCACTGCTGTGTGCACAGGTACCCGACAGTGCTCAAAGCACACAACATGGAGTGTCACTCAGACTGAAGACTAATGAAATGCTCATGGTAGCCATCCTGTGTTATACCGAACACCTGTCACCTCTGTTCGATTAGATGACTAAATGGCTAAATCACAGGCAAAATACATTTAATGCCGAAACATGTCTCTAGATGAAAAAACATATATTTGGCAGTTCTTAAGAAATCTACTCATGGGTCTGGAGAGGTGGCTCAATGGTTAAGAGCACTGGCTGCTCTTCCAAAAGACCCGGGTTCAAATCCCAGCACCCACATGGCAGTTCACAGCTGTCTGTAATGGCTGGGCGTAGTGCACATCTTTAATCCCAGCACTCGAGAAGCAGAGGCAGGTGGATCTCTGTGAGTTCGAGGCTAGTCTGGTCTACATAGTGAGTTCCAGGACAGCCAGAGCTACACAGAGAGTCCCTGTCTTGAAAAACCAAAACGGGAAAAAAAAAATACTCAATGGCCCCACAGGATTCTTAAGATGTAAGGAAATGGGAGATGGGAAGGGGAATCATTTTACTATGTTCTTTCACCTCTATTTAGAATTCATACTGTGCTGGCTGGTTTTATGTCAACTTGACACAGGCTTGAGTCATCTGAAAAGGAGGGAACCCCAATAGAGAAAATACCCCCATAAGATCCAGCTGTCGGCAAGCCTGGAGGGCATTTTATTAATTAGTGATTGATGGGGGAGGGTCCAGTCCATTGTGGGTGGTGCCATCCCAGTGGTCCTGGGTGCTATATGAAAGCAGGCTGAGCAAGCCAGTAAGCAGCACCCTCCATGGCCTCTGCATCAGCTCCTGCCTCCAGGTTCCTGCCCTGTTTAAGTTTCTGCCCGACTGCCTTTGATGATGAACTGGTACGTGGAAGGGTAAGTGGAATAAACCCTTCCCTTCGCAGGCTGTTTTTGGTCACGGTGTTTCACTACCATAGCAACAGTAGTCCCAACTCTGACACATACTCTCTTCCCACTTGCCAGTTAGTCTGCCTTTCCCTTCAGCACAAGAAACAGTGGTCTATCTACTGGGACCTCCTTGTCCTTCATGCATGCAGTCCTCCCCCAACAGTCCTCCCTTTAAAACCTCAGTCAGCCAAAGAAAAAGTGACACCCTGGGAGTCCTCCCAGCCCAACAAGGAAACAACAGAGCTGAAGACAGGGAAAGTGTTCTGCTTGTCCTTCCCCCACTGTCAGGAAGTGAAGACTCATGGGAGCACAGACTAAACAGAGAGAGACAGTGACAATGATAAAAGAGGATGCTTCTCTTAGTGGCACTGTGTGAGACTGCTTGGGCAAGCAAGGTGGAAAGAAGAGAGGGAACGCACTTAGCAGCCACAGAAGAACGCTCAGGGCACATGCAGGCAAAACCACACTAGTCCTGTGGTCACCAGCCCACCACCAGGCCAGGCTACAGGCTCCTTCCTTCCTGCCTGGTACATAGACACAGATCTCCTCCTTTGGGAGGGAAGTGCAGGAGGGATGGCCAGAGAGGTCAAATCAACACAAGCAGGCCTCTGATCAGGCCTTTCTTAAGGTAGCTCAAGCTGGGTATCCAGGCATGCCAATCAGAGTGCAGCAGAATGAAAAGTGGCCCAGAAAACTCTCCACAAAAGCCTATTGGCCCCGAACCTGTATTCAAGGAGAAGAAGTCCAGGGCTTTTCTTGCTGGCACTCTTGGGACTGGCTAAAGAAGACCCCATAACTCAAATCCTCAGTGCCAAATGGATGAGGAAAGATGCTAAACCCAAGGTCAGAAGGAGCCTGCACTGGAAAGCCCTGCTTCAAGGTAAACCCAGAGCTCATGCATGCATTACATGGACCAGGGAGAGAGCCAGATACACATGTACCGGGGGAGGCTGCCAAATCACTTCCTGAAACTCCAGGAATGACCCCTGCATGTGCCTCAAAAGCTGGAGCACAAAAGGGTGCACAGCAGATGGGAGCCGTCCCTTTCTGCCTCTCCCCGGCCCTGTAATGGATGTGCCGCTTCCGTGGCAAATGCTGGACATGGAAAGGACCGGTGCAGTGTATACCTTCCAGAACGGTCAACCATGCAGAGTGATGGGAGAGTCCGATAGAGTTACCCGCCAAGCACGTATACTCCCCCGCATCCTCAAAGGAGACATTCCGTAGATGAAGCACCTCCATTTCCTTGTCGGTGGTATTAACTCCAGCAGTCTAGAAAAGACGACGGAAGCAAAATGGACAAGCACAGGACATGAGACCTCAGAGAGGCAGAGAAGCAGAGGGGACAGAGGAGGGATCCAGAACCAGAGGAAGAAATGCTCCCCAGCATCTCCTTTGTAACAAGGCAAAAAAAAACCACCAGGCAGCGAAACCTGTTAGAGGAAGAGTGAGGCCCTGAGGGAGGCGCTCCGGCAGACCTGAGGAGACGACGGCTTGGTTACAACCCTTCACCAGACGTTGGCAGCCACTGGCCCAGCCAAGCATGCGGGCGGTGGGCAGCATGGAGAAATAGGGCCTGGCAGGTGGGGGGCTGTTTGGTTTTAGGTAAAGAGAGTCAGTGGTACAGACGGCAGGGAGAGAAAAGCAGTCTACCCCACCGTACACGCACAAGCACACGACCCGCAGATACTGGTTTAAAAGAGAATACCTGGTCCCTTCTCTTAGCCACCATTGAAAACTTAGCCTGAAGCATCATTCCTAACAGCTCACAAAGTCCATGGATAGGCACAAACACCACTACACTCTCTCTCTCTCTCACACACACACACACACACACACACACACACACACACACACACACACACACACAGAGAGAGAGAGAGAGAGAGAGAGAGAGAGAGAGAGAACACATACATTCATAAGGCACAAAGGAGCCACAGATAACCAACACAGTACCAAACCAAACCAGCCCCCCAAGCCAGGGATTTTTCCATGGCTCTGGGCATTAGAACAGTAGGAGAAAGGTAGAGTTGGTGCTGGCTTCCCAACATGCCCCAGCAGTATGGGGCCTAAATCAAGTAACCAGTATAGGGTCCCGTCCATGTCCCCATTACCTTTTGCCACAGGTCTGGTGACAGTGAGCCACGCAGACTGGTTAGCTTCACCAATATAATTGGAAACCTTACACACATACTCCCCGCTCTGGGCCTCTGTCACATTGAACAGGGTCAGCACCTCCGCATCCGAGCTATTAATCCCCGAATGCTGGAACAAACCAACGACACACCAGTCAGTTGGGCAAACACTGAGATGTGGCCACACTGTGCTCCTGGGTAAAATTCAGCCAGGCCCAAGGAACCAAGGCAAGGGAGACACTGAGACCTAGTGTCTCCTGAGTGGGACAAAATGAAACCGATAATGAGAGTGGAAGGAGAGGGAAGGCTAAAATAGTAAAACAGAAGAGAAAGGGGGAAGGCAAAACAAAGAAGAAAAAGGGAAATGGAAAGGGAGAGGGAAAAGAAAGGAAAGGAGAAGAGGGAAGGGAAGGGGGTGGGAGAGGGGTCACTGTCCCAAAGCAAATATTCGGTGTATGTTAAACTCCCTCCTCTAAGACTAGGGTAGGAACTTGTAATTGGAGAAAGAGCTTCAAGGCCCAAAGCTAGAGCTGGTCCCCTTTGTTCCAGAATGTTTTCAGCACCAGTGGCAAGGAGAAGGGATAGCCAGTAAATCTCTAGGGTAGCCAAGGCAGGGGAGGATGAGGTCTAACTTCTGGTTATTCCTGCCGCAAGATCCCCTGGAGACTTAGTCAGTTACCTCCCTGGATTAATGGAGCATTCAGGGACAATGAGAGTCTGGGACTGGGAGGGAAAAGGAAGACAATGCCATTACTCCTCAGTGGCTTAGAATTTACAGGTGGCATTTGCTTTTCCTACCATTTAAGCAACACCCTTATCATTTACCTTGTTCGCCAAAAGATTGCAACGTAGGAAACAAACACGGCCGACACTGGGAGACATTTGTTGTTGGAAGGCTGTGGTCCCAGGCCATAAGCAAGCCAAGAGTCTCAATGTCTGCCTTGAGTAACTGACCCAAGACCTTAAGTCACTCTCAAAGCTCTTCAGGAGCCAGCAACCGGCATCCCCCAGCCCACTTGTGTTCCTAAGTCACCCCCATCTTCTGCTGTCACCAGTCTGTGGCTAGATTCCCTACTAAGGTGGAGTAGTGCCTTATGGGTAAGACTGAGCCCTAATCCCAGGCATGGAGCCCTGGGGGGACACCTGGTCACCTTCCCAGCAAACTAGCCAAGAATGAGGTTAAAATTACCTTCAGGATTTGGACATATGGCAAGTTGTCTGGGCCAATTTTACTCCCGTTCACCTCGATGTGCTTCAGCCACTGGATATGAGGCTGTGGGTCACTGTACACCTTACACATGAACTCCACGTTGCTGCCCAAGGCCACTGTCTTGTTGGCAGGTAACCCTGCCTGAAGGATGGGCCGGTGAGGGGATCGCTCTGTGGAGGAAGGCAAAGATGGACATGTTAGACTCTTCGATGGCTTGGTCCTGGCTGGGATGCTGACAGAGGTAGGACGACCTACATTGATTCCCCAGGATCCTTCCCATTGCCTCTGCTAAACTCCAGCCCCTTGAACCTGATCTGAGAGAAGGGATGCCATTTCCTGCAGTCCTGGCACCCACATTTCCAGGCACAACCACGTCTCTTGTCTAAACAGAGACACCACCCTCCACCAGAATCCAGCATTTTAGGCCCTTCCCAGATCTCCCAGACTAGAATCTTCTTCCCGAACTATGTCTGTGCCAACACAGGTGCTGTGTTTGAGGCTCTAGACCATAAAGCATCTGGAGCAGAAGACCCAGAACCTCTACGATCCCAGCCCCGAGATGAACATTACATTGCTCTTCCTGTCTTCTGGGATAACCACCAAGTGGACATGCCTAGGATTCTGTATTTCAGGGCATTTGGCCTCTGCACCTCAAGGGTGTACTTGGCCTATAGCTACTCTAATTGCGCCTATGCTGCAAGGACACAAAAGACAAAGTCCAGGGCTTGGCTTTAAAGACCACCATGTGTTAGCGGTGCTTGTTAAGGGACAGCTACTATTGTGCTATATTTTTCATCACTGCATAAAGCTGTGTCTTTCAAGACTTGTAACAGTAGCTGTTGCATTGAGCCAGGGATAGTAATGCGTGTGACTTTAATTCCAGTAGTCAGGGAGGCAGGAGCAGGCAGATCTCAGGTGAGTTCAAGGTCAGCCTGGTCTACATAGCAAGTTCTAGGACAACCAGAGATATAGAGAGAGACTCTGCCTCAAAAATAAATAAATATATGGGAGGGAGGGAGGAACCAAGCAAGCACACACGCACTCGGGAGGTAGAGGCAGGTGGATCTCTGTGAGTTCAAGGCCAGCCTGGTCTACAGAGTGAGTTCCAGGATAGCCAGGGCTACACAGAGAAACTCTGTTTGAAAAACAAGTAACAACTCCCCCCAAAAAACAAAGGAAAAGCAAAAACAACAACAAAAAAAAAAAAGAAAGAAAGAAGAAAAGTGAGGATTAAGGCAGGCCCATGCCTATAATCTTAGCAATTGAGAGGTTGGAGTGGGAGGATCATCATGAGTTCAAAGTTAGGCTGTGCCACACAGTGAGTTCCAAAGCAGCCTGGCCTAAAGTCTGAGATCATATCTCAAATTGGAAGGAAGAAGGGAGGGGGGAAGGAAGAGAAAAGTGAGACTTCAAAGTAGGTAGTGCCAAATGTCCTGATTCAATCCTAGGGCCTCAGACTCCTCGCCCGCGCTTCCCACCCTGCCCTTTCCTCTAACTGACTCTTGCCCTTTAGCCTTGGCCTTCTTACCCACAACATCAAGCTGGTAGGTGTGGTTAATGCTGCCGTACTCGTTCTCCACGATGCAGGTGTAGTTGCCCTTGTCAGAAGGCACCACAGAGTCCATTATGATGCTCCAGGTGGCATATCGGACCTGCAGGACACAGACAAGAGGCTTCGTTGAGGGTCTCCGGGAGAACACAGATGAGAGCAGCACACATGGTCGATGCTGTTAGCCAGAAGAAAGGATAGAAGGACTGGTTCTTGGTCTATTTACACTTAGAACACGTCCTGCAAACTAAACTAGCACGGCGAAAGACGCTGGACATCTTCAGAGTAGCATTCAGGAGCAGCGGTGAGCTGGACAAACATGTCTTTGGCAAATCCTCCTAAGCTCACTGGGAATCCTCTCCATATCCGTCAATTTCATTCCTATGCCCGATGTGGCAAGTTTCAAAAGCTGTCTCCTCAAGGGTTGGCAAGATGGCTCAGTGGATAAAGGCACTTGCCATCAAGCCTGACTCTTAGGACCCACAGGGTGGAGGGAGGCAAGCAATTCCTGCAACTGTCCTGTGATCTCCATATGCACACCATTGCTTGCACGTGCGCACATAAAATAAATGAAAACGTAATAGAAAATAAAACAAAAAGCCTGCCTCTCCCTCCAGGAGACTCTGGTCAGATCTGTGCTCAACCTTCCGTCTTCTGCTGGGACTGCAGCAGGCTGCTCACCACAGCTGCTCTTTAACATTTTCTTTCTTATGAGGTTACAAAACCTTTACAGGCTAGAACGCTACCTTGACCTAGCTGAAGCACAGTAACTTGCAAACAAAAGTACTTGGTAAGTCAAGGCAGAGCTTCCCTATATTCCTTCTTTAAAAAAGAAAAAGAGGAGCCGGGCGGTGGTGGCGCACGCCTTTAATCCCAGCACTTGGGAGGCAGAGGCAGGCGGATCTTTGTAAGTTCGAGGCCAGCCTGGTCTACAAAGCGAGTCCAGGACAGCCAGAGATATTCAGAGAAACCCTGTCTTGAAAAACAAAAAAAAAAAAAGAAAAAGAGGGAGCCGGGCGTGGGGGTGCACGCCTTTAATTCCAGCACTCGGGAGGCAGGAGGATCTCTGTGAGTTTGAGGGCAGCCTGGTCTGTACAGTGACTTTTTTTTTTTAATTTTTTGTTTATTTATTATGTATACAGTATTTGCTCTACATATATGCCCGGGCAGATCTCAATGTAGATGGCTGTGAGCCACCATGTGGTTGCTGGGAATTGAACTCAGGACCTTGGGAAGAACAGCCAGTGCTCTTAACCTCTGAGCCACCTCTCCAGCCCTGTACAGTGACTTTTATAGACAGGGTTAAGTAGAGAGACACTGTCTCAAAATCCAAAGTGAGAAGGGGGCGGGGCTAACGAGATGACTCAATGAGTAAAGGACTGGGGACCAAGCCTGATGACCTGCAGACTCCTCTGTGTTTTTCTCTGATCTCCACATGCATATCCTCCTACAAATAGAAATTCTTAAAGTAGTAAAAATCAAAACACTGCAGTTCTCAGGAATCCAACACCTTCTTCAGACCTCTGCAGGCACTAGGCTCACATGGTACACATACTTACATGCAGGTGAAACAATCATAGAACAAATTAAATTTTTTTCAAGTCAACAACAAAAATCCCACCTTTAAAAAGGCAACTAAAACAATATCCAAACCAAAATAATAAAAGCATATAATACAGATTTTCTATCCCAGATCCCTACCCAATGCCCTATTTATCTACCATCTGTCTGTCTACCTACCGTGTATGAGTGCTCGATCTGTATATACACCTGCATACCAGAAGAGGGCATCAAATCCCACTAAAGATGGCTGTGAATTCATGCCCTCTGGAAGGGCAGACAGGGCTCTTAACCACTGAGCCATCTCTCCAGCAGCCCCCAACATCTTATTCTAACTCTTCTTTGATATGTACACACACATACCTTATAGCCTCCAATCCGGTGGTCAGGTTTGAATTCTTTGCCATTTTTCAACCAGCGCAAAGTGGGGTTTGGCGTCCCACTGGATGGACATTTGAACTTCACTGTCTTAGCAGCTGGTACTGCATGCAGTTTCTTTTCCATCTTTTCTGGGGATGTCCAGTATGGAGCTACAGCTGTCCAGGAAAAGCCAAAGGAGACAGATGAGGGCAGCAGGAGTGGCCAGGCTCAGGCAGGACCACAGGCACCCCATCTATCTTCTCAGAACCTCAGGCCATCTAGAAGGGCAGCACCCAGGCCCCATGGCCCACAGGCCCTCTGAGCCTCTCCCCACTTTAGGCAGGCCTTCCCCTAAGTCTGAACTCCCAGGTCTCAAAGGCAGAAAGAAGGTAGAAAAAGTGTGTCTCACGCCTACGGTTTGGTTTGGTGTTGTCTGTCTCTTTCTCCTCTGAAGATGAGTCATCATCATCATCATCATCCTCGGAGGAAGGAAGGGCATCTGTGAGAAGGAGGAGGGGCACTGAGCATTTCTAGACTGCCATCCAAACAGCAGTTGCCTTGACAAGACCACCTCAGTACAGTCATAGACAAAGCAACCATCCCATAAAGACTCCCAATTTCCCAAGTTTGCCTCGGTGACAGTCTGTCTTTAAGAACTGCATGCTCCAATGATCACCCCGGCCCAATGCACTGCCTTTTGCCTAAAAGTCCAGGAGGCTCTCGCAGGACCAGCTACTTTTTTCCAAATTTATTTAATGTCAGCCTGTACACCAAGGCCTCTCTGCCATCAGTACCACCAGGGTACCCACAATACCGCTGAGGAGTCTATTCTTTGGACATCAACCATCGAGAAACCCAGGCAGATCTAGACACTCTAGGCCTACTTCTATAAAACCACAGGATGTAGTTGGAACTACATCTTCCAGCATGGATCTCCTGAGAGCTGGGAGCTGCCTGCTTTCCTTTCTTTCTTTTTTCCCCCCAAAGACTTCTTCTTATCTTTTAATTTATGTGTATATATGTAGCCTGCATGAACATGTACCCCATGCATGCAGGAGTCCAAGGGGGCCAGAAGAGGGTGTTGGATCCCCCAGGAACTGAAGTTACAGGCAATTGTGAGCATATTGTGAATGGTGGGAACCAAACCCAGGTCCTCTGCAAGAGCACAAAGTGCTCTTAATCACTTGGACCATCTCTCCACCCCAGAGGTCCTTTTTTTTTTTTTTTTTTTTTTTTTTTCGTAGTTGTTTTAACACAGGATCTCATGATTTAGAGATGAAGACCAGGCTGGCTTCAAACTCAGAGATTCTCTGAAATGCTGGGATTAAAGGTGTATAACACTAAGCCTGGGAACAGCTAGCTTCATTTCCCAATAAAAACAAGCTGTGGGTGGTGGCGCACACTTTTAATCCTAGCACTTGGGAGGCAGAGGCAGGCAGATCTCTGTGAGTTTGAGGCCAGCTTAGTCTACATAGTGAGTTCCAGGATAGTCATTTAGAGAGATCCTGCCACAAACAAACAAGCCGATCTTGATATCCACCAGAGGTCTCTCTAGTGTCCTCTGCCACTATGGGGACTAGAGAAACATGTTCCTTAAATGGGGACAAGTTCTAAATGATGCCTGAGAGAAGGTACCAAGCCTCCATCTTGGCATTAGGAAAGTTCCTTTGACCCTGGTTTTGGGAAAGTCACATTCTAAAAGTTCTAGGCTTGCCTGGCTACACTATTAACAGTCCATGAGCTAGATAGACAACAGGTTTCCCCTCCACCTCCACAAAGCCTAAACATGGCAGTGTACCTCTTCCCACCACAGCAGGAACCTTACCATATGTTCTCAGCCTCCAGTCACTAAGCCTAGGCCTTGAGAAGACGAAGGTGGCTGAGCCCCCCACTTAGCATGATCTGAGCATGCTGTGCTGGGGAGATCACAGCGTCTTAATACCTCCAAAGCATCAATAATCACCTCTGAGGTAGGTCTTAGCTTGGCATCTGCCCTACCTGGTCAACCTCTTGAGAGCTAAGCCACGCAGCGGGCAAGGAGCAATGTTAGTGGGCAGCAGGTCTGAAGCAGAGTAGGGGAAGGTAATGGACAGGAAGGAAGTTCTCCTCCCTTTAACACTAGCAAATGAAGTCAGAGGAGTGACGGGGGGAAGAAGGGCATTGCTACCAACCTGAGACATTGACGGAGAAGTAGGTGGTGTCGCTGCCAGAGGGGCTGCTGGTCACACAAGCGTAGAGGCCTGAGTCAGCGGGGATGGAATCCCGCACCTCCACCTCCTCCCCCGTGATTCGGGTGCGGTTGTTCTCTGCCAGCTGCACCCCATCCCACAGCCAGTTGATGCTCTGCACGTCATCGCGAAGCCGACAACGAAGCTGCAGCAGGTCACCAGGGTGGACCAGGAGAGACTCCACTTCCACAGGGACTCCCCAGGGCTGAGCTGCAGCCACCCATGGGGGCCAGGAAGAAGAGCCAAGTGGGGAAAGGAGGAGGAGAGAGAGAAAGGGAGTTAGGTAAGCTACAGGGGCACAGCGCTGCCCGGGCCTCAATTGAGGAAACAGAGCTGAGGCCCAGAACGTGTATCAGTTGGAAAAGATGGGCAACCTGAGACCTCCAGCTCTTCTCCTCCACTCCACTTCTCCATAAGTCAAAGAAGAAAGAGGCAAAGTTAGGAAGCGGCTGCAGCAGCATTAAGCAGTGTTTCAATTTCCTCTGTTCTAAGGGGAAAGGTCTTCCTGTATCTAGGATGCCCCTTCTCCAGATGCTCATCAGTTCTTGGCCAAGAACAGTCACTTCCCACCAGAACACCCCATTCCTTTTCAGCCCTGCCAGACTCACCTCTTTCCCTAATGAATAAACCTGAGCCCTCACAAACCCAGCAGCCCCCACGCCCAAGACGAGAGCAGGCATTTGGTCAACCAGGACTCTGGGTACACATGAGTCAGTGAGGGTGGGGGCCTGGCCCTCCAGCAACACAGATGCATATGTGGGAGGGACAGCCAAGGAGAGGTCAGCTCAGGGGAGCCCTCCAGCCAACAGGTGTTAGGCTCCAGGCCTGCAGCTGCCACAACAGCAGCACATTTGCTCTGGCAGCAGACCCGGCACACATAAACCCTTTCTCATCCACTGCCGGGGCTCACCCTCTCTCCTGCACCCCACCATCCTCCGTGAGACACAGTGTCACACTGTAGTGGGGTGAATGAGAATGGCTCCCATAAGTTCATATATTTGAATGTTTGACCCCCTAGTTGGCAGAACCGGTGTGGGAAGGATTAGAGGAGGTGTGTCACTGGGGGGGGGGGCGGTGAGCTTTAAGGTTTCAAAAGCCCATGCCAGACCCAGTCAGTCAGTCCATCTCTCTGTCTCTTCTTCCCTTCCTCCAACTTGCAGAGAACATGGAAGCTCTCGTCTACTGCTCCAGTGCCATGCCTGCCTGCTTGCCGCCGTGCTCCCTACCAAGATGGTCATGGACTCACCCTCCAAAACTGTGAGCAAGCCACTAATTAAGTGCTTTCTTTTATAACCTGCCTTGGTCCTGGTGTCTCTTCACAGCAATAGAAAAGGAGCTAAGACATACACGCACACGAATCCCCCTTGTGTACTCAGACCTTCTAGACCTATTCCCCAAGATCCGATGCTATGGAGAGCATCCACTCTTCTTGTCATTAGGAAGACCCATATTCTTGGGAGGAATAGCAGTTAGCCACACTGGCCGAATAATAAATCCCTTTGCTGAAGAGGAAGCAAAGAAGTTTCTGTTCTTTCTGGATGTTCAAACGAATGACTGGCCTCTTCTTTGCTGAGGGAATGTTCCAGGCGCCCCTAGTGCCTGCCACTCGCCTGGGCTCAAGGGGAACTGGCCGCAGGTGCCTCAGAATCAGAGCGCTAGGCCCCTGCCTCAGCCCACCCTCTCTCTGCCTCTCTCTAGGTGCTCTCTAATGTTCAGACTGGCAGGTACCGCGGCCTGGAAGCCAGTTCTCACCACCATCTGGGGAGAGGGTGCGATGGGTCACCACCCAGAGTTACTCAATCAAATACTTGTGGAATCTAATGACATGGACAGTCTCATTGTCTTTCTTCCTGAACTCCCTTTGCCCTTTAAGCTTTATCCATTTATTTACTTGAGTTTTCTGAGTCAGGGACTTGCTATGTATCCTAGACTAACTGTAAACTTGTGATCATCCTGTCTCTGCCTCTGCCAAGGATTACAAATGTGTGCTACCACACCTAGGCCTCCCCTCCTCCCCCCAGTCTCACTTGGTAGCCCTGGCTGACCTGGAACTCAAAGAGATCCACCTACTTCTTTACCTTGAGTGCTGGGGTTAAAGGCAGGTACCAACCTATACTTACCCCCAGACTTTTGTTTTCTGAGACAGTCTTTACTATACAGCCCAGGGTGTCTTGAACTCACTGTGTAGTTCACAGACTGGCCCCACCACATCTGACTCACCTCACCCCTTTTTAGCAGGGCTGGGGGTGGAACGAGGTACAAATGCTGTGCCACTAAGCTCAGTCACGTCTCTCCTTTTTAGATTTATTTTTAACTATGTGTGGTTGTGCCTGTTTGTGGGCATGTGCATGTGAGTGTGGGTCCCTCAGGAGGCCAGAGATTTCACATCATCTAAAGCTGGAGTTATAGATGGTTGTGAGCCACCTGACGTAAGTGGTAGGAGCCAAACTGGGACCCTCTGCACCACTCGGGTCCTCTTAGCCACTGAGCCGTCGTTCGTGCTTCTGACTTCTCATTTTAAGGACTCTCTTTCCGAAGGCCTCCACTGGTTTCCACTAGAAACCTTAGGTACTTGGGGGCTGAACGTGGTTTTTCTAACGACGAGTTCCCACATTGTTGTTTGTTTATCTGCCTAAGGGCTCTCTTATAATACTGGGTCATCGCAAGTAGGGTCTGGATGCCAGTAGGCTAACACATGCTTACTGTTGTGTTCTGGTCAAGGAGAGCACCACAAAGGGGAATAGAACACACAGCAGATTAAAAATAGCTGCTGTGGTCTATTCTTTCCATTTTTACTGTTTTATGGTTTTTCCAAAAGAAGAAAAACAGCTTGGACTTAACCCTGAAGGGAGACAGCAAGCATCCCTCCTATTGACCCAATGCCGTTTCCCTCAAGTGATCTCACTGATTAAATATTTTCGCTGCTCATGACCTGCACTGGGCACTGGTCAACAGTGAGCTCAAATTCTCAGACTCCTGCCGGTATCACACAGCCTACTCACACAGGTCCCAGAGACAAAAAGGAGCTCCCAAAGAAACTCAGCAAGGAGAATGGACAGGCATTGCGCCCAAGGGAAGAAGCCAGCCATCTGTCCTTTCCCATGGCCGTAACTTCCAGCCAGTGCTGATGGACACGGAAAAGACACTCACCTCTGAAAGCTATGAAACCCTCAGGAACCTGCTTTGTTTGTTTCCAAGTTGTCTCATCTTCCCACTCCTACAGCATCCTGGGACAGCCTCCTATGTGGAGTTCACATTCTTCTAGCCCCACACTCTGGTTTACATAGTCACATGGCTGTCCTCATCAAAATCTTACCCTGGATATATATAAAGCAAGACCCAAATCCCTCTTTCTGTTTTGTTTTTCAAGACAGGGTTTCTCTGTGTAGTCCCTGCCTGTCCAGGAACTTGTTCCGTAGACCTGCCTGCCTCTGTCCCCTGGGTGCTGGGATTAAAGGTGTGTGCCACCACTGCCTACCCAAATCCCTCTTGGCCTCTAAGATTCCTACCAATCCTGTCTTCCCACTCCACAAAACCTTGTTCCTGCCTTCCCCCCAAACCTCACTGTGCCTTGGTAAAACTGCATTGTCACCCTACACAGGAATCGGTCATAACATCCGGTGTCCTCCTGCCTCAGATCAGTCACAGTCTACTGCCAGAAACATCCCAGAAGCCTTTAGTCTATATAGTGTTTAATTTTTCATACATGTTTGGCAGAGACAAAAAAATTCTGCCCAGAGGTTCTCCATCCACAGTTGATTGAATCGGCAAACCTAGAACCCATAGACATGGGCATGACTGTATATTCAGAGCTAGAAAAGCATTCAAAAAATCTAATTTTAGACTATTTTATCTCCCTGCCTCTGAAATCCCTACCCATAGAACTGACTCCTTATCTCCCACACATCTTTCTTTCGTTGTTTTAAGACAGGGGGTTTCTCTATAGCATTGGCTACCCTGGAATTCACTCACTATGGAGACCAGGCTGGACCTTGAATTAACAGAGATCTGCCTGCCTCTGTCTCCCAGGTGCTGGGACTAAAGGTGTGTGCCACCACATCTAGCACCCACATGTCTTAGCCACCGCTGGTCTGCTTTCTGCTCAGAATATTTCCATCAGTGGGATCAAGCACGACATGGTTTTTTTGTGACTACATCATATGGGCAAGGTCCTTCTATGTCACAGTTTGCATCCATACTTCTTTCTTTCTTTTTTTTTTTTTTTTTTGGTTTTTCGAGACAGGGTTTCTCTGTTTAACAGCTCTGGCTGTCCTGGACTCGCTTTGTAGACCAGGCTGGCCTCGAACTCGCAAAGATCCGCCTGCCTCTGCCTCCCAAGTGCTGGGATTAAAGGCGTGCGCCACCACCGCCCGGCTTACTTCTTTCTTTTTAATGGCTGGACAGTGTTTAGGTGTATGATCTTGTCTGTCACCAGTGACAGATGGAGGACATCAGGGAGCATTATTATCTCCCAGTGATGACAAGCGTCCATACCTTGCCTCTCCTAAGAACTAGATAGAAAGCAACCAGAACAGAACTGACTCTTACAAGTTTTCCATATCAATTAACATCAAGAACACAGAAGTGGATCTTTTAGAGGACTCACAAATCATTCAAGGGGCTGTAAAGTATTGGTGGCCCTTTCTGTTGATAGCAGGGCCCTTAGATGTGGAGGGTCTCTATTTATGAACAGATAAAGAAAGCTACTTTGTCGTGGGAGGTGATAAGAGGGGTAACCAACTGGACCAGTGTCACTGCCCTGTTAAGTGGCCCTGACCTTCATCCAGTTTCTCCTTAAGGTGGTTAATTGCTCACTAGCAACCCACGGCTGGTAAAAATAGTGTGGCCCTCACTCATGTCTTTCTTTGACAAGAGGCACTTGGCATTCTTTTGCCTCCTCTGAGTTGGGCTTTCTCAGTCAAGATCAATGGGCTACATGTGGCATGTTTATCAGCTAGTGAGACACCAGCAAACTGATACTTTTATTCAACTGGCTGTGAAGGGTGACGAAAAGGAGGCTATCTGATTGCTCACTAGAAACCAGTATTCCAATCCTTGATACGTGACTTGTTGGAATCAGGTATGAGACCAACCAGACAGATGGTTCAGGGTAAAGGCATTTGGTGCCCTGGGAAGCCTGATCACCAAGTTTAATCTTAGAACCCACTGTGCCCTGACCCGATACATATATACACAATAAACAAATATAAATGTCTTCTAAAACTTTTTTCTTTTTGGAGACAAGATCTCACTATGTAGTTCTATCTGACCTGGAACTCACTATGTAGCTGGCTTCAAATTTGCAAGAGACATGCCTGTCTCTGCTTCCTAAGAACTGAGATCAAAGGTATGTCCCTCCAGGCTGATTGAAAAACATTTAATTTAAAGGGGCCAGAGAGATGGCTTAGAGGTTAAGAGCACTAGCTGTTCTTCCAGAGGACCCAGGTTTGAATCCCCAGCACCCACATGTCAGCTCACAGCCATCTGAAACTCCAGTTCCAGAGGATCTAACGTGCTCTTCTGGCTCCTTCGGAAACCAGGTATATGTGAGGTTTACAGACATGCATGCAGGCCTGTACACATAAAATTAAAAAAAAAGTCTTAAAAAAAAACTTTTAAGAATCAAATACAAAGGCAGTCCTTAGTGTGTACAATGGGTGGGAATCTATGAGGAAATGGGAAAATCAAACCTCCGCTTCATGCATCTCGTCCCAAAAGATGAGACAGGGAGCTGTGTCTGGAGGCACATGGCATCTAGATCTTCAGTGACCTGGTGTCAGGCTGATGTTTGACTGTAAGTCAGCTCAACTTACAGTGTTCACAAGCCCGTCTACAGGGTGTTAAAACATGAGCCACAGATAACACTCTATGCTTCAGGTTCTACTGTATGGAGTCCCTATTACCAGGAGTGGGCAGGTTAGACAGAGCTCGCTGTGAGGATCCTTATAGAGGGTTCAAGTTACAACCCTGAATCCTAAAGCCTGTTTGTACAACTACTAAAACATAGGAGGGAACAGTCAGGTGTCCCAGCAACAGGGAAGCTGATGAGGAGGATCCAGAAGTGAATGTCAAGTTGGGCTACACCAGTAACATAAAGGAAAGAGGGCAAGAAGAAAGGAGGGAGGCTGGGAGGGAAAGAAGAGGACAGATTTTCATACTTGGCTGCTGAGACCTGCTTGAGACAGGTTTGATGCAGATGAGGGACCACGGATGGACAATGAAAACAAGCCAGCCCACCCATCCCTTTAGAGCAACAGCCTCTCAACCTTTGGGGTCAAATAATCCTTTCACAGGGGTCGCCTAAGACCATCAGAAAACACAGATATTTATATTATGATTCATAACAGTAACAAAGTTACAGTTATGAAGTAGAAATGAAAACAATTTTATGGTTGGAGTTACCAGGACATGAGGAACTGTATTAAAGGGTCGCAGCATTAGGAAGTTCAGAACCACTACCTTAGAGGGAGGGAAAATGCACCAACCCTACCCTGCTTCTCTATCAGAGCCTCCAGGAGCAGAAATTTTCAACAAATCATCTGCAAAGGGCAGGAAAATATCTTTTTCATAGTGCTTTTATGTTGAAGATCATGATTAATAAGAACAAAGCCCCTACTGCCCCCTTCCTGTTTGTACCCGAAGTATTTTGGCTATTGTCGTAACCTCCCAACATGTCAAGAAGGGTGGGGTCAAATAATCCTTTCACAGGGGTCGCATTCTGCTTAGGTAGAGCTGCCCAGAAGTGTTCCAGTCACTTAGCAGGTAATTCTGGGCTGAGTATGTTGATCAGATAGATCTCTTGACTCTAAAGTTGTTTTCTGACATGAACCCTATGTACGTGAGGCCCAAATCCATATAAACCTTATTACGCTTCAGCTTGTACATAGATCAATAGGAGACCATCATTAAAGAAATCCCTGGGGACACACCTGTCTCTGGAGACCATAAGTGCAGCCCACTCATGCGACATGAATAAACATGGAAACACATCTCATGTTAGAATATAGTGATATTTTATATCCCGGGCTGGAAGGATAGCTCACATGGCAAAGAAAGCTTGCTGCAAAGTCTGTCTTGAGTTCTGTCTCCAGGGCTCACGTGGTAGACAACTGACTCCTATGACCTATCCTCTGACTTCTATACGTACACCGTGGCATGGCATACACACACAAGCACATACACACCATTTAAAAATTTATTAAGACATACCAAGTCCTTCCCTAGCCTACGTTATATAAACAACCAACTTGGACTGAAGGCAATGCATGCCGAAATCCCACATCCTCATGTGACTCCAATGAAGAGAGACAACACATTCGCAAAGCACTTAGCCATTTACCCTGTGTGAAGCTTCCCATTCCCAAATGTGCAAACAAGACACCCATACACAACAGAGCCAAGCTTTTTCTCCAGGCCATCATCTCATCTGCATGGCAGCATTACGGAGCTCGTGTTCGTCTCTAGCCTGTGCTTGTGGGATTATATGCCATGTGCAGAGAGAATATCTTGTGCACTGTTTGGATGCATCCACCTGTCAATAAAAAAAAATCTATGGCCTATTGGAAAGGGTAGACTAGAAGGTGGGACATCCAGTAGACCGAAAGGATTCTGGGATAGAGATTCACCAAGAATATGGTGGAGCACACCTGTGTGGTACCTGAGCAGAGGTAACTAGCCACATGGCAGAACATAGGACTAGAATAAATGCAATTAAATTACAATCGAATCAGGGAATAAGCCTAGCTCTACGGTCTAGGTGTTTATAAATATATTTTGAGTTTCAAGAGTCTTTAGTAGCAGAGCTTGGGGCTGGGAGGAAAAATGCCCAACAGCCGTGTGTGTTACCTTATCAAATCCCCACAGCAACCAATCACAGCAAGTGAAATAGGTGCCATTAGCATCCTCTTTTCAGGAAGGGGAAATCGAAGCATGGGGGGTACAGGATTTATTAGGTCAATCCCCCTGGAGTAGTAAGTGGTAGAACTGGGATTCAAACCCAGTGCCCTGGTTCTACAGAACACATGCCTATCCAAGGTCCAGCTCTCCTTTTGTTTACCTCACTGTGTATTTTGTTTGGCTTTTTTTTTGAGACAGAATGGCTCAGGCTGGCCTTACATTCATTATGAAGCTCACAGTGACTTCATATATATGGCAAGCCTTCTGCCTCTGCCTCTGGAGTTCTGGGATAAGCATGAACTATCACATAAACTTAGTTGTACCATGTCTTTATAGTCCTTGACTTTTAGAGAGTGGCAAAGCCCTTTTGGCTCAACCCACGGAGCTTGTCTACTAGCCCGCGGTATCTCCCACTTTCTTGTGTGGGATTCTAGAACTTGCAGCTCTCGACTTATCCTTTTCTCCTGTTATCTCTACTGCACAGCTCATCTCATAAAGGTGCCTTAAGATTGCTTTTTACCTTGCTGGGTGTGGAGGTGTACAACTTGAATCCCAGCACTCATGAGGCAGAGGCAGAGGCAGGCAGAGCTCTGTGAGTTCGAGGGCAGCCAGGGCTACATAGTGAAACCCTGTCTCAAAATAAGCAAAAACTGAAAACATCGCTTTTAACTAGAAGGAACCCCTCCAATTGAACAATTTTGGGGATGGGATGTACCCTCCTCGTGGTACGGTCCTAACCAATAATGGTGCCCTTTTTGGCACTGCACGTGACACTTTACAAAACACGTTTATTTGTGGTTATGTTACTTGGTTTTGCCTCCCACTTAAAAGAAGCGGAGGTTGTGTGAGACTTCTTGCAAAGTCACAAGAAAATAAGGCTCTAGGTGTCTGGTCAACTGTCTCCTGGGACCCTCCCCCATGGTTCTCATACCAAGTGTATTCTAAAGAGTGAGGGATGGCCCCACTGGCTGCACACATGCACGGCAATGTCCTGAACACAGGGCGCCTCACAGCCCTCCCTGCTGGTCCTCCCCAGCTCAGCACTTAGCAGCCATCACAGGGGACACCCCTGTCTTCCCACCCCTAACTTACCTCTGGTAACAAGTGACAGCCTCTGTTGCAAAGAACATTAAGCAAAGGGGTTGGTCAGTCCTCTCCTGGTCTGTGGCCCAGATCCACAGATCAGAGGTCATCAGAGAGGTCCTGACCCCTCACACTCTGAGATTCCCCAGGTTATCCCTCCTCAAGCATCCAGAGTTGCTGGGCCGTGGTGATGCACACCCAGCTCTCAGGAGGCAGAGGCAGGTGGATCTCTCTGAGTTCAAGGCCACCCTGCTCTACAGAGTGAGTTCCAGGACAGCCAGGGCTACACAAAGAAACCTTGTCTTGAAAAACAAAAACAAGATTCAGAGTCTTTTAAAAAAAAAATTTTTTTTCAGAGTCTTTTAGATATCTCCTTCCCCCTGCCTCAGTGGTCCAATCTCCCCATTTCCTCATTATACCTTATATGTAGCCTTTTGCCATTCTAGAGACTTTGCAACTCTTGTTGCAACTCTAAATGTCTTTCTATGACAACAAAAAATGCTCCTGTCACTTCAGCTTACTTCTGAGGATTATAGCTGAAGAACTACATCTCTCATTCCTTCCTTCTTTCCCATGAGCCAGGGACTTCCCAAGCCAGCATGAACACTCAAGATGGATTACAGACAGGCATTTACCACCTTGCCCACTTCACACCTAGATAAGCACCTTCTCAACTGAGCCACAACTCCAGTCCCAGTTGTGGTTGTTGCTTTTGTCTTTGCGAAAGGGTCTCATGATATATCTCTAGCTGGCCTAAAATTCATCATGTAAACCAGTCTGGCCTCAAACTCACAGAGATCTGCCTGCCTCTGCCTCCCAAGAGCTGGGATTAAAGGTGTATGCCACCAAACCTGCTAACTAATAGGTTTGTTCATTTTAGAGCCAGCACCCCTCTCCCCTGACCCCTGCCCACCTCCATGTAGCATGGGGTTGTCTGAAATTAAGATCCTCCTGCCTTGGGCCAGGCGGTGGTGGTGCACGCCTTTAATCCCAGCACTTGGGAGGCAGAGGCATGCGGGATCTCTGTGAGTTCGAGGCCAGCCTGGTCTACAAAGCAAGTCCAGGACAGCCAGAGCTGTTACACAGAGAAACCCTGTCTCGAAAAAAAAAATCCTCCTGCCTCAGCCTTATGAGTTGAAATTTCACATGTATATCACCAAGCCTGGCCTTCATTTCATTTTTTTTTTTTTTGGTTTTTCGAGACAGGGTTTCTCTGTGTAGCCCTGGCTGTCCTGGACTCACTTTGTAGACCAGGCTGGCCTCGAACTCGCAAAGATCCGCCTGCCTCTGCCTCCCAAGTGCTGGGATTAAAGGTGTGCGCCACCACTGCCCCGCTAAAATGTGTAGCCCAGGCTGGCCTCGAACTCATGATCCTCCTGCCTCTGCCTTCTTCAGCAAATCCTACCGGCGTGCGCCACCACAACCGGCTCATTTCGGTTTTTAATGTACCCCCATGGTGGACTAGAAAGTGTTGGTGGCTTCATTTGCACATCAGCCCTGTCCCCTCACTGCTGTAAGGGTCTACACAAGTGTCTCATCTCTCAAAGGTCAGGAATGGTAAAGACAACTAAATCCAGACTCAGGATCATCCCGGTTAAAGGCCTTTGGTTGGGATTTTAGGATTAAGAAAAGGAAGGGAGGACATCTCAGTAGCATGAAGGAGATGGTGGTCTACGAGTGTTTACAGTCTTGGCATAAGCTCCAAGAGACAAATGAGGGAGCAATTGTGGATGTGGGAGGAATTTGGGGTGGCTTTGCAAGCAACTTAAAAAGGAACTAAGAACAGCACGGCAGGACTCCAGGGGCCCTCCGCGGAGGTTTTTTATTACGTTATTTTGACTTTGAAATAGAACTGAAAACTTACTTTAGTCTATAAGACCAAGACAGAGCGCAAGTAACGCCGGTGAAATCCCAAGCGATCATTCTACGAGGGATCAGGCATAGAGAAGGAGCACTAGAGATTCCCTCATTACAGGGGACGCTGCAAAAATGAAGGAGCATAGGTGTGTGGTAGGGAAACAGAAGCACCAATCAATTACCAGGGTGTCTCCTGACCACAGCATTCACGACCCTGACCTGGGGCTTCGGACAGGGTTTTTTGTTGTTGTTGTTTTGTTTTGTTTTTTTTTTTTAAATAGAAAAAGGAAAGAAGCAAGAAGGAACATTTTGCATGCAAATGGGCTGCCGCCAGAACAGGCCATTAAAATGTAAAACTTCACATTCAGCTGACAAAATGGTCCAAACCACAGGGCTTGCCACAGGGGCTGCAATAAAGCACACAACAAAGGGGCTGAGGAACACCGAGGGCTGAATGGCCTCTGTCAGCAGGTCCCCTCTCTCGTTGCCATGGGGACTCCACCGGGGCTTACTAAAGGTATTTCCTGAGGAGAAAGGCAGCACACACATGCCCAGGCAGCCGAGCTAATCCTGACAGGAAGCCATTGCCATTCAGGAGCCCAGGGGCTTGGGGCTGAAGTTTTGTTTTGTTTTTATTAAAAAAAAAAAAAAGAAAGAAAAAGATTTCAGTCCTTTGTACGTCCCACCTCATCACTGTAATTTAGTGCAAAGCTGCCTGTGATGGCCAAAGCCATAGCTAGGGTCCTTGTGTCCACCACATGATCCCCCAAAATCGGCTCTCCAGGAGCTGGGCAGAAGGAGGTAACAGGTGGAACCTTATTTGGGAGTCCCAGGCCAAGAGTTTTGTTTCAACCTTAAAACAAAGATGGGCATCCGAAGACATTCGGGGCTCAAACTTCACCTGGGAGTATCTTGCCTGTAGTTTTACCACAGGGAATATGGTACCCAGGCCTTGGTGTCCCTACCCCCATCCCCACTTCCACTGCAGCCTGGTCCGGCTGGAAGGATTGTAATTAAGTGATTAACAAAGGAATCAAATCGCCCCTCTTCCCCCAGCAAAAGTTCTGGCTCTGCTGATAAAATCCTAGACCAAACAGGGGGGGAAATCCAAATCCTCTTCCTGTACCCTTTCCCCCTGGTTGGTTCCTTAATACAGTTTGCTCCTCTCCTTCCCAGCTCACTGGCCAGAAAGAACCCAAGGAGAGGAGAGGGGATGCCCTGCAGCTCCAGGAAAGGCATCTGCACTCTGGGCTCCCAGAAGTTTGAGTCACCATGTCTCACTTGGCACCAGAAGAATGCAGCCATGGCAAATTCAGGGAAGAAAGCCAACCACACAGCTGGCTGCAGAGACAAAACTCCTGTGTGACAACTGCCTCCTAGGGCAGTTTAGGGTCCGCTAACATCTCCTCAGCAACTTTAAATCGGAAGAGCCATCCCTGATGGAGAGCAGAGACACAGAAGCGGTTGCAGCCAGAGCTTCTGCGAGGTGTGATTTGCAAAGCCTAGGTTTTTGAGGCTGTACTCCTGCACTCCACATACACACACATACAACACAGCCTGAACCTCGACAGAATCAGAAAAGAAAGGAGTTGGTGGGAAAGCACTGAGGCTGCCTATCAGTACCCTCTCCCAACACACACGTGCACGTTCAAACACAACTAGGAAGAAGCTTCAGTGGCCATAGTAGGTGAATCGAATTTGGGGTTAAAGCAGCCGGAGGCCGTTGAATGATCAGAAGGGCCCAAGGCTGTGGGCCATATGCAGGTGAGTCTAATCAGGTTCCCCTTCACCGGAAGTCATTTCCTAAATTCCCATCAAAACTACAATTGGTCACCAAGTGGTAGACCGACTAAGAACACCTCTGCTGCTAAATTGTTGGCCGGAGCGGGAGGAGGGGGACGCGACAGGGTGGTGGCCCTGTTGCTAGGGAGGTAGCTTGGACCCTCCCACTACTGGCAGGGAGCCCAGGCCTCCCAGCCATGTGTCTGCAGCTGCAACCTGTCATACACTTCCTGGTCTGGGTTCTGTAATGGAAAGATCATTAAGTGTGGGGGAGGGAGGGGAGTAAAAGGAGCCTACAGGGAAGAGGTAACTCCGCAGTCCCACCCTTCCCTAGGCCCTGACCTTAAAGTCCCGTCAGGTTCCCTAAAGAAAGGAATGCGTTGCCCTGCCCCCCCAAGCGCCCCGCGCCTCGTAGGGCTGCCCCTCCCCCAGGCTCGGATGCTCCAGTTTGGAGAAGGAAAAGGCCGGCAGCTGGGCAGGAAAAGTTGCAGTCCCCAAAACTTGCTGATCCATTCGTTCAGTAGGAGCGTCAGCTGTTTCGGAATGTGCCTTCTGCCCCCCAAAAACACAGATGGTGCTGGAGTGAACAGTTTTGCTATGTGCTGCCACTGTTGCCGGCTGTCTGTCTGCACCCTGCCAGTGAGTCTGGGGTCCGTTGTTTAAAGCAGAGAGCCCTCACATTAGGCCACCCACTCCAGAGAGGAGAAACGCCCTTCTCATAAAGCGTCCTGTCATTTTGGCCATACCGAAATGCCCACGGCTGTGGAAACAGCTTGGTGGTGGGTGGGTGGGTGAGGGGTCTTCGGTGGCACCCACACCTTAAATTCCAGTACTGTGTATGAATATGTCCATCCAGGGGCAGAGTAAAGCAGATAACTGAGCCTTGTCTAGCAATTTCCAGACTAGCCACAACACAACAAGACCCTGCCTTTAAAAAATAATAATAGGCTGAGCGTGGTGGTGCACACCTTTAATCCCAGCACTCAGGAGGCAGAGGCAGGTGGATCTCTGTGAGTTCGAGGCCAACCTGGTCTACAAAGTGAGTCCAGGACAGCCAAGGATACACAAAGAAACCCTGTCTTGAAAAACAAAACAAAAATTAATAATAATAAATTAATAAAATTAATAATAATAATAGGCGTGGTGGCATAGGCCTTTAATCCTAGCACTCGGGAGGCAGAGGAGGGGGATCTCTGTGAGTTCAAGACCAACCTGGTCTACAAAATTGAGTCCAGGACAGTCAGAGATACACAGAAACCCTGACTCAAAAAACCAAAATAATAACAACTATAATAATGACCCTTGTTTTTACATTATGAAAATAAAGACAATAAAACACCTTAAGATGAAAGCTTGTTAATTGGTTAATAGGCAGAGTGTTAATTAGGGAAGGTGGAAGCTCTAGACAGTAACTTGAATGAGGAGGCAGTGGCCCTGTAAGCCTAGCTTTTACGACAGGAGTGCTAACAAAAGTTCAAGGCCAGTCTGGGCTGCATAGCAAGTTCCAGAACAGTCAAAGTGGTAAGCTTTAGGTTACATATATTTGGACCCAACTTTAAAAAAGAAAAGAAGGCAACAGCCCTAAAAGTCCCTAAAGATCTGGAAGCCACAGCTGCCCAGGATGGGGCTTCATTTATAGCCCACCTATCCACAAAACAAACTCATTCTTAGCCTCCATCTTTACATACACAGCATCAAAACCAAGCAAGCAGTCTTTGCTTCAGTACTCAGAAGAGCGTGGAGGGGGGTGGTTTCTAACTTCCATGGTTTGGGGGGGGTTCTCCATTAAGCGGGGTCTCTGAACTTTTTCTACCTGGTAATCCAGAAGCTTGGGACTCTTGGGGTACAGACTTCCCTCAGCAAAATAACACTCTGGAAAGGTTCACTTACTCCTGGCTCAGTTTAAGCCAACAGCTCTCAGCTCAGCAGAGACAGACAACTGAGCTAGAAGACCCTACCACGTGTCCACTGTGATTCTGAGCAAGTGATCCCCTGTTAGGACTCAGTCTCCTTGTCAAATACGAAGGCTAACCCCCCCACATACCCCCCAGCCTAAGTCCCTTCCAGCTCAATGTCCCATGTCTCACCTGAATTCTGAGATGATTCACCACGCATGGCCAGCTTTTCAGTTTTAAGATTAGAAGTGTTAGGGGGTCTGGAGAGATGGCTCATCAATTAAGAGCACTGCCAGAGAACAGGGGTTCAATTCCCAGCACCCATATGGAGGCTTACAACTGACTATAGGTCAAGGTCCAGTTACAGAGGAGCCTTGGAGGGCACTGCACCCATACAGTGTGTTTAAATGTACTGCAGCCAAA
Organism: Lophiomys imhausi; assembly: GCA_907164525.1. Lineage (NCBI taxonomy): Eukaryota > Metazoa > Chordata > Mammalia > Rodentia > Muridae > Lophiomys > Lophiomys imhausi. The sequence continues at coordinate 4,923,971 of CAJQZJ010032761.1, forward strand.
ACATATAAAATTTTTTTTAATTTTATTTATTTGTTGTATAAACAGTGTTCTGTCTGCATGTATGCCTGAAGCCCAGAAGAGGGCGCCAGATCTCATTATGGACGGTTGTGAGCCACCATGTGGTTGCTGGGAATTGAACTCAGGACCTCTGGAAGAGCAGCCAGTGCTCTTAACCTCTGAGCCATCTCTCCAGCCCAAAACATGTAAAATTTAAAAGATAAAAATACATTAAAAAAAAAGAGAGATGTGTCTTTTAAAAAAATGAAAATGGCCCGGTGGCGCATGCCTTTAATCCCAGCACTCAGGAGGCAGAGGCAGGCGGATCTCTGTGAGTTCGAGGCCAGCCTGGTCTACAAAGTGAGTCCAGGACAGCCAGGGATACACAGAGAAACCCTGTCTCGGAAAAAAAAAAAGTGAAAATGGAGCTGGGCGTGGTAGTGCACATGCCTTTAATCCCAGCACTTAAGAGGTAGGGGCAGGTGGATCTCTGAGTTCGAGGCCAGCCTGGTCTACACAGTGAGATTAGTCAGGACAGCCGGGGTTATGCAGAGACCTTGTCTCAAAAACAAAAAAAAAAAAGAGCATGGTTGTTAACTTACCTAGGTATTCACCTATTCAAAAAGTATTACTACATACAAGATAGGAATATGATTAGATTTAATAAAGACACACGATCTCCAACTTAAAATGATTCAACATAAAATCTTTCAAGTAGGGGCTGGAGAAATGGCTTTTGCCGAGGACCCGAGTTAGGGTCCCAGCACCCACACCTGGCAGTTCACAACTACCTATGACTCCAACTTCAGGGGATCTGACACCCTCTTCTGACTTCTGTGGGATGCAGTCATGTGAACATACATACATACATACATACATACATACATACACACACACATAATTGAAAAGAAATCTCTTTTTAAAAACTTATAGCTATAATATTGTAGGAAAATAGAAGCAGTTCTTTAAATGGTGACCATATTCCAGGCTACTCTGGCCATACAGTCTTTCTTGCCATGTTGGGCATTAGCTGTGGTTCTCAAGCAGCCTAGGATCACAGGGCAAACTATTGGTTATTCATTAAACAGGCTTGGGAGGGGGTACTGGAAATTGAACACAGGACCCTCATACATGTTAAGCAAGCATCCAATCACTGTTACATCCTCTACTTTAAATGCCCTAAAACTTGCAATTCCCCTGCCTCAACCACCCAAATACCTAGGATTACAGGCCATTACAGAGATGTTCTACCATGGCAACATTAGGCTTTGTTTTATGATTTTTGCCACGCTTTAGGTTAAGGTAAGTATGCTGAACACATTTAAAGTGGGCTAAACTATGATTCAGAGTGGGTTAGATGTACTAAAACATTTTTAAAAATTATTTATGATCATTCTGTATGTGCACAGTGTCGCCCCCCCTCCCCCGTGCCTGTGGAAGCCAAAGGACGACTCTGTGGGGCTTGCTCTCTCCTTCTACCTTTATACAAGTTCTGGAGGTTGAATTCAGACACCAGGCGATTCCCCAGGCCTGTGCAGCAAGCTTTTTTTCCGGCTGCACCACCTCACCAGTTGTGACTACACTACACTTTTAATCATTACTCAGAACGCCCCACTAACTACACAGGAAAAGTTTTAGACTGGAGTTCAATCCCCGGGACTCACATGGAAGAAGAAAACTGACTCCAGCCAGTCATTGTCCGACCTACACGCATATACAGTTTTTTTTTTTTTTTAATTTCACCTTAAAATCAAGGGTAGTGGTATAACCTCAGGACATGGGAGTTGGAGGCAAGAGGATTGGGAGTTCAAGGCCAGCCTGGTGTGGATGAGAACCCATCTTAAAACACAAAACAACAACAAACGTTCACTTTGCAGTTTCACATTATGCCAGCATATATTCAACCCTCCATCTTTAGTTTATCATGTTCTCTAGTACTTGATTTAAACTTATGTTGACTTATTTCAGCAAGGACCATCATATAGGAAGTATACCTTATACACACAGGTATGCACCATATAGCCTAGGTATGTGGTGAGCCACGCTATGTAAGTTTGTAAGAACACTATATTTTGTTTGTGTGATGACAAAAACCTCTTCATATATTTCTCTGAACATCATTAAGGCAACAAATAAATATAAATATCTCTGTATATTCAACCATAATTAAAGAAATGAACTGATATAGCCTACAGATAAGCAATTTACCCCTTTATTTTGAGTGAGATATCCTTATATAACCTGGTTTAATGTCTTTATTTGATACGGGCTTCAAATATCACTCCCTGAATGAGTTATTGTTTAAATATATTTATTTTGTATCTTATGTACATTGGTGTTTTGACTGCATGTATGTCTGTATGAAGGTGTCCGATCCCCTAAAACAGAAGTTACAGACATCTGTGAGCTGCTGTGAGCTGTTATATGGGTGCTGGGAATTGAACCTGGGTCCTCTGGAAGAGCTGTCAGTGCTCTTAACAGCTGAGTCATCTCTCTAGCCCCGTAAGTTATTTAATATATCTGCAAGTCTACTAAAAGTAATGCTGCTAGGTATAGTGATGTATTACTTTAATCCCAGCACTCCAAAGTTCTAAGAGAGCTAGGACTACATTAAGAGACCTTGTCTCAAAAACCCCAAACCAAGCCAGGCAGTGGTGGCTCATACCTTTAATCCTAGCACTCTGGAGGCAGGTGATCTCTGAGTTCTAGGCCAGCCAGAGAAACCCTGTCTTGGTGGGAGGGGAGAAGAGAGGAAAGCCAGTTGTCAAATTTGCAGAAGACCTGGGTTCTTTTCCTGGAATCCACATGGTCGCTAACAACTGTCTGTAACTCCAATTCCAGGGATCCACTGACTTCTTCTGGCCTCTGAGGGCACCTGGCATGAACGTGGGCACCCTAACTACACACAGGCCAAACACTCATGCACAGAAAATAATTAAGTAAAAAAAAAACTTTAAAAAAGCATGACCTATAAAAAAACTCTACTGTGCTAGCTGACACTCTGGGAACTCCCGATATACCTTTCCCAAGTTTGAAGTCTCTACTTAGTATGCAAAAAGCAAGTTTTGCTCTATGGTGGGAACCATTTTCCATATGGCACATAACAGACCTGTGACTGATGAAAAACCATACAGAGAGGAATGACACACTGGACTAGCAGAGTATATCTGCAATCCTAGTATTTTGGGGAGGCTGAGGCAGTGGGATTACTAGTTTAAGATCAGTGCTAATAACCTCAGAATGTCTCAAGAAAATCAACACAAGGCAGGTATCTCAAAGAAAGGTGAAGTCTGATTCCTGAGAATTGACATTTCTTTGCCCGAATTCCAGTTTTATATAAGGATATAGCATAATACAACACTGAAATAAATAAAACAACAATGTAGCAAGGCCACACTTTGAATCCTAATTTTCCCCTTCACCAAATAGCTAACTTAGCCAAGTTACTGGACTTCTCAAATCTCAATATATACCTTTGATTATGGGACTAAAAATTTTCAATGGAATCATCATAAAGATCCAAAAATGGAACTGGGCGTGGTGGCACACATCTTTATAATCCCAGCACTCAGGGAGGCAGAGGCAGGAGGATCTCTGTGAGTTCCAGGACAGCCTGGTCTAGAGTGAGTTCCAGGACAGCCAAAGGCAGTTAAAACAAAGAAACCCTGTCTCCAAAAGACAAACAAAAAAGATGCAAAAAATGTAAAGCACGCAAGGTGTGCATTGAGTATTATCATAAAATAATTTGACTGGGAAGTAATTTGATATAGTAATACAATTAAAATTTTTAAAGATGAAGGCCCAGGAGAGGCCTCAGGTTGGAGAAGTGCTTGCCTCATAAACTCTGATCCCCAATACCTATATATAAAAAGCTGGGCATGGCAATGAGGTCCACACTGGGCAAGTGGACAGGAGCAGCTGGCCGGCTGGTATAGTCTAATTGGTGGTAAACTCCAGGTTCAATGGAGAGACTCTGTCTCAAAATGAGGACCCGACTCCGACGAAACCTCTGGCCTCTACACCCCTGTGCATGCTTGCAGAAGCATGCATGAACACAGCACCACCCTCTCCCCTAACCACCTCCTCCCCCCAAAAAGCATTTCTTAAAACATTTTAATGTAACCACTCTTGCGTGAATAGGCACATTTTATTTGTAAAAAAATGTGTTTAGCTGGATGCGGTGATAAATCACAACTATAAATTTCAGCACTCAGGAGGCTGGAGCCAGTGAATTAGAGCAAGTTTGGGTTACATAGAGTTCTAGGCCAGCCTGAGCAATAGTGTAAGACCTTCTGTTAAAAAAGCCAACTTCCTGACCTGGAATGATGACACATGACTTTAGTCCCACCCTAGTTTATACAGCAAGTTCAAGAGGCTATCCAGGGTTATTATGCAATACTGGCATTAAAAAATAAAATAAAATTGGTCGAACGTGGTGGCACACGCCTTTAATCTCAGCACTCGAGAGGCAGAAGCAGGCAGATTTCTGTGAGTTCAAGGCCAGCCTGGTCTACAAAGTGAGTCCAGGACAGTCAGGGCTTGGTATGCAGAGAAACCTTGTCTCGAAAATCCCCCCCAAAAAAGCTGGGCAGTGGTGGCACATGCCTTAATTTCAGCACTGGGAAGCAGAGACAGGTGGATCTCTGAGTTTAAGGCCAGCCTGGTCTACACAGTAAGTTCCAGAATAGCCAGGGCTACACAGAAAAACTCTGTCTCAAAAATCAAACAAACAAACAAAATAGAAATTGCCTCAGTGCAAACAACTACATATAACCTAAATTATTTCCTGACAGAAGAATGGATAAAAATTCTGTAATCAAAAAAAAAATCTGTAATCCACAAAATACAATACTATGTAGTTACTACCAAAAATAAATCTGTATAGAACACAGGTTTAAGTTACAAGCCAGTATATACAGTATAAATTCCATTTCTCAAATATTAATACTAGAAGAAAATTAAAAAAAAAGATTCAAGTCAACTGTGATCACTGTTGGACAATGAGAATCTAAGAAATTATTTTCTGCCTATATAATAGGCAGAAAATATAGGTCTGAGTTCTGTATGTCCTATTGCAAACACATATCAAAATAATGTTTTGGAGGTCTTTTTCTTTTCTTTTGAGCATCTTTGTGTAGCCCCGGCTGTCCTAGACTCACTTTGTAGACCAGGCTGGCCTTGAACTCACAGAAATCCTAGTGCTGAGATTAAAGGCTTGCGCCACCCACGCCTGGTGTTTTGGAGGTTTTCTTGTTTATTTTTTTTTATTCAATTGTTTGTTTGGTTTGGTTTGTTCTTTGAGACAGGGTCTCTCTGTAGTCCTGGTTGTCCTGTAGCTCGGCTATGTAGGTCAGCCTGGCCTCTAACTCACACAGATCCTCCTGCATCTTTCTGTAGAATTTAAGGTACATACCACCACATACCCATCAAAACAATGTTCTTAAAGACTGATAGTGTCACACGTAGTACTAGGGAGGTGAAAGCAGGGTCAGCCTTTGCTACATATTAAGTTCAAGACCAGCCTGGGCTACAAGAAACCCCCTATTTTAAAATCTTTTTTTTTTTAATTTTATGTATATGAATGTTCTTTCTGCATGTACACCTGCAGCCAGAAGAGGGCATCAGATCACATTGTGGATGGTTGTGAGCCACCATGTGGTTGCAGGGAATTGAACTCAAGACCTTCGGAAGAGCAGCCAGTGTGCTCTTAACCCCTAAGCCATCTCTCCAGCCCCTATTTTAAAAAACAGTAAAGAAAGACATTCTTTTCAACTGCACAGATCTTTGTTCTAGTGGAATAAATAGGATTGTTTACCCTAGTATACGTGAAACCCTAGGCCCTAGGGTGGGGTGGACAAAGAAAGAAAAAGCATTTACTGTCCAGCAGACTAAAATAAACATTCAACTACAAGTTGAAAAAAGGGGTCCTAGGATTCATTAATAATGTGTAGAGATGGGGCTAGAGAGATGGCCCAATGGTTAAGAGCACTTGTTGCTTTTGCAGAGGACCCTGGTTCAATTTCCCAGCACCCACATCGTGCCTTGTAACCAACCATCTGTAACTTCAGATCCAGGGGGATGATGCCCTTTTGTGGCCTCTACAGAAACTGCAAGCACTGCATGCACATAACGCGTACCCCCCATACACATAAAATAATGTGGAAAACAAAAGAAATCTCAAGAGAGGGTGGCCTTTTAAATAGAATCTTAGGGTGGACCCAAACTGAATTTTAAGATAAGAATTAAGTATATATTCTTAGAGAAGTATACGTGGGGGGGGGTTCACATTAAAGGAGCTGGGCAAGCAATGGTCATACATAAGGTATATGTTACACTCAAGGGAAAAACTAGGAACATATTTGGATAGAAGGGTGGAAATCAGTGAAGTAATGGGCCAGTAACCAGCCAGAGTCTAGCAGTCCCTGGAGAACCCTGAGTAAAGGGTAAGATGTGGACTGAAATTTCTTTGCTAATTAACCATTTGAAATTTCAGTATTGATGTTCTCAATACCCAGACTCACTGGCAGCAAGTCTACATTTTGCTGCACTCTTGGGCCCTCTCACCCACTTTGTCTACACATTCAGGGGCTGGGAAACAGCTGCTTTCAGGCTAACCAAGAGGGCCACTGCCCCTGAATCACCTCTCTTACACAAGCCATCCCAGGAGGCTAGGCAGCACAGCAACTTGGCAGATAAGGACAGTGTACTGAGTTTCAGCTCTCACCCCAGCCTTGCCCAGTATGCGGGACATGGCTCCCGCATGAAGATAGCAGGGATCATGTTGTAAGGGGAGTGGACACTGCTGTTAGCCAAAGACCAGACTGCGGGAGGTGGGAGGGCGGGAGCTCGATCCCAGTACTTTACTGGCAGCACTCTTGCAGTCATGAAGACGGTCCACGTGACTGTTGCCCTACTGGACAGGTGGTGACACAGGCGGACAGAGCAAAATGAAAGTCGGAGGCAGCCCAGACTCCAAAAGGCTTTCTCCGCAGGCAGTGGCTCTCAACCTTCCTAACGCTGAGACCCTTTAATACAGCTCCTCATGTTGTGGTGGCCACCCTCCCAACCATAAAATCATTTTGTCGCTACTTCATAACTGTAATTTTGCTACTGTTATGAATCATAAATATCTGATTTGCAGGATATCTGATATGTGATGGGCATGCAATAGTCATGCAGTGGACATGGATAAGGTACATGTTACACTCAAGGAAAAAACCAGGAACATATTTGGCTGGATTGGATCAGTGAAGGAATGGGCTGGTGATCAGCCAGTCTATCAGTCACTGTGGAGAATATTGAAGAAGAAGAAAAAAAAAGTAAAGATCCGTGGGGGTCCAGACCCACAGGTTGAGAACCACTGTGACCCAAGGGACCTACTTGGAGTTTGCCCCAGGGCCCTTAGGAGCCCAGGTAAGGCAGTTACCTTCTACCTAAATCACTACAAACTCAGGGAAGAGGGCTAAGTAGGATAGGTAGACGAAAGACGGTCTTCGAGATAAGTCTGGGAATGGCCATCTCCTGGAAGCACAAAACGCAGGCAGCTGAACAAAGAGCCGAGAAGACAGAACAGCTGGGTCTCTCCCTGTTAGGGAGAAGCAGTTATCTCCTTTCCAGGTTCCAGGGAAGATGGAAGTAAAGGTATGTCACAGGAAGGAGGCCTGGCTTCCGAATAGCCTAGAGGAATGAGGCCCTGTGAAAAGGGCCTCGCTGCTGGTCAGGCTGTCTGACCTGGCCCTGACCTCCTGGATAATGATTCCCCAGAGCTAACTTCTCCATCCCAGGGTCACTCTGCTTCTTGACAGTAGTGACAGGCCACTTGCTTAGGCCCTGCTGACCCACTCGGTGCAGCAGAGGCAAGCTCCTGCAGAATCCAGCTCCCAGCAGTTCTGCCCTCCCCACAGGTAGTCCCAGACACCAGGTGACAGAATCCTGGCTAGATTCCTCGTAAGGGTTCCCTCCCTGCCCCCACCAACGGCCAAGTCCTCTGGACAACCATTTGTTCTTTCTTCCCTGAGAAATTCCTCCTCCCTGACTTTGGGGAGCGGCTGGCAAAGACAGAGTGGAAAATCAGTGAGGCTAATGGTGGAGCAATGCAGAAGCCTGAGCCAAGAACACAGCCTTGAGCGGGTCTGCTGCCCTGGCCTCGCTGCTGAGCGGGACACGTGAGTGCCCTCGCATTCTCTCACAGGCTGAGCATTGCCCTCCCACCCCACCCCCTCCACGAGTAAGCACTGGGTACCACCTCTGGGGAGGGGCGTGTGTGACAAGGTAGCCAGGGGAGGTCATTCAACACCTTTTGCTTCATATAATTCCACTCCCATTCTGGAACACTCTACCAGTCTTTTCACAAGAAGTTTTATTGGGGGGGGGGGGTGGTGGCGGGGGTGTATTCTCCTATGTGTTCCAGGCCAGCTATGTGACACTGTTCCTCGGGCTACATAACGACAGAGTGCCTATTAGTGAAACATCCTGATACCTAGCTAGGCTCCCAGGGACCAAAGGCAGCTCAGTGGGGTGGGGATGGGAGGGTTACCAGGGAACTACAACTGAGGCCAGGGCCAGGTTTTGGCAGCACCCCCAGCCTTTCCCCATAGGCACAGGTTTCTGAAGAACAAGGACAAAGCCCCGCTTTGTGGTACACAGGCAGCCTGCAGCCAGCAACAGCTTTTCCATTAAATGTAACCTCTCCTCCCTTCAACCAGCCACCAGATTCCCTCAAATCTGGGTGGGTGGGGGGAGCTGTAAAACCTCAGCCATTAAATCACTTATGAGTTGCAGGTTTCTGTGGATGAAGGAAAGTATTTCAAGACTGGAAGTCTCATGCTCTCTGCTCCATCTAAGGTAGTCAGGACACGGGGAAGGAAGGACTACCACTCCCAACTACCACAAGTGGCCTTGCAAAGTTTTGGACATACCCACTTGCTGATCCCTCAAGTCCTGTTCTCAGGGGAAAATACATGGAAAACAACCCTTCCTCAAGCTCAAATCAGCTCCTAAACTGGTTCTTATCTTTTGAAAGGGGGTATTTCTGCCCCTGGGCCTGTGTCCCAGCTTCATTTTACCCACAAACCTCAAAGTATGATCTGAAACAAACTTAGACTCCGTAATATGGCAAACAGGAGTAGGAAGGAGAGGGAGAGAAGCAGAGGGAGGGAAGGGGAGGGGGAGAGAAGACTGGTTTTCCTGGAACCCTTATTAAATCAACTTTGTAAGGACAGCCAGAAACTGTAGGCCTCCCAGGTCCCTCAGGGGTGTTTGCAGAGACTGCCAGGACTATGCTCAGTCAGGGGAGGGGCTGCCATCTCCTCTCCCCTTCCCCTCCCACAAAGACTTCCCAAAGCTCTCAGTGCAAGCAAGGTCTGGGATGGTTTGTTTTTAGCTTCTGGACCAATCTTTGTCACACAGACTGCAATTGTTTTTGAAGACAAATCGAGGTATTACTTAATAATCAGCATGGCCAAGACTACAACATGCTACATGTCTGTGAGGTTCCAAAAGAGTTCACGCAGCACAAAGAGAAACTAGTCTTCTGACATCAGTCACAGTAAATCTTATGTTCTGCCAAGAATGCCCCCAAGAGCAGGGTTTGGTGGTGCACGCCTTTGATCCCAGTGTTTGGAGGTAGAGGCAGGTAGATCTTTGTGAGTTCGAGGCCAGCCTGGTCCATGTAGTAAGTGCCAGGATAGCCAGGGCTACACACTGAGACTCTGCCACAAAGAAAGTAAGAAATGACATAAGACAACAGTGACCCACATGGACATCACAGGTGAATAAATTCATAATTGTCACACAATTCATTCATTACATGAAATCCTGGAACAAGTTAAACTAATGTATGGTAACAGGAAGTGATAGGAAGCAGGCCAGAGACTGCAAGAAACATGGGAAAAGCTTTTGGAATGAGAAAGCAATCTCTTGACTGGGGTGGCAGTTCCATGGGGTGTAGCACTTATTAAAACTCACTGTACCACCTGTCTAAAATTGGCACATTTTATACTACGTAAATTATTCTTCAATTAACTGCCTCCAGCCTTGACTATTATACAGCCCAGCCGCCCTCCCCCACCTCTCCTATTCCTTCCCCTTCTACTCCCAGAACCACTACAGTGCCTGGAGATGGTGGCACTAACCTTTAATTCCAGTACTCAGTACTGTAAAGGCAGAGGCAGGCAGATCTCCTGGAGGCCAATCTGGTTTAGAGAGAGTTCCAGAACAGCTAGGGATACAGAGAGAACCCCTGCCTCAAAAAACAAAAACTAAAAGCCAAAAAGATCTTAGATCCCCAAGCTCCAACCTCTGTCATTGCCTCGGCTTCCTTTCTCATGTTGGATCCACGCTCAGCAGTTTCAGTGACCCTTTCCCCTCTGCTTAAAATTCCTCATGTTGGGGCTGGGAGAGATGGGTTAGTGGCTAAGAGCACTGGTTACTCTTCAGGGTGACCTGGTTCGATTCCCAGCACCTACATGGGAGCTCACAACTGCCTGCAACTCCAGTTACAGGGCATCTGATATCCTCACACAGACACACATGCAGACAAAATACCAATGCATGTAAAATGATAAATATAAAATCATTTAAAATTCCTTGTGAGGACCTTTCCAAAACTGCCTGCCCGCCTGCAAGTGCCTGGGACAAGATCTGAATCCCCCTGCTTTCCTTTCTAGGGCTGCAAAGAGTTTATTAGAGAAAGGAAGAGGAGAAAGGTAGAGGATGAGGATGAAAAGGAGAAAGAGGAGAAGATAAACGGGAAGGAAGGGGCAGAAAAGATTTGGCATCCAACTACTTAAACCATGGATCCTATTTCTAGAATGCCATTCTGATCCCCGGTTCTCAGTCTCAGTCCCTCTGACTGACATTCAATACAACCATTTATCTCTCCTCGTGACAACAGTGGCAGATGCAAGAATAGCTACTCACACTTTACAGGGAAGTATTTTATCTATATTGTGACATGTAATCCTTTATTTTTTTTCCATTTTAATGATTTGTCACATAATGCAAACAAATGTCCTGAAAGCTGGATCATGTCAGTAAACTTCAAATTTCTCAGCAAGAACCACTTAGATACACTAAGCTTTTCAGCAAGATGTAAGCCTTCCATATGCCAGCTGAATCCAGTTTTTCCACAGCTATTTACTCAATGAGCAATACCACTGTCCATACATCTTAAACCTCTCAACGTCATGAATGCCCTTTATTAAACTCCTTGGAGACCTGTATCTTGGTCTTACCTAAGATAAGTCTTACCCTAAAGTAAGATTACAGGTAAACACCTGTAATCCCAGCACTCAGAAGGCTGTGGTAGAAGGATCATGCGACCAGCTAGAGCTACACAGCAAGATCCTATGTCAAAAACAAAATACTACTTTCTTTTCCTTTTTCTTCTGAGACAGAATCTCCCTATGTAGCCCTGGCCGGCTATACAGAACAAATTGGCCTCAGACTCAAGAGATATGCCTCCAAGTACTGGGATTAAAGGCATGTGCCACCATGGACACAGAACCCTGACTTTCTAGACACATTTCAGTTCCCTGCATGACATTCCCCTTGCATTTATGTTATAACTTCATTGTGCAGTTTAACTATGGTCTGCTAGGGGCTCAGCAATTAAAGAGCACCTGCTGTTCTTGAAGAGGGAAGTGGGATCCCAGCACCCACACAGCAGCTCACAATCATTTTTGTCTTTTTTTTTTGAGACACGGTTTCTCTATGTAGCTTTGGCTGTCCTGGAACTTGCTCTGTAGACCAGGCTGGCCAAGAACTCATAAAGATCCACCTGCCTCTGTTTTCTAAGTGCTGGGTTTATTTGTTTGTTTGAGGTTTTTATTTTTTATTTTTTATTTTTTTGGTTTTTCGAGACAGGGTTTCTCTGTGTAGCCCTGGCTGTCCTGGACTCGCTTTGTAGACCAGGCTGGCCTCGAACTCACAGAGATCCGCCCGCCTCTGCCTCCTGAGTGCTGGGACTAAAGGCGTGCGCCACTACGCTCAGCTTGTTTGAGGTTTTTTGACACAGGGTTTCTCTGTGTATCCTTGACTGTCCTGGACTCACTCTGTAGACCAGGCTGGCCTTGAACTCACCGAGATCTGCCTAACTCCGCCTCCGGAGTGTTGGGATTAAAGGCGTGCGCCACCACGTCTGGCAGAGTTCTGGGTTTAAAGGAGTGCCCCACCACTGCCTGGCACTCACAATCATTCTTAACTTCAGTTCCAGAAGATCCATGAGTCTTCTTCCAGTCTCTGCAGGCACCAAGCACATATGCAACACACATACATGCATGCAGGCAAAACACTCATACACATAAAATAAAAATAAATAAATCTCTAATAAATAAGTACAGTCCGCTTCATATTTAGTATCTCTTCACAGCTTGATGGTAATTGTATACCTACAGCTCTACAGATAGAGACTAAGCTTTTCAGCAAGATGTAAGCCTTCCATATGCCAGCTGAATCCAGTTTTTCCACAGCTATTTACTCAATGAGCAATACCACTGTCCATACATCTTAAATCTCTTGACTTGAGTCTCCAGCATGTTCTAGCTCATCTGTCTTTGGTTCTGCTATTGAATGCAACATGAACATGCCTATTTCAGCCACTGCACCATTTAGAAAACGTCACAGACTCTTCCCTGCTCCTTTCTCAGCACACAGGTTCACCTGCTGATCATCACACAGGTCCCTGACTGCTTAGAATGGCAGTCCTGTACACACAGCCACTCTTTTCATGTACATCCCAAGCCTTACACCCTCTGTATACCAGCCTTCTTTCTCTGTGAGCGGCCACTAACTCTCAAGCCTTTGACAGCAGAAAGATCCCAACGTTTATCCTCCAAGTCCCTCAGAAGCCATCCAGTGTCTTAGGACCAGTAACGGCTTTTGGGTACTTAGAACACACCACAGGCCAGCAGGGCCTCATAGCACTCTTATGCCCCATCGTGCCTCCTGTTCTCAGTCTCTTCAGAGTTCTTTGAACAGGCCATCTCCAAGGCAAACTGTTCATCAGCCCCTCCCCACCATGAGACCTCATTGACAAATTCCAAAAAGGTATGTGCTGGTGACTGCTCGCCGTTATAGAAGATATGTCACTGGAACAGCTTTCTGGAAGCCGCAGGCCATCACCAAGCACGTCTCACTCTAGAACTATCCTTCTCCAAATGTATATTCGTGTCACTCCTTGCCACTCCCAACCCCTACCCCTTTTTATGATGATCTGAGTTAAAGACTGAATGACATGGTTTCCCCAGAATGAAAGCATTCCCCAAGTACCTCACCCCTCTGGCCAAAGGATGTACTCAGCCTTGATGATCTCCACTTCTGAGAAAGTCGGTTAGGTATATGCAACCAAGCCCAAACCAGCCCAGGTATCTTCGGCATTTCGCCAACGAGCCCTTTGCTCCTCTCCAAGGAGGAAGTCTTTCCAGGTGAGTTCATCAACTTCCATGCCAGCAGCCCACCCCGATTCCTCAATTCAGGGGTCCAGCTGACCCTTGGGTTGTTGTCTTACCTTGTTCAGACAAGGTCGGGGCTGGCCTGGCCGTGCAGAGTGTGGCTGTGACCAGCACAGCCCAGAAGAGGAGGCACCTCCAGCCCCACATCCCAGTTCTGCAGTTAGAGGTTGGTGACAAGGCTCCACACCTCCATGGATACTCCACCTTGAGCTTGATCTGCCTTCGCAAGTTAATCCTGGGGAAAGAAACAACAGCTGTAGATGTTGGGGAGGAGACGGGCGAGGAAAAAAAGTAAGTGCATTGCGTCCACGGCCAACCTCCCTAGAAGGTTCTCTGGTACATTACATCCTGACCACAGCTTCCCCTCCCCCACCTCCTCCCTTCCCATCCACTCCCCCTCCATGTCCCTTCAGAAAAGGGCAGGTCTCCCCGGGATATCAACCAAATATGGCATATCAAGTAGCAATAAGATTAGGCACCTCCCCTCATATCTAGGTTGGATGAGGCGACTCAGTAGGAGGAAAAGGTTCCCAAAAAGCAGGCAAAAGCACCAGAAACAGCCCCTGCTCCCTCTGTTAGGAGTCACACAAAAACACCAAGCTACAGAACTATAACAAACATACAGAGGGCCTAGGTTAGACCCATGCAGGCTTCCTGTGGGTCAGTTCAGTTCAGTGAGCCTCTGTGAGTCCAGTTCTGTTGATTCTATGGGTTTTCTTGTGGTATCCTTGACCCCTCTGGCTCCTACAATCCCAGAAGGATGATTCTTAAGGTGCAGAGAATTGAGCCTATCCCAACACCGAATCAGAGGTAACAGCCTCAGTTAGGCTTAATTCCATAATATGGCTGGTCCACCAATGGGGCACTTTTGGGAGCTGATAAACCCTTTAAGAGACAACTATAAGAGAGAGAGAGAGAGAGAGAGAGAGAGAGAGAAACACTATCATGGGAGGTTTTGAGTCAGTTGGGGGCATGCCCTTAAAGAGATCACAGAAATCCAGTCTCACATCCCTCCTCACCCTTTTTGCTCCTGGCCATGAGTGAATGGGATTTCTCTACTACAAAGCAAGTTCGGCAGACTTGCTTTCATCCCACCATGAGGTGTGTTCAAAAGCAACAGTCAATCATAGACTGAAACCTACAAAACTGAGAGTTAAATAAACCTTTTCCCTTTTTAACTTGATTACCTCAGGTATTTTGTAAGCGTGATGGCAAGTTGGATTCCACCCTTAAATTCTACAACTATGTTTTGAGTACAGACTAAGTGTCAAGCTGGCTGGGATGGTCGTCATGAAGTTCTTCAAGATAAAAGCCTTGATCATTTATGAGAGGAAGGACCTCGTGAAAGTCCCAAAGAGCCATATTGTGATCAAGGGGCTTGAGAAAAGTGTGCAGTTTCAGGTACAAAGCACTTTTGGCGATGTGGGTTATGTAGACATGACCACGTCCAAGAAACACCACATACAAGCAGTCCCCCAAATGGAAATGGCATCAAGAAACCCCAGTAACAAAGCTGGGTGTGGTGGAGCACTCCTTTAATCCCAGCACTTGGGAGGGAGAGGCAAGCAGATCTCTTGAGTTTGAGGCCAGCCTGGTCTACATAGTAAGTTCTAGGATAGTCAGGGATACATAGAGAAACCCTGTCTCAAAACCCTCAAAAAAGAAACCTGAGTCACAAATATGTGGTAAGAGTTTTGTTTCTTTAAAAAAACTCTAACAAAAAATGACCCCGGCGGGGGGTGGGGGGGCACGCATTTAATCCCAGCACTTGGGAGGCAGAGGCAGGCGGATCTTTGTGAGTTCGAGGCCAGCCTGGTCTACAAAGCGAGTCCAGGACAGCCAGAGATATTCAGAGAAACCCTGTCTCGAAAAACCAAAACAAACAAACAAACAAAAAACCCAGTTATGATATGAGAATTTGTTTTAATCCCAAGTGTAGGGCTGCTTCAGTTTGTCCACACCTGTAAACTATATTAAGTGCCTCCTACACTAGCAGGGGCATGGTTTAGCCTGCTGCAGAAACTTTAATTCTGAAGACTCAGCAGAGGGGTATAAAAGCCAGGGCTCCAAGAGGAAAAGGCGGCACTCTGAAGAAGAGGTTGCTGCTCTTCCTGCTGCTGTTTGCTGTTGTTAATTTGCTGGACTCCTGGATTTCTGACTACTGAGACTAATTTTGCCCGCCTCCCCCCTCTCCCCGCCCCCAGGAAAGAACTGGACAGCCATGTCAGCAGGAAGTAGCTCAGAGACCTATGTCCCTTATCCCTCTAATCTTCTTTGTCTCCCACCTAATGTTGGGGGGTTGGAAGGAATAAGGGTTGGAAGGGAGGTAGAGGTTTAAGTACCATATAGTATAATATATATCATATATATAATAATATCATGTAATAAGACAAAAATAATAAAGCCACATCCTACATAAAGATATGACTCTCTTAAGATCCAAACAGTACAAAGGCAGCAAGCATCCTGCTGAGCCCCTTAAGGACTTCTGAAGCCTAAAGAGGTTAAACACAAGACGTCAAAGAATCCCAAGCACAAGGTAGGCAAACTTGCTTTTATCGCTCACCCCAAGCTTGGGAACTGGATTTGTGGCTACGTGGCCAAGAGTTGCAGGCTGTGCCAACCAAAGGCTAAGGACCAACTAAGGCTAAGGGTGCAACTGTAGCTCAGGATCCAAGGTGTCTAGGCCCTTGTGAAGGCCCGAGTAAAGGCCTCACTTCTCAGGGTGAAAGCAGATGGACGGGGTGACCTCAACCCCTGCCACATACATGCACTATTTATAGATGGTTGTTGCCCTTCGAATGTTAGAAAACAAAACAATAACAGCAAAAAAAAAGAAGAAAGAAGAAAAGATCCTGCCACAAGTTTAAGTATTGGGCCACCACTGCAAGAGCCAGGAATCGGATGACTCCGGTGACACAGGACAAACCAATTCCTCTGGTGATAGAGAGGTAAAGAGTGGAGGAGCAAGTCCAGAAGCAGAAGCCACGCCTTTAATCCTACCATTCTGGAGGCAGGAAGGTCTCTGTGAGCTCAAGGCCAGCCTGGTCTACACAGTGAGTTCCAGGACAGCCATGGATATGTAGAGAGAGCCAGAAAGAAAAGAAGAGAAAGCAGAGAGGAAGGGAGGGAGGACTGAGGAAGGAAGGAAAAGAAAAAAAAAAACAGAAAAAGGAGGCAAGCTGGGTGTGGTGGCAGAAGCCTTTGATCCCAGCACTCAGGGAGGCAGAGGCAGGTGGATCTCTGTGAGTTCAAGGCCAGCCTGGTTTACAAAGTGAGTCCAGGACAGCCAGAGATACACAGAGAAACCCTGTCTCCAAAAACCTAAAAAAAAGAAAGAAACAGGAGGCAAGTACTGGTTCAGAGCTTCAGGCTGCACAGAATATGGAGATCCTGATAAACCTCCCCAGAGAACTTGTTGTTTTGCGCTGGGGATGGCTAAGCAAACGCACTACCCCAGAGATCCATCCCCAGCTCTCCAGGGCCTCACTTTTTGCCTCAACATTCTACCAGCCTCCCTCCCAGGAATGCATGCTTCACCACTACTTAGGGTGAAGACCGAGCAGGACACTGCAAGGCAGATCCAGCTAGCTCTGATGGCTACCAACTACCAGCAATGAGTAGAGAAGTCAGGTGAAAGAGGAAGGCCCTATAGAGGCACAGGCAAGGGCTTGCAGAGGCTGCCTCAAAGGTAGCTTACTCAGCCCTAACCAAAGCCATGGATTCTCTAGCTCTGGACCCTTCTCGTGTTTGTGATGATGATTTTTTGAGATTGTTTATGTTTTATTTTGTTTATTATTGGTGTGTGTGTGTGTGTGTGCAGCACACGTGCAAAGTTCAGAGGACAACTCCATGCAGTCGGTTCTCTCTTCCTACCTTTATGTGAATTGTGGGGACTGAACTCAGGCGGCAAGCAAGCACCTTCACTCCATGAGCCTTCTCACTGGCCCTGTAGTGGTAAAATTTTAAACTTCCTAGGGTCCTAAGGAAGAGATGATTGGTTGAAAAAATATCAAGTGACAAGAACTTGCTGGGTACTGTGTATGGGGGTGACCATCTCTGTTTTCCAGGTGTTTTCTGTCCTCAGAGCTCCAGGAAACGATCCAAGCTATTCAGAGAATCTGCTTCCGGAACATGCCCTAATGTGGTGTTTCAGCCCTGCTCCCCCCTGAGCCAGGAAGGGCCCCTCTCTAGTGAGTCAGTCCTGGCTGGCAGAAAACCCCCGAATTCTTGGCCAGCAGAGTATGTATGTACTAACCACTAGCTGTCTCCAAAGGCTTACTAAAAAAATAAAATTAAAAAAAAATTAATAACTTCAAACCAAAAGCAAAGTAAATATTTCTCTTCCGGTTTTGTTTCCCATTCTGAATTTAGGAAAGGGACTAGAAATGGAAGGAAAATTTACTGAATACTCTGTGGAGCCTACACAAATAAAATACATTTATAACTACAAAACTTCCTTTATTCCTCCTGCTCTGTTTCTAAGGGATAGTATAATCTCTGCTAAAAGATAAAGAAACTGGGGGCGGGGGGGGGCGCGATTTGAGTGTTCCAAGAACTTAAGTACTCTGCCCAAGGAAACAGAGATGTTGGTACACTAGAACTTGATCACCCGGGTTTTGGGGACATTAATTCAAGGTGGGAGAATGCAAATAATTGGGCCACACCTAACTGGGGTATAGCTCAGAGGAAGGATGATAACCTAGAACATGGGAGGCCCTGTGTTCATCCCCAACACAGAAAATAAAATTGAAATTAATTTTAATTAATAAAATACAAATTAACTCTCCATCTGATGCAGACACAGGCGGACTCCCATATACTGCAGAAACGGAGAGGGTAAGGACAAACCCAAGGCAACACTGGAAATTTCGAGTTTCTGATTCTCTGTTTCTTTGGTGGGCAGAAAGAACTTTAGAAACCTTTCAGGACCCAGGATCAGGCACAACCTCAGGCCTGAAGACACCTCTAAACCCACACACCTCACATTCCAAAGACACATCTAATCAGTATAGGCCTGTTATCTGCAAAGGTACACTTGACAACAAAAAACTTGAGCCCCACAGTAACCTGAGCACTAAATCTTTAGTGTCAACAAAGGGCGGGTGGGAGGAGGTGGTATCACTGTGAGATGATTGATTAGACCACAGCTTCCACCTGTCCCCTGAGATGTCTGCCCACCTACCTCCTCCTCCTAGGTGTGGGCTGGCTGCAGCCCGTCTTCTTTCATCCCTGGTACTGAATGGACTTCGGACACTTGAGACTATTCTGGCACCTTCCCTCTGACTAATGTCAGAGAGAGGTACAGGAGTACCTCAAACTGCCCAACAAAAGTAAGCTGTAGACACTTGGCCTCGTGATACCAACTCCAGGAATGAAAAGGTTGCTGGGTACATGCCTGCACGGCTTCACACATCTGCAGAGCATGCAGTGACACAAACCACGAATCCAAATGCTATGTGGAATCCTAGAAACTGGCACCTTAGCCGTTAGGAATCGCCTCCTTTTAACAGACAGGACCAAGTAGCCTTGCAGGCGCACACAGCGGTTTCCCTGAGGGCTACGATCTATTTCTCCATCAGTCCCTCCACTATCAGCTGAGGCTCCCAGATTCCACAGCCCAATTGCCTAGACAAAGAGGTCTTCTGAGGGCAACGAGGAGACCACAGACCTCAGTTTTCATACTTGTGGGAAGGCTAAAATATTTGTCCTGACTACATCCGGATGGTTATAAGGACCAAATTAGACAGTGTGGAAGACATTGAGAGTGTCTCTTTTAAAGTATTTATGCGACAGGAGTTTCAATGTATCTAGTGGGAAGCTGGAGCCTTGTACTTCTAATTCTAATAAAGAGTCTATTAATATCAAACCTTTGTCTAAATAGAATGCAAGAAAACTAGCTGATGTATCCAGGGTCAAGTATTTGTCGTTTCTTCTTTATCCTCATGTTCCTTTTTTTTTTGAGACAAGGTGTCTCTGTGTAACTGTCCTGGAACTCACTCTGTAGACCACGCTGGTCTTGAATTCAGGTCCGCCTACCTCTGCCTCCTCGGTTCTGAGATTAAAGGTGTGTGCCACCACCGGCCACCTTCTCCTCTCCCTCTTAAGGATTTTATTTGCACGTGTGACTGCATGCGTGTGTGGGGTGTGATTGTGTGCCACATGTGCATCGGTGCCCAACAAGTCCAGAAGAGAGGGTGTCATATCCATTGGAGCTGGAGTAAGAGGTGGTTATGAGCCACCTGATGTTGGTCCTGAGAACTGAACGCTGGTCCTCCTGAAGGACGGCAAGAGCCATCATGTCTTCAGCCCATGGGCCTTCATCTCCCTGTTCTCTCGAGAAGGCGGCCAATGAACGCTTTTATTCATGACACTGGCACCATGGGACAGTTACCCTGGGCTTTGGCTTCACACCTGAAGGAGACCAGACCATTTGGCTTCTACATGACAGGTGGTTACAAGGAACAAGTGCGTGGCACAGCAAAGAGCCTACAATCTATAGCGTCTAGTCTAATGGAAAAAAATAATAGAAAAGTGCACAGACCCTCTGAAACCGGAATGAGCCACCAGGTTGAGGTATTGGGAACCAAACCCACATTCTCTGAAAGAGTAGCCAATGCTCTTAACCCCTGGGCCATCTCTCCAGATCCCAAACTCCTTGAATTGAATCATTCCTTGACATACTCTCCTATAGGACACAAGCTTCCTCCTTTCCCACAGGTGTTCTGCCCCCACCATCCTCACATCCTTAACACTCTGGACCTAGCTGGCAAATCTGGTAGCTCTTGGCCACATTGCAGCTGTTGAGCTATTGAAATATGGCTCCTGCCAACTGGAGTGCGCTAAAAGTGGAAAACAGACACTGCTCATGAACATTTAGCAGGAAAAGAAATAAAATAAAATATCTTACCAATTTTTTTTATATTGGGGCCAGATACAGTGTATACTTTAGCATGCTTGAAGCTCTAAGTTCAAATGCCAGCACTTTCAAATTTTTATATTGATTACATGTAAAGGGAAATTTTAGAAATATCAACTATATAATATAATAACATAATATAAATACAATGTATTCTTTTTTTTTTTTTCGAGACCGGGTTTCTCTGTATAACAGCTCTGGCTGTCCTGGACTCGCTTTGTAGACCAGGCTGGCCTGGAACTCACAGAGATCCACATGCCTCTGCCTCCCAAGTGCTGGGATTAAAGGGTGCGCCACCACCGCCCGGCTACAATGTATTCTTAAAAGTTAAACAAATAAGTTTAAAGTGGACTTCGCCTGTTTCTTCTCATATACTTTCAAATGAGGATACTACCACCCCAAAACTTAAGGAGGTTCTCACTGAATTTGGGGGTCTCTTTCATACACAATTAGGTCAGACCCAACCTAAACAATGGAGCTCATCTCACAAACCTCTGCTTCCACATGCCTCCTAGCTCAGCCCATCCCTCTGATTCCCAATTAGTTACCAGCTCCTCTCCCATGGTGCTTACATCAACTTCCGGAGAACTACTCATGTTCCCCACCCTCTACTCTCGCCAAAGGTGCGGGGTAGTTTTACGACAATTTAACACAAACTAGAGTTGTTTTGGAGGAGGGAACCTCAGCTGAGAAAATCCCCCACCAGAGTGGCCTATAGGCAGGCTTGTGATGTATTTTCTTGCTCCGTGACTGATGTGGGAGGGCCCAGCTTACCATGGGCAGTGCAACTCCTGGGCTGGTGGTCCTGGGTAAGAAGGAAAGAAAGCAGGCTAAGCAAGCCATGAGAGCAAGCCAGTAAGCAGCACCCCTCGGCGGCTCCATCAGTCTCTGGTTCCGGATTCCTGCCCTGTTTGAATTCCTCTTCAAGTTGCATTTGGTCACCACTCAACAGAAGCCCTAAGACACCAAGAAACTGTGGGCTTCAGGGAGGCAGGATCGGTGCCTAACTGAGGGCAATACCCTCATCCCTCAGCATATGAGGTAGAGACAGACGTAGGAGGTGGGGACATCTTTGTTAAAATGGAAAAGAAGGCAAGTGAGACTGAGAAGATACAAACCCAGGCCTAGGACCCTCTTTGTGAAATGTCTGGAACCATCCATGTTTCGGATTTAGAATATTTGGATAAGCTTTGCCAGTGAGATCCAAATGTGAAATCCCAAATGCTTTACTGTGTGAAACTCTTTGACTGCCAACATGACAGTGTATCTGGGAGTCCAGGTTTCTCAACCTGTATATATTCTTCAAGAAAAAAAGAACAGACTTTTCAGGGAAAAAGAAGAAGCCACAGCCTACTCCCCCGTGCTAACCAGCCACGATACCCACAGAGAAAAATGTTCTAAAATATACTTAGGTCCCAGAATTGATTGAGGGCTATGATACAAAAATATGAACACCTTTAGATAAGAATAAGACTCACTAAGCAATAGAGGTAGTTTCCCCTCACACATCACTTTAATACACATTTTTAAACTCTAGAGTAGTTTTGGTTACAGAATTGTAACTGGTACAAAAGAAACGCTAATTGTGGGGCCAGAGGTAACTCAGCTTGCTGGCATAGCTGAAGACCATCACTCCATTCTAGTGAGTTTGGCTCTGATTTCTGTGGCCTGTGTTGATACACACATACATATAGATAAAAAGAAAAGAAAAAGAAATGCAATGCTTGTGTGTTTTATGAAGAAGTTCAGTTTATTAAAAATATTTAAGCATTAAGAGAAGGAAACAGGCTTTCAGAAAGAAAGACACACCCAAGGTTATGGGTGTGGATTTCTCTAAAGGACAGTAGCCTAGTTTATTTTGCATCTCTGGAGAAGTATCCAAAAGATTGGCAACAGAGCTTGGATTTAGTTTTAGTAGTAAAACTGCTTGCCTAGCAAGTGCAAGGCCCTAGGTTCAATTCCCAACACTGTTGAAACAAAACAACCTCTGTGTGTGTGTGTGTGTTCAAATATATGAAAAGTATCTAAATGTGTTTTATATAAAAAAATTAGTAGTAGCTGTATGGGTGCATAGTGCATGAGTGCATGTCTATCATCTCACAGTAAGGAGGCTGAGGCTGGAATATCTCGAGTTTGAGGCCAGCCTGGGCTATATGAAAACCTGACTCAAAAACCAAACAAGGTCTGGAGAGATGGCTCAGAGGTTAAGAGCACTGGCTGCACCAGGTGTGGTGGCACACACCTTTAATCCCAGCACTGGGGGGGGGGCAGAGGCAGGTGGATCTCAGGGCCAGCCTGGTCTACAAAGTGAGTTCAGGACAGCCAGGGCTACACAGAGAAACCCTGTCTTGAAAAAACCAAAAAAAAAGGAAGGGGACTGGCTGCTATTCCAGAGGTCCTGAGTTCAATTCCCAGCAACTACATGGTGGCTCACAAACATCTATAATGAGATCTGGTGCCCTCTTCTAGCTTGCAGGCATACAGACAGACAGAACACTGTATACATAATCAATAAATGAATAAATCTTTAAAAACAAGCAAACAAACAAACAGATAAACAGGGCCTGGAGAGAAGGCTCAAGAATGATCTGGACCTCATTCCTAGCAACACAAAGTGGCTCACAACCACCTGGAGCTGTAAAGCCCTCTTCTAAATGCCTCAGGGACCAGAAATGCAAATAGTACACACACATATATGTAGACAAAACACTTGTACACATAAATAAAGCTAAGACAAACAAACAAAAACACAGCGAGAAAAACAACAAAAGAAGCCTAGCCATTGAAGACAGGACGTAAGAGTGGAGTGTTACCTTATTCTTGAATTCCTTACCCAGGTGAACACTATTTCTAGGCTTGGGTGGGACCACAAATGGGGCTTCTTCCGGAAGGGATGTAGTAAGTAAAGAATTCCTGTTTAAAGACAATACAAACTTGAGGGGAAAAACAAATATCCTATCCCAAATGAGGTACTTGATCCCTCTGGAAACACCAGCACCTTTCCTACAGATCCACATCTGGACTCTGGGTACATTTAGACCTTTTCCAGAGCCCCGGGGAAGAGAAATGCAAGACAAATTTCCCAAGAGGAAATTAAACTCCTCTCAAGTGATGGGAGCGAGGCCTTTTCAGAACAAGACATCAGAGTCAATTCGAACTCTTTTTCCTATTTGCAGCACAGGCCCAGACTTTCCAGGGAGGAAACGGTCCTCGTGAGGGCCATGCTAGCTCAAACTCAACCTGCAGAAGGTGACCTTGAACCCCTGATCCTTACGCCTCTAACTCCAGAGTACTGGAAGTCATCCTGGATGGCTTTCCTAGGAAGCTCCTCAAAAGTAATTTTGATGAAAGAGGTTACAAAAATTGGAGGCAAGAGAAGGGGCCTTTGAGGCCAGCAAGATAGCGCAGCAGGTGAGGAAGTGAGGCTTCTTGCTAAACTTGACTTAGATCCCTTGAACCCACAGGGTAGGAGAAAACCTAGTTCCTTTAATTTTTTTAAGATTTTATTTCCAATTACAGGTATATGTGTGTGCATATGCTTGTGTCAGGGTAGCTGTCTGTAGAGACAGTAGATTTCCTGTGAGCAGCCTGCTGTGCATGCTGGGAATTAATTGAAACCGGGTCCTTTGGAAGGGCAGCCAGTGCTCTTAACTGCTGAGTCATCTCTCCAGAACCACATCTTGCAACCTATTCTCTGATCTCCACTGGAGCACCGTGGCACCCATATGCACACACATAAATAAATGTAATTTTGATTTTTTAAAAAGTTTTTCGAGACAGGGTTTCTCTGTGTAGCCCTGCCTGTCCTGGACTCGCTTTGTAGACCAGGCTGGCCTGGAACTCACAGAGATCTACCTGCCTCCACCTCCCAAGTGCTGGGATTAAAGGCGTGCGCCACCACGCCCGGCTAATTTTAGTAAATTTTTTTTGAAAATGGCCTTCAGAGACATTAGCTGCTAAACCTCAAGTTCACACAAACAAGTCTATTTTAGGAGTCTTGCATGAGGTCAGTATCACAAATAAGAAGCAATCCCTAACAGCAAAGTCCACAGATCCTCCTGGTCTCCCAAGGTTGGAGTCTGCCTATGCAAATGCGCCATTTAATTTTCTCATCTGGAGTCCATCCTGAAGAAAGCTAGCTCTGGTTTAGGGTGTACTTCTAACTCTCTCCCACAAGGAGACATAATATCCGTGATGGCCCCTTCAGCTTCACTGGCTATTCAGAGTACCAACTTAACCTTCCAACATGCTTCATGGCCAAGGAAAACAACACTCTAAGACAGTATGCCTCGGAGCCAAAGGAAGCGATGTCCACTATCCTCCAACCTCTCATTGTGAAAATACCTCTGAAACTGGCATTCGAGAGACACATAGCTCTCAGTCCATTGCCCCACATTGAAAAGCTGACACTCAGTTATGACTAAGAGTAAATGCAACATATTTCAAATAGTTTATCACTGATGAAGTGCATAACCGTCCCTGTTGGAACCAAGCCCCAAACAGCGTCTCAGTCCCCAGACACCCAGCACTGTGTGGTCAGCAGGGTCCCAGGAGTGCGTCCCAACTGGGCAAATATGTAAACAAATCATTAGGGAAGGAGGCAAGCCATCAGCGCAGTTGGCTGGTATTAGTTGAGCTTGCTGGCCTGAGGTCACTGAAAGGAAGAGACACCACCCCAGCGTAGGGTAATTGGCTTAGACGAGGGCCGGTCCCAGGGGCCCTGCTACTTAACTTTAAGACAAGCCCTAGAGAGGAAACCCGGAGCCTGGCCAAGGGAGGAAAGCGGCCACTTTCTGCTCAACCATCTCAGGGCAACGGTTCTACAATTTAGATACTATTCCAAAAAAAGCACTGGTCCGGAGGTGCGAAGACCAGAGCACATCTGCGAAGGAAACAGTCACCTTAATTACCATGTCTGGAGAAAGTGCGATTTCATTACAGCCTCCAAAACTACCGCCCCAAGAAGGAAACCAGAGAAGTTAATTTCAATTTAACTTAACAGACTGGAGAGAGGGTGAGAGGTACCGACCGGCTCTTCCCACCCTGCCGCCAACTTTGGACCCTTTGGATGCTTCACTATTACCCCCACCCCAGGGAGTATTGCAAAAACTGGACATTCCGTCCCTGGTCCTGGCGTCATTATTTGAACAGAAAAAAAAAACCCACTCCATTTTAAGCTTCTGAGGGCTGCAACCCAGGAAACTCAGTGAAAAAACAAGGTGCCTGTGGCTGCCACAGCACCAGGCGCCGCACCCTGCTCCCCACATAGAGGACGAAACCCGCGAGGGACCCGGACGCGTGGCGATAGGTGGACCCGCGGTGTCCACACGGGCAGACATTCCAGCTATAATTAAAGGGACAGGCGATGCTTTGGTTCCAGTACAGGTCAGGGCCAATTTTGGCCACCTCTAGTAAGTAAGCCGCTCCCAAGTGGGTAGTCCAGAGAACTAACCGCCACATCTCCCGAGGCGATTCTTCGACACGACGCTTCCACCCATCGCCCACCACCGGCATGAGAGACTAGTGCGGAGGAATTCAAAATCACTTGCGATCTACAACTTTCTTTTCTCTTCCAATCCTAAAGCCTCCTCTCCGGGATTGTTAAGGGGTGCTGCCGGTGGTGGTAAAGACTAGTCGAAGAATCTCAGTTTTAATTTGGGGGAGGAAGAGGGATGTTTAATAATGCGGCTGCGGTGTACCCGCGTAGGGTGAAACGGAACCAGATGCGGCAGCTACATCTGGGAAATGGGGGGTGGGGTGGGGGAGAAAAACGCCGTTGCAAAAATGCCTTGCAAATGAGTTAATAGCTTCTAGGCCCAGAAAAAAAAAAATCAAAAAAAACTCCCTCCTGCACTCCCAAGGTGTCCAGCTGCCTCACTGGAGGTAAATGTCAATTACAAACCCCATCTATTAAAAAATAAGAAGTCAGTGAATTCCTCCAAAATTATGGGTACTAGGCCGTCTTACTCCGCCGGAGACACCACCAGAGGAGACGCGGGAAGAGCGGAGAGGGGGGTCTGGGCCAGAGAAGCAACAAGCGGGCAGAGGAGGGCTCCGCACCGGACAAGCTCTCGTCCCTTCCCCCACTTCCCAGAACGATCCAGACCCGCGGGCCCCCTCCCCTTTCCCAGACCCCTTCAGGAGTCCTCTAGGTCTAAGACTAAAGAGAACATCACCACCACCACCCCTCAGAAAGGGGGGATCTTTGCTCGCCCTCCGCTCAAGCCAATTCAGCCATTTGGTGACGACACCTCCTTCAAACCTATTCCAAGACAAGCTAACCTTCCCCGCCACTTCCTTTCCCCCCTCGAGTCCCCAGCCCGGACCCCTGACTTGCCCAGAGGTGGGAAAACACTTGAAAAGATCCCAGATGTGGGGTGCTGCGCCCAAAGCCACCGGCTGAATCGGGGCGAGTCCTCAAGAGGACCAAAAGAGATGGAGTGTGCATACACGCGCGCACACACACACCCTCCATCTCGCAGCCCACTCCCGCCCTCCTCCCCAACCCGGGAACCCACGGCCTCCGCCGCCTCCTCCTCGGCGGGGAGGGAGGGTCCGGGTCTGGCCTCGGAGCGCAGCAGCGGCCTCGGCAGCTCCGGAGCGCGAGTTGGCGGAAAAGTTGGGCAGCAGCAGCGGGCCCCTCGCGGGGAGGGGGCGCGGGCTGCGAAGCCGGCTGAAGGAGGAGGGACAGGGGCGCCGGGGAGGGAGCGGAGCTGGAGGGGGGGCGGTGATCGGAGGAGGGAGGCGCGGGCTGCTGCGGCGGGCGAGGCGCGGGGGCCGCTCGGGACGCCCAGCCAGCGGGCCGGCTCTGCGGGCGTCGGCGGGGCTCTTACCTCACTTGGCGCGGCGGTCCCGCCTCTGGAGAGCTCGCCGTGGCGCGGCGGGTGTCTCTGTCTAGCGCTCCGGCCGCTCGCCTCCGGGCTCCGTTCAGGTCCTGGCGGGGTCGCGAGAGCTCCGCGGCCGCGGCACGACTCCAGGCGGCACTCGGAGCCCGGCGCCTCCAGCCCGGGCGGGAACAATGGAGCCGAAGCTAGTGCCCCGGAGGCGGGGCGGGCGGGGGAGGGCTCGGGTCAGCCGCCGGGGGTCCCCAGATCGTGCGCCCCCCGCTCTCCAGTACGCGGCAGTGGCGGCGGCGGGCGGCTCACGCTTCTGGCAGCCCGGGTTCCATCGCCCCTCCGGAGGCTACGGCGTGCATTGGCTGCAGCACTGGTGCGGTGCGCCCCTGGGACGGGAGAAAAGTCCTCGGTCTCCGCTGCTTTTCCAGCTGCGGCGCGCGCTTGCGGCCGGCGAAGGCGAGGTCGCCGCAATGCGCTAAGCACAGTCTCCGTCCGGTCCGGACGTTGCGGCCCAGCTCCCTGCGCAGCCCGGGTCCTCGGCACGCAGCAGTTGCACCGGCGTTCCGGCTCCCGTTCGGCGCCACCCGCTGCCTAGGGCCCTGCAACGGTACCCGCAGGAGCGCTCCGAGCGCTGTGCGCCGGCGAGGCGCGAGGACTCACTCCCTCACTCCCACCCGGCGCTGGTCCCACCTCCTCTCCTCCCCCTGCAGTTGCCTGCTGGGCCTTGTAGTTCCTCGAGTCGCAGCCCGGGAAAAGCCCGGAGCGAGCAGAACTGCTTTTAAAGTCTGGTCTGGCTTGAGCATCAGCCTGGAGGGCGCACGAATTTCAGGCCTCAAACAGATCAGCAGTTTGGGGACCGGAGAGGAGGGTGGGGAGGGGCGGGATACTGGCTAGAATTTTGAGGCTGTACTTGGCAACACGGTCTTTAGATATCTGTGTGCCTTGGGGTACGATTTTCGTGCTGCAAATCTCAGTTTTCCTGTCTGTAAAGGAAGATAGCAATACACATAAAGTGGAGGAATAAATAGGACCCTCACATAGTTCAAAATAAATACAAGCGGTTTTTATTGATGGGTAGGTCATCCTTCCCCCTTAGACCTTTTCCTTGAATCTCAACGTTTCCCAGCCACATAATTTAGGTTTTGTGGTTCACACTGGAATGGACCCTGAAAATTCTATAGTGCCATTCTTGGTAGCCTCAGAATCACCAGTTTTCAGTGAATGTTCAGGAAGCAAGCAAGTGATGTTAAGGAGAGAGGGTTTTTTGTTTGGATGGTTTTGGGGGGGGGCGGGTGTTTGTTTTGGTTTGGTTTAGGAATTAATCAGAGTCAACCCAGAGCATAGAGGTATGTTATGAAACTCAAGAAAAATAAATGAAATGCCCTTCCTACTGGATCCATCCAGAGTGGTTAATCTGTGGTTCTTTAATCCAATGGACACGAATCATGTTGGGAATGTTGAAAAATACGAAGTCTTGGTCCTACTTGGGCATGAGGAATCATTTGCCTAGACTGCAGGAGCTCAGTTTCCAGCACTGAATAAGTCGAAAGTGATGATATACACCTGCAGTCCTAGCCCTGGAGAATCAGGGGCTCAAGATCATCACTGGCTACGGAGGGAGTGAGAAGATAACCAGTGCCACAGCCCTGTCCAAACATATAAATTAAAGGGGGGGTGTAGGGGTTAGATAAATTAGATTTAGAAAATATATAGGGGTTTCTGATACTGTCTCTTAATTCGGGGCATGAAGAGCATTATCAGCATGTGGACTAAAAACAGGAAACAAACAGGAGACTTAATAGACTGAAGTCAGGAAAAACAGGAAAGACTCAATAGACTGAAACACAAGATTGAAGTCAGGAAAACAGGAAAGATTTAATGGACTTGAAGAAACAAAGTATCTGGCCTGACATTGTTTTCAGCTGCTAAGTGGGCGGAACCCAAATTAAGCTGAAACAGAGTTCCTCCTATTTAAGGACAGTTGCATGGAGCCCAGAAGAAGAAGAGGCCACCTGATGCTAGAGAGCTCCAAGAGTCCTGCTGAAAAAAGGGCTGGCCATTGATGGCCAGCTCTCTCCCTGAAGCAGAAAGAAGCTGGTGAGCAAAGAAAGCCTGAGCAAGACACCAAAAGGCCAAGTACTAAACCCTGTGGCTCAGCTTTTGCCTAGAGGGGTTTGATCTGTCCAATCAGTGGCCTAGGGGAAACTGTGCCTGGCTTTAAGGACTGAGACAGAGCAGCTGAGTTCCTGATTCAAAAGAAGTAAGTTGTCCTGCAGACGGCTGGGGTCTCCCACAAAGAAGAAAGCATGAAGCCTTATTTAAGGTGAGACTGCAATAACCAACTTACCATGACGAACCTGCATCTGAGAGATCCAGAAAAAGGTCTGCTAAGTGCGTTAAAGAATCTATAACAAGCCGGGCAGTGGTGGCGCACGCCTTTAATCCCAGCACTTGGGAGGCAGAGGCAGGCGGATCTTTGCGAGTTCGAGGCCAGCCTGGTCTACAAATTGAGTCCAGGACAGCCAGGGCTACACAGAGAAACCCTGTCTCGAAAAACCAAAAAAAAAAAAAAAGAATCTATAACAAAGACTGTGTTCCTAATGACTGAGGACCTGCCCCAGAGACTGTATCATTCTAAAAGGTTAGAAAAATAATTATCAATAGGTTTAGTGGATAGGTTAAAGGAGTTGTAAGAATTTATAGGATTAATAGTTAAGAAATTGTTGGTGTTTGTTATAAGTGAATTTAGTAATACATAAATAAGTGTTAAATAATAATTTAAAGTTCGGTTACGGTGGGGGGGGCACGACTGCGGGTGCAGCTTACCTGGAAGACAGAGCTTTGATTCCAGCACATCCCAAACCTGACTAGGGGGCCAATGCCTGTAGATTTGCTACATAACAATGGGGTGCAGGGTGCTCTACAAATCTTCCTAAGGGTTCATGGTGACTTGGATGTGAAGTCTAGTTGGGGACCACTGGAAAGGTGGGAAGTGTGCCATGCCAGGTGTGAAGATTATTTCCACCTTTTCTACCACTGAAAGATTTTGGACATGTCATGCACCTATAAAAACAAGTCTCTATGGGTCTCCTCCATAAGAATCAGACTGCATAATGAGTGTAGGTACACCAAAAAGGTTATACATGTAAAAGTCATGTTAGGAAAGTGAAGGTTGGGGAAAATGGCTGTTGATGAGTTTACTGATTTATTGACATTGGGGGGGGGTTGTTGTCATTTTTGTTTTGTTTTAGGTTTTTTGTTTTGTTGAGACAGGGTTTCTCTGTGTATCCCTGGCTGTCCTAGATTCACTTTGTAGACCAGGCTGGCCTTGAACTCACAGAGATCCACGTGCCCCTGCCTCCGGAGTGCTGGGATGAAAGGCGTGTGCCGCCATGACCAGCCAGGATTGCTTTTTTTCCCCCTTTGGGTTTTTTTGTTTTTGTTTTTAGAGATAGGCTTATGCTGTAGCCCAGGATAGCCTATAACTCACAATGTAGCCTCAAACTCAAGGCAATCTTCCAACCTTTGCCTCTTGCCTACTGAGACAACAGTTTATAAGCCCGCACCATGACTAAGCTAGATGTTTAGCTCAGTGGTAGGCCCTATGGTTAGCATATACAAAATGATCTGAGTTCACATTTGGGGGAACATACAGAGAGAATACATTTATTGAGTGAATAATTAAAAAAAAACTACATTAAAAAAAAAAAGACAGAGGTGCTGGAGAGATGGTTCAGCGGTTAAGAGCACTGGCTGTTCTTCCAGAGGACCCAGGTTCCGTTCCCAGCACCCACATGGCAGCTCACAACTGTCTGTAACTCCTATTCCAGAGGATCTAACACCCTTACACAGATATGCATGCAGTCAAAACACCAACCAATATATAAAAAACAAAAAACAAAACCAGAAATGACTGTGGAATAAATGAACGGCAGCCAGTGTTTAGGGGTTATCAGCCCTATAAGCCATATCCTGGCATCCTTCAACCCCTTGGCTCCTAGTCAGGCCTCAATTAACCTTCTCACAGAAGCTACCGAACTACCAAACAGCCTTCTCTGCCATTCCCAGCCACCTGGAGATGATACTGCCTCCTGCTGTACCTACTGACTGGATATTTAACATGGTTTTGTTGGTTGTCTTTTTTTGACCTTGTGGTTTTTCTCCAGCAAGCTTCTAAACAGTTCTAGGGCAGGTGGTCCCACCAGTGTGCCTCATCTGTCTCAAGACAGTTTTCTTGAGATGCGTACATCTGTTGTTTGGGGACTGGATGTATGTGAGAAACATGGATTACCACGGAAAGATACCTACCACTTGAGGCAATGATGGGGAAGGGGAGTCATGGAAAACGCACAACTCGCCTGGCGTGGTGGTGCAAGCCTTTAATCCCTGCACTAGAGAGGGAGAAAGAGAGAGGAAGGAGGATCTCTGTGAGTTCAAGGCCAGCCTGGTCTACAAAGGGAGTCCAACACAGCCAGGGCTATTATACAGAGAAACCCTACCTCAAAGAACAAATTTAAATAAAAAAAAAAAAAAGGAAAAAGAAAAAGGAAAATGCAGAGCTGACTACTGAGGGCCAACCACATTGTATGTTGTCCCTAAGGGCAGTGCATTGTACTTCATCTCAGCAGTTTTTCTGACAAAGATCTTTATTTATTTAGAGACAAGATCTTACTATGTAGCCAGGCTAGCATTGGACTTCTACATCAACCTCTCCCAAAGCAGAGATTCAGGCCTCTACCCTTCTAAAACAAGAGGTTTTTAGTACAGCACTGGGCTGGGATGTGGCTCCGTGGTATGCATGCCTGGGGGGAGTTCAGTCTTTCTCTCTCAATGTGCATGTGTTATGCACAATTAAATTTATTAAATAAATAGTATAATAGTCTTTTTAATTTTTATTTCTTTCTGAAAAGCATGTAGCAGGTAGAAGTTGAAGAATGTGCCCTTGCTGTAACCAGAAAAAAGAAAGATCCACGTGCCTATTTGGTGTTGAGACAGAGTTTGATGGTCTTAAAGCGATTCCTCTATAGATTTAAGGGAGTGGGAATAAAACCAAGTAGTCAACTGCTCTCCCGGAAAAAGCTAGAGAGGCCGGCCTGGAGAAGGTGACAGACCCAGAGGAGGCAGTGGTGTCCCCAGATGCAGCCAGGGCCCCAGCTTTTCTAACGCTGCAGCGTTGCTCCCGGGCCTCTGCACTCCCGCCCGGCTCTGCAAGAGCCGCAGACCTGAGAGGAGCCGGCCCTCCCGGTGCAGCTCTGGGACGCTGCAGGCCACAGGGTGGAGCGACCGATCGCGGCGGGCCTGGGGGGCCTGCTCGGAGGGCGAGGGGGCGCGGGCGCCTGGCAGTTGTCTCTTTACCGGGAAACGTAATCTTCCCTCTGAGATAACAAAGAGCTGGGAGGGTCAGGACGGGTTTGTAGGCCCCTCGCCTTGCGGGTGGGTTGGCAGAGGGGGAGACAAAGGCCCTTGAGCTCCCGGACCAGAGATAACCAGGGGGCCTGCTGCCTCTGGGATCTGTGGGAGGGAGGAATGGCGCTGAATTCAGCAAGTGGGGGAAATGGAGCTCTCCCAAAGCCCCGGCAGCCCTCTTTGTTTCGGAACACTGCTGCAGATCCTTCCCTCTGCCTCAGAGGTTCTAGCAGGAAGGCAGCAATTGTATAGCCAGGCTCTCTCCGTGCTGTTAACTTAGGAACCAACTGCGCTCACCAGGGCCCAGCACCTACCCCTGCTCTGGCCATCAGTGCTCCCCGGCTGGGAGAGATGAAGCAGAGGATGGGCTCTAGCCCCCACCCCCACCTCTACCCCCACCCCAGTCCGCTGGAGTCCCTGGAAGGCTGGGAACTGGCCAGGCTACCTGGGACAGCCGTCGCAGGAGGGGATGTAAGAGCAAGGGAACTGCCCTGGCTTTCTGTAAAAAGTGGCCCTGGGCCACTTTTTCACAGGCCCTGGGTAGCAGGTGGGCCTCTTGTGCCTTTGCCCCAGGCTCCTGGAGTTAGGGACAGCAGCCAGTTACCATCTGGCCGCCATTTGGTGACCCCTGGCTGTTCCTAGCGCAGCATCAGTGTGTGTGTGTGTGTGTGTGTGTGTGTGTGTGTGTGTGTGTGTATGTGCGCAGCGCGCTAGGTGGGAGGGGGTCTTGTTGGGCATGATGGCTTTGTAAATAACGAACTTTCGGTTCGTTCTGTATGCTGGGAGTGGGAAAGGGGGCTGCCACATTCATTCTCTGAGGCCTGTGTCTGCTCGAGGAGGGACAGCTGTCAGGCTCTGCTGGGCATAGACTCGAAAAGAACAGATTAGGAGAGGAGATGACTCAGGAAGAGATACCTGAACCTTGAAAGATTATAGACCAAGCAAACACGCAGACTTACCTGGAATGATTGAGGAAAGCAGGCCCTGAGATGCATGGAAGGATGGGTTAGGTTGACATTGGTCCATTATTGAGTGTGGGTTCCAAATCTCTCATTCCTGCCTGCCCGTGGTGTGATCGTTGCCAATTTCCTTCTGCCAGTTTTGTTTGCACAATGGTACCTTGAAGATCCCAAGAGTAATTTCTTAAGACTGTTGAAAGGATTAAATGAGATACTTCAACAATGCACCTGGCATGTTGGCTAGCGTACTGTAGGTGCAGCAGCATAAATCCTGGCCATTGTTATTGCGTTAGCCCAGGAACTTCCTTTAGGCGCAAGCCATCTCTTTGGGAGCCTACTTTCTAGGTTCTGGGTGGCTTTACTATCCACTCTCTACTCTCCAGCTTGAAATTCCTTTCTCCAACACCAGCTGCTGAAAAGGATATTTTCCACACTTATCTCCCCTTCCTTTTGGCACCTCAAGATAAGCAATCCCTTTTGCTGTAGGTTTTGGGGCGAAACAAGAAAAAACAAAACCATCTATAGAAAAGCTAAGGAGGTTTATAAAAACCTCAGCAAATCTCTACAACCTTGGTCTCTGGTCTAGTTTTCCAACTCTCTTCAAATTGCTAGTTGAAGGCAAGTTGGCCTTTTGTCCTATGTTTTTCTTCAGGACTCTCCAAACTTTCCCTTCCTCCAAACTACATACCTTTCCTAGTTTAGAGCCGACAATTCATCCAAGGCCAGGAGACTAGAGAGAGGTGACAGAGCAAACAATTTGCATTTCTGAGAAGCCCTGGGGTGGGGGGGGAGTGTAGTTCTAAGGCTTCTGCTCTACCTACGGACTAAGATCAAAGATTCAGGCTTAGAGGAGACACTTGGGGATTGAACTTTGAAGTGGATTCTATCCAAGTTGCAAACAATTTCTGCTAGGTGGTTAAGAACTTTTGGTGGTATTGGGAGAGGTGGAGTTAATGAAGAGAACTTAAAAATGGGGGATGAAGCTGAAGATACAGTAGAGTGCTTGCCTAGCATGCACATATCCCTGGGTTCAATCCCCAGCACCGCATAAACAGGGGAGCCCCAACACCAGGGTCATCCTCCTGCCTTGGTGAGTTTGACCCCAGCATGAAGCCCTGCCTTTAAGGGGTGAGGGGAAGAAAGAAAGAAAGACACAGAGAGAGAGAGAGAGAGAGACAGAGAGAGACAGAGAGAGAGAGAGAGAGAACAAAACATCTGGCTTCAATAATTCTTTTCTATGAGATTATTACACAGATGTTTTTGCATACACATAGATTAGATGTATAAGTATGTATATGGGGACAAAAAAGGGTGTTCGATGCCTTGGATCTCGACTTTCAGGAGGTTGTGAGCTGCTGACAGGGTTGCTGGGAACAGAACTTGGATTCCCTGGAGGAGGATGCCTAGTCGTGAATTATGGATGTACACGATTTATTTTACCAAGTTCCTTGTGTACTAGTCAGATAATTGGCATGTACACTGAGTCCAGTGCTTTTCTCTCACTAACAGTGTTGTGACGATTATTCTCACCTTCTTTTTTTTTTTTTTTTTTTTTTGGTTTTTTCGAGACAAGGTTTCTCTGTGTAGCCCTGGCTGTCCTGGACTCACTTTTTGTAGACCAGGCTGGCCTCGAACTCACAAAGATCCACCTGCCTCTGCCTCCCGAGTGCTGGGATTAAAGGCGTGCGCCACCACCGCCCGGCTATTCTCACCTTCTAATGAATACCAAAACTGTAGATACCACGAATCCAAGGATGCTGGGATGCCTTATTTACAATGGATATTTGCATATAACACATGCATTTCTTCCCATATACTTCAAAGCATCTCTAGATTACTGATAATTCTTTTTTTTTTTTTTTGGTTTTGGTTTTTCGAGACAGGGTTTCTCTGTGTAGCCCTGGCTGTCCTGGACTCACTTTGTAGACCAGGCTGGCCTCGAACTCGCAAAGATCCGCCTGCCTCTGCCTCCCAAATGCTGGGATTAAAGGCGTGCGCCACCACTGCCCGGCTCTGATAATTCTTAATATAATATAAACCCCATGTAAATATTGTTGTGCTATATTGTTTAGGGAATAATGGAAAGAAAAAAGTTTGTGCTTATTTGTCAGACACAATTTTAAAAAAGTATTTTTGCATTCTGGACTGACCATGGGTGCTGACCCCTCAGATATGGAAGACTAATGTATTCCTTCATCTAAAATATCTGAAAGAGACAAACACAATCGATGGACCAAATGACTAGTGGATCAGTAGGAGGAAAGAGGCTTTTGGAATATGTTCTTTAGAACTTGACATTTTTACCGTGGCAGCCAGTGATATTGCTTAGCAGGTAAAGATACCATCCACTATGCCTGATGACTTAAGCTTAACCCCTAGGACCCACGTGATAGAAAAGTAACTCCTGGCCCGGGCGTGGTGGAGCACCCCTTTAATCCCAGCACTCGGGAGGCAGAGGCAGGTGGATCTCTATGAGTTCCAGGCCAGCCTGGTCTGCAGAGTGAGTCCAGGACAGCCAGGAGTAATACACAGAGAAACCCTGTCTCAAAAAACAAAACAAAAAGAAAAGTAACTCCTATTGTCCTCTAACCTCCATAAGTACGCTGTGCATGCTGGGTAGTTTTATGTCAACTTAACACAAAGTAGAGTCATTTTGGAAGAGGGAAATCGAGAAAATCCTCCACCGGACTGGCCTGTAGGCAAGCTTGTGGTACATTCTCTTGATTGATGACTGATGTGGGAGGACCTACCTCACTGTGCGAGGTGCCACTCCTGGGCTTGTGGTCCTGTATGCTATAAAAAAAGCAGACTTAGCCGGGGGTGGTGGCGCGCCTTTAATCCCAGCACTTGGGAGGCAGAGGCAGTTGGATCTCTGTGAGTTCAAGGCTGGCCTGGTCTACAAAGCGAGTCCAAGTCCAGGACAGCCAGGATCTGTTACACGGAGAAACTCTGTCTGGAAAAACCAAAAAAAAAAGTGGGCTGAGCAAGCGGGGTGGGGGTGGGGTTGGGAGCGGGAGGAGGGAGCAAGCCTGCTCTCACTTCCCTCACTGATGGGTTACCTGGAAAGGTAAAATGAAATGAATCTTTTTCTCCTCAAGTTATTTATAATCATTTTTTATTACAGCAATAGAGACTCTAACTATAATACTGTGGTACACATGTGCCCATACGCTGCATAGGCATAAGGCATATAACACACACACACAGACACACACACACACACACACACACACACACACACACATACACACACACAATTTTAAGAGCTGGAGAAATGGCTCAGTGGTTAAGAGCATTTGTTGCTTTTGTAGAGTATCTGAGTTCAATTCCTGGTACCTACATGATGTCTTACAACCATCTGTAACTCTAGATCCAGGGGACTGGATGTCTTCTTCCGACCTCCAAGGGCACCAGGTACACACATACATGAAGGAAAACAAAAACATAAAATAAAATAAAATGTAATTTTAAACAACTTTAAAAAAAAAGTCATACTATGTGTCTGTAATTTCTTCCTAGCCATTTTTTCTCCTTTTCTATAATAATGGTCATCTTTGGGGTGCGACAACTTCTTTTTTATTTATTTTGGATTTTGATACTGGGTTTCTCAGTATATCCCTGACTATCCTATAACTCTGTAGACCAGGCTGCCTTCAAGCTCAAAGATCCACCTGCTTCTGCCTCCAGAATGCTGGAATTAAAGGCATACACTACCACCCCCAGCCCCTTTATTATTTTTAATTTCTATTTTTTTTTTTTTTTTCGAGACAAGGTTTCTCTGTGTAGCCCTGGCTGTCCTGGACTCACTTTGTAGACCAGGCTGGCCTCGAACTCACAAAAATTCGCCTGCCTCTGCCTCCCAAGTACTGGGATTAAAGGCGTGCGCCACCACCGCCCGGCCTTCAATTTAATTTTTTAAAGGCAGAATGTCACGGTGCAGCCCTGACTGACCTGAACTCACAATCACATAAAAAGCTGGGCTCAGAAAACTGGCCTGCAATCCTCATTTTAGGAAGGTAGAGATTCCTGGGAATAACTGGCCTTGAACTCCAGGTTCATTGAGAAGCCTTTTCACACACACACACACACACACACACACACACACACACAAATATTAGGGAGAGTGGTTGACCATGACACTTATTAACTTTTGACCTCTGAATGTACACACACACCCATACATGCACAAGTGCAATCACCGATGTACACGCACGCAAACATACACACGTGCACACAACAAACAAAATGAAACAAACAAACAAAAAACCCATAAATCTACATTGAATGGGGTCCTGGCTAGGGCATTTTCTTTTTTTTTTTTTTTTTCGAGACAGGGTTTCTCTGTGTAGCCCTGACTGTCCTGGACTCGCTTTGTAGACCAGGCTGGCCTCGAACTCACAGAGATCCGCCTGCCTCTGCCTCCCGAGTGCTGGGATTAAAGGCGTGCGCCACCACCACCCAGCTGGGCATTTTCTTTATTAGTGACTGGTAGGGGAGAGCCCACCCCATTGTGGATGGGGCCATGCCTGGTCAGGTGGCCTTGGATTCTCTGAGAGAGCAGGCTGAGCAAGCCATGTGGAGTAAGGCAGTAAGCAGCACCCCTCCGTGGCTTCTTCTTCAGCTCCTGCCTCCAGGTTCCTGCCCTGCTGGAGTTCCTGCCCTGACTTTCTTGAGTGAGGGACTGTGATGCAGAAGTGGAAGCCACATAAACCCTTTCCACGCCGATTTGCTTTTAGTCATGGGGTTTCATCACAGCAACAGAAACCCTAAGACAAAATGGTACCAGGAGTCAGGTATTGCTGTGACAGACCTGACCATGTTGTTTTGGGGAGGATTGTGGAAGGATTTTGGAACTTTGGGCTAGAAAAGCCATTGAGTGTTGAGAGCTCAGTGGGGTGCTCTGTAGGAGCTTGGAAGATAAGAATGTGGTGGCGCAGGCCTTTAATCCCAGCACTTGGGAGGCAGAGGCAGGTGGATGTCTGTGAGTTCAAGGCCAGCCTGGTCTACAGAGTGAGTGAGTTCCAGGACAGCCAGGGCTGTCTCCAGCCCACTTTGATCTGATTGTAACTGTGCCCTGGTTCCCTCTTGAAGTAAGGAATTGACTTTTTTTTTTGCTTTGTTTTTACAGAAGCCCACAGTTAAGAGACTACATTAAAAAAATTTTTTTTTAGGTCTTAAATGAGACTTTGGATTTAGGGTTTTTTTGTTTGTTTGTTTGTTTTGTTTTGAACTCATAGATCTGCCTGCCTCTGCCTCCTGAGTGCTGTGATTAAAGGTGTGAGCCACCAGTGAGACTTGGTGTTTTTTTTTTTTTTTTAAAGAGGTTGAATTCTAAAGTGTTTGAATTTGTAAAGATCATGAATCTTTTTAAGTTTGTAAAATATTCTGTATTGTGATGTTGATGGTAAACTGTGATCTCGGGATGAACAAGAAAAAGAGTATAGTTTAATAGTGATATGTTTGTGTGTCAGGTTGACAAGGGATCAATTGTCCTGGCTAGTTCTATGTCAACTTGACTGTACTTACAGTTGTCTGAAAGGAGGGAACCTCAGTTGAGAAAGTGCTCCCATGCAGGCCATTGTGGTGCACACCTTTAATCCAGAGGCAGGCAAATCTCTGAGTTCAAGGCCAGCCTGGTCTACAGAACAAGTTCCAGGATAGCTGGGGCTATGCATTTTATTAATTAGTGATTAATTGGAGAGGGTCTACCATATTGTGAGTGGTGTCATCCCTCAGCTTGTGGTCCTGGGTTCTATAAGAAGGCAGGCTGAGCAAATCCTGAGGAACAAGCCAGTAATCAACACTTTTCATGGCTTCTGAACAGCTCCTGCCTCCAGGTTCTTGCCCTATTTGAGTTCCTGTGTTGACTTTCTTCAGTGATTGACTACAATGCAGAAGTGTAAACCAAATAAACCCTTTTCCTCCCCAAGTTGCTTTTGGTCATGGTGTTTCATCACAGCAATAAAAACCCTAATTAAGATAAATGGTGTGGCTTTTGCCTTTAGGCAAGAAGAGAAACCATGAAAAAAAATGACCTAGCCGGGCGGTGGTGGTGCATGCCTTTAATCCCAGCACTCGGGAGGCAGAGGCAGGCGAATCTTTGTGAGTTCAAGGCCAGCCTGGTCTACAAAGTGAGTCCAGGACAGTCAGGGATACACAGAGAAACCCTGTCTCGAAAAAAAAACCAAAAAAAAAAAAAAAATGACCTGTTACGTGGGTGTCCATTTGTATAGCAACAGTCCTTCTAAATGGCTCCTTACCTGAAGGGAAAGAGATTGTAAACCACCTGATAGATTCTGGGATGGAATTTGGTTCCTCTGTATGAGTAGCAAGCACTCTTAACTGCTAAGTCATTTCTCCAGTCCTATATGTGATTTACATCTTCAAATTCTGTGATTTCAACTGCTGTCGAGTAATCTAGTCATCCTTTATCTTCCTCCTTACACAGTATAGATAGTTGTGGATGACAGAAAAATGTTGTTAACTGCAAGATTTGGGATTTGGGTGATTGATTCTAACCTCTTTTGAAAATGTGGCTTGTGGAGTTTCTTTTCATTTCTCTTCTACTTTTAAATGACCTTCATTGGCTTGTTCATTAAAGTCTGTTTCATTTTGTGCTTCATCAGTATCTTCAGCTGCTTCTTACTCCTCCACCCTCCCGGTCTGCTTGCCTGCTGTGGTTGGAGTTGAGCATCTTTTCAAAGACTGGGCTCAGGCTCTACAGTGATGTTGCAGAGTTTGGGAGGAGAAAGAAGGTGAAGGGGGCTGGCAGACCCTGGCTTCTGCACCTTCTTCCTCTGCTTGAGTGCGTGTGCTTTGTTTTTGGGGGCTAATATTGACTGTGTTCACTATGAGCTGGCAGCACACGAAAGCACCCTTCCATGAGTTACCTCATTTGAACTCTACAGCGGTGAGCCAGGTTATATTATCAACTATTTCCCAGGTAAGAAGACTGGGGCTTGCAGAGCCTAAACAATCACAAGGTAGGGCACAGAAGCACAAAAGCCTCCACATCCAAACAGGCTGACTGCAAAGCCTTCCCCACGGGAAAAGAAGCTGGTCTCCATTAACATGCCTCAGAGCAGATTTAAAACTGCTTTTTCAAGTCGAGCGTGGTAGCACACGTCTTTAATCCCAGCACTCGGGAGGTAGAGGCAGGCAGATCTCTGAGAGTTCAAGGCCAGCCTGGTCTACAAAGTGAGTCCAGGACACCCAGGTCTGTCACACAGTGAAACCCTGTTTCGAAAAACCAAAAAAACAAACAAACAAAAAAAATCCCAAAAGTTTCAACTAGGCAAAAAATTGTAAACAGCTTAAGTGGTATGTTAAAGAGGACTTGGTATTAAGTAGCTTGAATGTACACCAGCTCTGTCCTGTCAGATCCAGTCAGACAGTGTGTTCGCTAGGGAGTACAGGAGTGTGTGCAGCAATACATGTGAGTGCCGAGGAGGGTGTAAATGTAACTTTCATTTAGCTGTAGTGATTGTCTTCTCTGAGGCTCACTACTGAATATGCTCTCCTTCTCTTGCTCTTTCTGAACTCTGGCTGGCTCATTCAACTCAGCTGTTCTGGCTCAACCTCCTCTCCAAGATGAATGATTCAAACTG
This sequence comes from Lophiomys imhausi, assembly GCA_907164525.1. NCBI lineage: Eukaryota > Metazoa > Chordata > Mammalia > Rodentia > Muridae > Lophiomys > Lophiomys imhausi. The sequence continues at coordinate 4,965,146 of CAJQZJ010032761.1, forward strand.
GCCTTCTTTCGGCTTATGACTGAATTGCGCTGCTTGGCCTCACACTAACTCTAGCAATCTGTTCTAATCTTCTGGCTTATTATCTGGCTCGTTCTGTCTTGTGTCTAGCTTGTTCCCTCTTCAACCTATCTCTGTGCCTCTTCTCTTTTTCCCTCTATACTGCTCTCTCTTAAGTCGTCTCTTTCTTCTATGTTCTTGTGAGAGTTGGGAATATCCTATCCTGTCAAATCTTTCTCAGATTTGTCATTTTGTCCCTCAACTAGACATCACTTTTTTTTTTTTTGACACAGGGTTTCTCTGTGTAACAGCCCTGGCTGTCCTGGACTCACCTTGTAGACCAGGCTGGCCTTGAACTTACTGAGATCCACCTGCCCCTACCTCCCTCCACCATGCCTGGCTACTAGACATCACTTTCAAACATGGGTCCTTCCTTCTACAAGCTAACTTTACCTGCATTGTTTGAGATTAACGTGTGTATTAAGGGCGTGTCTGAATTCCAGCTGGATCACACAGACCTAGAAGATCTTTGGATGTGATCAGAGCAGCCATGTTGCTGGGTTAAAATTCCTCTACATAGGGAACCAAGTGGGATGATAGGAAAATTATTGAAGGGCTGAGAAGATGGCTCAGTGGATAAAAAGTTCAGATCCCAAGAATCCACATACACACTGAGTAGGCATGATGGTAATCCCTGTGGAAGCAGAGGGAGGGGTTCCCTGGAGTCCACTCGAGTCTGCTGTGAGTTCAGTAAAGAGACCCTGGAGGAATACTAGCAAGGTCAGCCTTCCAGCCTTCCTCAGTGCTACAAACATACACAGACTTCACTGTGCATATGCACCCACACATGTGTGCCCACATATACTTGAGTCCACACATACATTCATACACGCATACACATCATACAGACACATACAAAAATAATGCACTGGAATCTGACACCTATGGTTTGGGATCTGTATCCCTTAGCTAGCTTTCAGGGTCACCCCAGCTGCTCAAATTCAGCTGGTCTCGGTGGGGGTACCGGTCAGGAATTATGAGTTCATTTGAAGCAGGGCCAGGGAAAGTATGGCAGGCATTTTTAAGGAGACTCACCCAGCCAGTGCAGAAAATGTATTTTAAGAAACCATATCTCTGATATGAATAGGCCTAGGGAGAATTGAGATGGAAAAATTCTTCCAAATCAAGTATGCTTTCTGCTATGTATGTTTCAAGTTTATTTTTGTCTTTTTTTTCCCCTCACACCCTTCACCTGCATTTAATTCCATCTACTTTGGTCTTCTAAAGTTTTGGGTCCAGGAGTAAGAGGCAGTATTCAGGCTCAAGAAATAGCTTTGCAGGGTATGGCAACAGCAGCACTTGGAAGGCAGGGTGATTTCTACGAGTTTGAGGCCGACTTGGTCTATGTAGTGGGCTCTAGCCAGTCAAGCTACACAAGGAGACCCTGTCTCAACAAACAACAAAGGGTTTTGTCATTTATTTCATTGTCAGTTTGGCCTTATCAGAAGCCGTGTTTGACTGTGATGTTTCCTTCCCTTTGTAAGACACCAAGGAGCTAGGGTAGGTAGTTGGAACCCTTTGTCTAGCAGTTCCTCTACCATTACCTTCCTAAGAACAGAAGGTGGAAGCCGGGCTGTGGTGGCGCACGCCTTTAATCCCAGCATTCGGGAGGCAGAGGCAGGCGGATCTCTGTGAGTTCGAGGCCAGCCTGGTCTACAAAGCGAGTCCAGGACAGCCAGAGCTACACAGAGAAACCCTGTCTCGAAAAAAACAAACAAACAAAAAAAGAACAGAAAGTGGATCACTAGTTGATCATCCAGATTAGAGTTAAACTGGATACGACTAAAACTGAGGTTATTTTTGTTTGTTTTTCACGTAGAATCTCACTATGTAATTAACATTCGCTGGCTTACACCTCACTGGGTAGACCAGGCCAGCCTCAAACTCAGAATTCCTCCTGCCTCTGTCTCCAGAGTTCTGGGATTGAAGACGTGCACCACCACATCCAGATTTATGTTTAATTAATTTTGTGTGTGTGTAGATATGTACACATGAGTACAGATGCCCATGGAAACCAAATCCCCCTGGAACTGAAGTTACAGGTGGTTGTGAGTCACCTGATATGGGTCCCGGGAACCAATGGGTCTTTCCCAAGAGCAAGGAGTGTCTTAACCACTGGGCCATCTCTCCAGTCCTTTAGTGCAGTAAATGTTATTAAAATGTTATTAAAATGATCAAGTGCACAACATTAAATACAGAAGTTAAGAATACAGTCCAGGAAGACAAATACATGCCCAACATGTCCTCCCCTCTCTCTCTGGGTTTGTCACTGAGCCCATGCTTCTAAGGGATACCTCCTCCTTAGTAGCAGGCTAGTGATTGGCAAGCAAGCCCAGTCCTCACGACTTGATGAAGAGTCGGGGAAGACTTGCTGAGGCTGCTAGCTCTGTGGTTTCTTCCCTCCAGCATTTTTATTGAAGCCCCGGGAAGGGAGCCAGGACATTTGATGATGTTTGTTTCTATAGATACCTTGCTCTCTTTTTTTGCTTTCAGATCGGATTATCATGTGTTGCTGGCAACAGAAAAGAGTACTGATGGCAGGTAGAGAATTGGTATGGAACACACTGTAAAAAAAATACCCAGCCGGGCGGTGGTGGCGCCCGCCTTTAACCCCGCACTTGGGGGGGCGAGGGCAGGCGGATCTTTGTGAGTTCGAGGCCAGCCTGGTCTACAAAGGGAATCCCAGAAAAGCAAAAAAATTTCGAAAAACCCCGTCCAAAAAAACAAAAAAAAAAAAAAAAAAAAAAAAATACCCATGCCATCTCATCCAGGCAACAGGCTGTGCTGCTGCTGTCCCAGGCCCTGGAAGAGTTGCGTTTCTGCTTCAGGTAGCCATTTCTTTTAATTGTCAACCCTCTTGGAAAAATCTGAATGAGACTTTCACTGGTCTTAATCAAACTGTGGAATAACCCAAGACTAGCATTTGTGTTTCACTAGCCTTCCAGTATTCCCTTGAAGACTAGGAAAACATTGTTCTGCCTAGCACACACAGTATTGCTTTTGGTTTCTTCCTTCTGTCATTTTGGAAAGTTGAACAGCCAGCCACTGTGGTTTACATTTCCTCAGCTATAAAATGGAGGGCCCCTGACCTGTGGTAGTTTGACATAGTGGGTTCTCAGCTCTGAAACGGTGCAAAAACCATACACGTCAAGTAGCAACCTGATATTGATGGGGGTTTTTGTTTGTTTGTTTGTTTTTTGAGACAGGGTCTCACTATGTAACCTTGGCTGGCCTGGAACTCAGTGAGATTTATCTGCCTCTGCTTCTGGAGTGCTGGGATTAGACGTTTGTGCCATCAGGCTGGACCTCTGATTTTTTTGTTTTGTTTCATTTTTCAAGACAGGGTTTCTCTGTTTATCCCTGGCTGTCCTGGATTCACTTTGTATACCAGGCTGGCCTTGAACTCACAGAGATCCACCTGCCTTCGCCTCCCGAGTGCTGGGATTAGAGATGTGCGCCATTATGCCTGGCACCTGTGATTATTTTACTTCAGCTAGTGATGTTCGGTGTGGTACTGGGTGGCAACAGCAACTGAGGTTCCTAGTCATTCCCATACTGTATACAGTATGGCTGAGAAGGATATTTGCTGAATGAAGGCCCTCTTATGCATGTTCAGTTTATGTCTTCAGCCTATGATGGATTTACCTCATAATAAGCTGTTGAGCAGCATTATAGGGCTGTGAGGATACCAAAGCTACTTGTCTACAGTCCTTTGCATGGTACCTGACACACGATGGGGCTCAGTAGCCACAGGCACCCTTTACAGAGCCACTGTACAATGTTCTAGAAACTGAGATGGGAAAGATAATGAGCAGTCATTGAAATCACTGGTCTCAATTCCTTTTTGTTTTCAACAACCTCCTTGGTAATCTCTTTGTCTCTCTCTTTCTCTTCTCCCTCCCTCTCTCTTCACATATAGGGGCTTCTTTGTTTGGGGAGATTAAATCCAAAGCTTCAAGAAGCCTAAGCAAGTACTCCACCACCTCCAGCCCTAGCGTCCAGCTGTTCATGAATGATGTAGGGGCTGGGCTATGTGTCCCCGTGGCCATGCACCCACGATGTGTACCAGGCTCCATCTCTGGAGCCTAAGCAATAAGTAAAAAAATGGAATATACCCTGTGCTTCCAATCCTGGCTTCTGTCCCCTGACCCGCCTCTACCTTGTAGGTCAGACTATGCTGCCCTTCCTCTTGTCTTGTCTAGAGAAAGTCCCCTTCTCTTAGAGAGTCTGTCAGAGAGCTAAAGAGAAGCCTTGGCACTTCCTGATTACGGTTTGTAAAGCATAGGGCTCTTTAATCCCCTCTCATCCAAGCTGATTCCTACAGGATGAGAGTGGGGCATGCAGGCTGAAGAAAAGCTGTCTCTGCCCAACAGTGGAGCTTCTTACAGACCCCACACGCGTCTAAGGCCAGGCTGCTAAGTATGGGATGTGCAGGAGAGAACCTGTGTGCTAGTGGTTGGGTAGCCCCTGCCCCATGGTTCCAATCACCGCGAATCCGGCGGGAACTGGAGTACCTTTGCCCTATGCATCTCTGACTCAAGAGACCTCTACAATCCTTCCTCTTGACAAGTGGAAGGAAAAGCAACTTTTTGCCTATTTCTAGGAAACTTGAGAGTAAATTGGGGGGAACGGCAGAGGTACACCTCACAGGTGCTTTTGTTTTTAACCAATACGACTTGCTGACTGCACCGTACTCCAGGCAGCAGGGAAAGCAGGATTGAAAAGCAGCTATTGTGGGTGGGGACAGCTGGGAAGGGGGAGAGAGTGCACGAGGGAGGGGCATGCCCTGGGATATGGACTTCAGCGATGGGCTAATGGGATGATATGAGGAAAGAGGGGTTCCCTGTGAAAAAAAGAAAAGAAGGGAGGTGTAGAGAAGGAAGAGGTCAAAAGGGGGACAAGAGAATACAAGTCGATGAACGAAGACTGACTAGAAGAGTCAGGTAAGAGGAGGCCACTGGAAGGCTCTGTTGCTACTGGAAGAAAGGTACTTACTCAGGAAACCTCTGAGCTGGGCCATTGTGATTCCAGAGGGGACTCATTTGAGCTTGTCACATAGGCTCCATTGTCTTCAGACAACAGTCCCCCAGATATTCCCATAGCACCCCGTGGAGCCTCTGCTCTCCCTCTGCAGCCAGGACTCCTAGGGTTACATGGAGAGCAGTTCCCCAAGTTCCAGGGATTAGTTCCTACTACCCCCTGACTGATCTGGTGATAAATTCCACAGCCTGGAATTTAATAGTCCTTCTTGAAGAGGGGTCTGTTACAACTACAAATCCAACTAATTTTAATTGGTATAGAAAGTAGCCTCAGTGAGCCTCAGAGTCCACACACTAGTGAGTTCATACACAGTAACTGAAAAGTTGTTCAAAGTAAGCAAGGCACAGGTGTCTCTCTCTGATGAAGGAAAATAGGAGGAATCTCTCAGCTTTAAGCCTGTAGCCCCTGGCCAGGACCTTCAGGATGGCACTGGGGACGCAGGAGAATATTGAAGTGCGTATTAGAGAGATGCTAACTTGCCCTGTAGGGGCCCCAGGGAGCAACATTCACTCCTGTTGGTGTAGCCATGCTAGGCTTTGGAAGGCACTGGCTGTTGCATATGTATTCTCATTGTATAGAAAAACACAAAGGTCATCTGTCCAATTTGGATTCAAATCATGGAATTCTGGCTGGAAAGATGCCTCAGTGGTTAAGAGTACTGCCTGCTCTTTCTATTTAATTCCCAGCACCCACATGGTGGCTTACAATTGTCCTCAACCAGGCATGCATATAGTATACAAACACACAAGCAGACCCATACACATAAAATAAATACATATGTAAATAACTTTGGGCTAGGCCTGGTAGTATATGTCTTTCTTTCTTTCTTTTTTCCTTCCTTCCTTCCTTCCTTCCTTCCTTCCTTCCTTCCTTCCTTCCTTCCTTCCTTTCTTTCTTTCTTTCTTTCTTTCTTTTTGGTTTTTCGAGACAGGGTTTCTTTGTGTAACAGCTCTGGCTGTCCTGGACTCGTTTTGTAGACCAGGCTAGCCTCGAATTCACAGAGATCTGCCTGCCTCTGCCTCCCAAGCGCTGGGATTAAAGGTGTGTGCCACCACACCCAGCAGTATATGTCTTTAATCTTTGCATTTGGTAGGCAGAGGCAGGTGGATCTTTGTGAGTCTGAAGGCAGCCTGGTCTACACAATTAGTTTAGGACAGCCAGGGCTATGTGAAGAGACCCTGTTGTAGTGACAGTTTTGGAATTTTGGCTTCTTTAAAAACACAGAAATCACTGAGAAACCTTGTCTCGTAAAACAAACAAACAAAAAAATCACAGATATATATATATATATGTAGAAAGTAAGGCCCACTGAGGCTACTTCCTACCTAAATTAGAAATTCTTAGTGTCACATATTGGCTCATACATGTTTTTTTTCAAGACAGGGTTTCTCTGTATATCCTTGGCTGTCTTGGATTCACTTTATAGACCAGGCTGGCCTTGAACTCATAGAGATCCACCTGCCTCGGCCTCCCTGGTGCTGGGATTAAAGGCCACCACACCTGGCTCAGAAATATGTTTTCGTTTTACTCCCAGGTGTGGGGATATGAGCTTTGCAGCAGATGATTATGATTTGCCTTGTGCTCTAACAGAGTTATGATTTTGCCAGCTGCTGCAGGTGGTTTCTTCAATTTTGTGATGTTTGGAATTCTGGGAACATTTCAGAGGGTATATGAATGCTAGAGACTCAATAGGTGGAGTCTGTTGGTGGTCGTTTAGGGGGGTTGGTTGTGGTTTGTTAGTAAGTCTTGCTCCAAGAAGAAACGAAAGGAAAGAAATTAGATTCAGAGATCTGTATCATTCTCTTTCCTCCCTCTATCCTTCTTTCTCTTCTATCTAGTGGTAAGGGGTGAAACTGGAGGGATAAAGGTGGGAAAAAGGAGAACCCACAAAGTAAAGACTGGCTATACCCTGACTCAAACAAGACAAAAAACCGTTAATTCTGGCCAGGGGTGTGGCACAAACTTGTTAATACCGGCATCCCAGAGAGTGAGAGTCTGTTTCAGAAACCTGTATGATTTTGAAAACAACACAACAGGGCAGGTCAAGCAGTGCACAGTGCTGTGTCTATTTTCAGGGTTCTGTATGTTGGGGGTTTTTCAGTGGGTCTGTGGAATGTGTGAGAAACAATATGGGGCACCTGGGAGTGAAATGGTCTTTCTCTTCTAAATTTTCTTTTCTCTATGCTGAATTTCCTGTCTCTTTGTCTTTGTGTTTTAGTTTATCAAATTTTTTTTATTTGTGTGTGTGTGTGCGCATGCTCATATGTGTGTACAGATGCCCAGAGAGACCAGAAGAGAGTATCAGGTCTTTAGTTGTCAGCGCTTGACCTAGGTCTTAGGAACCACACTCTGGTCTCCTATGTGCAGTTTATGCTCTTAACTGATGAGCCATCTCTCCTGCTACTCCAACCCACCACTTTTTTTTTTTTTTGACACAGAGTCTCACTAGGTAGCAGTGGTTAGCCTGGAACTCACTAAGTAGACCAGACTGGCCTCAGACTCACATAGATGCCTGTAACTCTGCCTCCTGGCTGCTGTTGCACCAAGCCATATAGAGATTCTCTAATGGCATACACAAGTTTGCTGTGTTTCCTCCTTTGCACACCCAGTCTCAGCTGTGTTCTCCTTCAGGAGAGCTAAATGCCAGTACCTTCCTCAAATTCCTCTCTCAAAGGTACGATGGCGTTTAGACTCAGCAGGGTCTACTTAAGTTAGAAGTTGTCACATATTACCTCATACATTTTGTATTTACCTGGCTCATGTAAATTTCATCGGATCTAAATTAAGCTGCCAGAGGAGGGGAAGACGTTTCTTCTCTTTGTTCACTAACTCTCCAGCACTTTGGGCTTATTGTTTTTTAACAACGCAGTTGAGTCTGTACCTGTTCCACAAAAGGTCAGATAGACTGAACTATGTGACTGACTGGCTGGCGGAAGCTGGGAGGTAGCCACACAGGATGTAGATGCTGGATGGGTTTCCGGCGGTCCTACAAACCCTCGAGCTCAATTCTAGGACACGATGTCATGGAAAAGAACCTAGGCGCTAACGTTTCTGGACAAGGGAGAAGGTGTTTGAAGCCCTGAAGTGAAGAACAGTGAGTGAGAGTGCTTACATTTCCTCCTTATTCCAGAATCTTCCCAGCTTCCTCTTAGGCAGGTTACTGAATGGGAGAGCAGACTCTTCTAGCCTTCCAGGCCCTAAATAAAAGCAATTACCATGTTCCTCCTCCCCCTCAGCATTGTCATTGTTTGGGAAGAAGTTTGCCAGCTGGGTGTTTACCGTCCCAACCCAGGAAGGTAGGATTAGACTAAAACCCTTTGCCTGCACACACACACACACACACACACACACACTCACATACAGATACATACACACTAAGAAAGAAGTCTCTGGATCTCTGTGAGTTCAAGGCCAGCCTGGTCTACAAAGCGAGTCCAGGACAGCCAAGGATATTCAGAGAAACCCTGTCTCGAAAAAACCAAAAAAAAAAAAAAAAAGAAAGAAGTCTCTTCCTGCTCTGAGGCAGGGTTCTTGGGATGCTTGTTCAGCTCTCGGTCTAGCCTACCTGAAGACTGAATAGATCATTCAAGCCTTTGTGGTGTGGCCTGTGTTATTGTCCTCTTCAGAAAGAGGCCTTTGCTCAGAGTGGGTTTTGATATCAGCTGGAATAAAAGTATTCAGAGAGGAAAGAAGTGAAAAACTTGCCACACACAAGGGAGTCTTAGCCACCTCAGCCAAGGACTTTGAGGTTGTTGAAGGGCATCAATTTGTTCTTTTCTATGTAAAAATTATGTTTATTTCATGTGCATTGGTGTTTTGTCTGCACGTATATCTGTGTGAGGGTGTCAGATCCTCTGGAACGGGAGCTACAGACAGTTGTGAGCTGCCATATGGGTGCTAGGAATTGAACCCAGTTCCTCTGGAAGAACAACCAGTACTCTGAACCACTGAGCCATTTCTCAAGCCCCAGAAGTCATTTCTTACCTCACTGCCTTTGTCTGAACCAAAGAATAGGAAGGAAGTGCCTCTTCACCTGGTATAGAAATCATCTTCCCCAATATTTACTTTGGACTTAGTACTAAAGGACAGTAGTCTAGATGAAGAGAAATGTCATTCATTCACTTAATTAAATACTATATATGCACATAATATATTATATATCTATTATATTCATCTAGCCTTTGAATCCCTAAATAAAAGCAATGACCTCTCTTTCCCCCCAAAATTGTCACTGTCTGAGAGGAATATATATACTGAGACACAGTCTCCTGTGAAGACTGTGAAGATCTGGCTGCCCTGGAACTCTCTGTGTAGACCAGGCTCTCCTGAAACTCACAGAGAACCACTTACCTCTGTCTCCTGAGTGCTGCTGGCATTGTAAAGGTGCATGCTACCATGATGGGTTATTTAAATGTATTTTTAAGTATTTTGTTTTTAATTGTATGAGAGAGAGAGAGAGAGAGAGAGAGAGAGAGAGAGAATCTTCCTGCCTGTGTAGAGGTGTGTACAGGCGATGGCTTTGGATCCCTGGGAGCTGAGTTACAAGCAGCTTTAATTCCTCTGATGTGGGTGCTGGGAATCTAACTCGGGTCTTCTGCAACAGTTGTAAGAGGAGTTCTTGATCGCAGACCTATGTATCTAGCTCCTTAATTAAATAAGAATATGTGTGTGTGTACAGTGTGCATGTGGGAGCATGTGTGTGGAAGTCAGACAATTTTGTGTACTCACCTGTCTCCTTTCACCTTTACAAGGGTTCAGCAAATGCCCTTACCAACCGAACCATCCTGGTGGCTCTATTTATTTAATTCTTGCATTCAGATACCCGATAAACAAGATGTGAATGGATTTTGGCATCCAACAGTCTTTGATTCACATGCTGAAGTTGAAGGAATTTGGTCATGGTCATTTTTAGATCTTAGGTTTTATATACATACATAAAATTACTTATCTATAGATCTCATGAAAATAGAAGCAACACTGTCTGGGAGAACAAAGGATACTAGTGGGAGGAGAGAAAGAAGAAAAGCGAAGGTATGGGGTGAACTTGTATACTTATTTGAAAATGTATATTCATAAGAAAATGTTTTTATGAAACCCATTACTAGGTACAATGACTGTATATCAATCAAAAAGTTCTCATCATACTTGATTCTAATAGATAATCATTCTGTCACTGCAATGAGCTTAAAATGTTCTGCATTTCTCAGGTTCGTGGTGAAGGGAGAAAGAGAACTACAGAATTGTGATGGATAGGGACAGAAACACCAGGAAGATAAATGTCACTAGAATACAAAGGAACACATGGTCATGATGAAAACTGCCTAAAGACAGTCTAGGTGTTTGGGAAGTTGTTCCTGTAGAAGGGAGAAATAGAGCTGCAGAGTGAGAGTCGTGCTTTAGGTGTGTGGCTGGGAGACATGACCCTGAAGATCCTGTCTATCTCCAGGGTCAAGGATGCACTAGGAAGTGCAATCCAGGACAGTCTCTCCTGGACCTGAATCTCTTGCATTCCTCCCATGCCAAGCTGCCAAAGAGCAGTTTGATGCAGGAGGAAGTATCTGGATGAGTAAAAGCTAATGAAGAAAGGCTTCACTCAGCTGCTTGGTGACAGGGAGCTTAGGAAACCTCTGAAACAAGAGCAGAAAAAAATACTCACTTTCTCTCTTCTGCAGTCTGAAGTCTCTTTGGCAGTTCAGAAGCAAGGTAGGTAGCAAGCTGCAATAAGGAACAATTTTGAGAACCTGCTTTGTGCCAAAACTGCACAGGCTTTATTCTTATTTAATTTAGGCATTCCTTTTAGCTGTGGGATCATTCTTTGTCACCGTTTGAGAAACCTCCATACTGGCTTCCATAGTGGCTGGATTAATGTAAATTCCCACTAGCACTAGGTAAAAGATCTTTTTGTTCTTCATACTTCTCATCAACACTGGTGGTTATTTATTTTCTTAAACTATTCTGGAAATAGTTTATATATGTATAGATGTATATATTTATATATATGAGACAGTCTTGCTATATAGCATAGGCTAGCCTGAAATTCTCTGTGTAGCCCAGGATTCCCTCTAACTCATGACCCTTCTGCCTCTATCTCCTGGGCTATGGAATTATAGACATGAGCCACCAAGCTCTTCGTGCTGCTGGTGTGAATTGGTACAACTATACCAGAAACCATTTGGCAAATGACCTTCAAGTTGGAAGTTTGTAGTTACTCTATCAGGAGAACAAATCCTGGAGAATTCTTGGACCTGTGTATGTGGTAGCCAGGGTGCACCAGAGTGGGGGTGGGGGTGGGGCGTGGGGGTGGGAGCAAAAAGAGGTCACAGCAACCCCTCCAGGAGATAAGCCAATGGTCATTGCCAAGAAGATGGGTCAACAAAGCAGGTGCATTCACTCATGAGACACTGCCCAACAATGAGAAAAAAAAAAAAAAGGTTGAAATTGATGGTCTTTCTTTTTTGTTTTTTTTGGGTTTTTTTTTTTTTTTCGAGGCAGACCAGATTGGCCTTGATCTCTCAGAGATCTACCTGCTTCTGAAGGCGTGTACTTTTAATCCACCATGCCCAGCAATTACAGACAGCTGTGAACTTCCATGTGGGTGCTGGGATTTGAATCTGGGTCCTTTGGAAGAACATTCAGTGCTCTTAACCACTGAGCCATCTCTCCAGCCCTGGAATTAGATTTTTTTTAGACAACTTACTCTGATTATGGCTTCCCCTCACCCCAACTCTTCCCAGATCCTCCCCACCCACCTAAATTCACACCCTATCTCTCTATCTCATTAGAAATGAGAAACCCTGTCTCACCAGGTGTGGTGGCGCACTCCTTTAATCCTAGCACTCAGGAGGCAGAGGCAGGTGGATCTCTATGAGTTTGAGGCCAGCCTGGTCTACAAAGTGCATCCAGGACAGCCAGGGCTCTGTTACACAGAGAAACCCTGTCTCAAAAAA
>CAJQZJ010032761.1:4982591-5043537 GCA_907164525.1 Lophiomys imhausi
GCTGGCCAAGTGGGGCCTCAGCTGGGTGTCGCTTGGTTTCCTTTCTGGGCAGAGTCTGAGAGAGGAGGATCCTGGGAAGTGGTCAGTACAGCTAAATTGAAACTCTTGTTTTAAGAGCAGAAAAGAATTCTGGAAAAATTGGAAGCCAGGCCAGGCACTGGGGTGGGGGTAGGGGTTAGGGAGTTGGGGTGGAGTAGACCGTAATCCACTGGAGGAGGGGTCCCGGACCAGAGGCTTGGACTACAGTCCCCACCCCTGCTGCTCCGAGGGTGTTCCCAGGGCATTTGTTTGTTTGCTTATTTTTTATTTGTTTTTGTATTCCACTTGGAGCCCAGGGCATTGCACATGCTAAGCAGCCGTTTTAGGCTGAGCTGCACTCCCAGCGCTTCCCTTGGCCTAACTGGAACCATGAAAATTTGCTTGTTGAGGCTTATGCCTCTGTTCCAGGATCAAGCCCCTTTGTGTGCACTACCTAAATCCCATTTTGCTCTGTTATGCTGGCGACTGGCCTATCTCTCGCGCTTTGTTATCCCCACAGCCCAGACTCAAGGCCCCAGACAAGCATCATGGTTTTATGAGGCCATCTTTCCTGTTGTCAGGTTGATTGGTGCTTCCAGACATCATCGGTTCTCTACGGTTTGTGGAGAGGCCGGAGGCTGTGGCCAGGCAAGTCAGCCCAAAGCCCAGCTCCTTGTGGGATGTGCACATCCTTGGTGATGTGGCAGGGCAGGGTTTGGGGAGGATTTATTTTCTCAGTTCTCAGATTCATATAGCTGGCTGATACTATAGAGCTTAGGCTGGCCTCAGACTGTCAGTAATCCTCCTGCCTCAGCCTCAAGTGCAAGGAATGTTAGCATCTGATACCATGTCCAGCTCCAGACTGCACATTTTATATGACATTAATGGAAGTGAATTATCTAGAAGATTAGGGTTTTTCCAGTTTTCCTCTCAGTGATCAGGGAAGCAGTGTGGCAAGCTGGTACAGGCTTGGAGGATATCATTTGGTAACACACTTTAATCAGTAGGGGATGGATGTCCCAGTATGGCTACAGGGGTTGGTGAGCCAGACACAGAGACTGAACTGACAATGCCAAACAGCTTTAGGTGCTAGAATGTCCAGCTATACCTCAGTTTTCTTTCTTTATATTTTTTGTTTTTCTTGTTTTGTTTGAGACAGAGTTTCTCTGTGTAGCCTTGGTTGTTGTGGAATTCACTTGGTAGACCAGGCTGGCCTTGAACCCGGAGACCTATCTGCCTCTACCTTTTAAGTGTTGGGATTAGAGGTGTGCACCACCATCACCCGGCCAGTTTTCCTAAGAAATACTTCTCCAGGTCTCATCATTTTCTTAGGGTGGTCACATGGGAGGCAGGTAAATTCAGTAAAAGGTACAAATGCATTTTTTCTTTCTGTTTTTTACCCCCCCTTGGGGAGGTGTTAGGGCTTCGTCTTGTGCATGTTAAGCCACTGAAGCTACACCATGGGTTTGTGTTGTGCTCTCACAGTCCTAAGTATCCTGTGAAGGTCTAAGTCACGACATTGTTGCATGTGTAGCTTATTATAGTAGTCCTGCAGTGTGATAATAATGTGCCTCTGGGCCAGGATGTCACACTGATAGGCAAATGTCATACACAATTGCCTATACATCCAGTCTTTTGAACTGATGCCAGAGCATACTAGGTCCCAAAGCCTGAGAGATGTATCTTGAGAGTTTGGAATTCCCCAACATGTAGAGAGGCCAGGGCCTTTTAACCTAAGTCTTCCTCAGGTTTCACAGTTGTTCTAGCATTGTCTTGCAGGGGCTGGCCATTGCTTCCTTCTTCCTTGTAGTTGTTATTATTGTTATTTTGAGATAGTCTTGTGACCCAGGAGGACCTTCAACTTTTGATCCTCTTGTTTCCCACCCAAGAGTACCACATGCACTACCACACTCGGTTTGATTCAGTGCTGGGAGCTAACCGAGCTAGACAAGCACACTGCCAACTGAGTGACATCTCCAGCTAGGATGATTTGAGACAGGGTCTTGCTATATAGGCCAGGCTGGCCTTGAAGTCACAGCAATCCTCCTACCTCAGCCCCCTGAGTGCTGGAATGTTGGTGTGCTCTACCACACCTGACTATTTTGTGACTTTAAATAGATGGGATGATGTTGGTGACCCTGTCATAAGCTCCCCAGTGATTATTCTTTTCCAACATACTGTTTGCTCTGCTCAGTTAGACAGAATTGGTTGATCTGCTGCCATAGCTCAGTCCTAGACCGTTCTGCGGTGGCTATCTCACAAAGCATTCTTCGGTTTGTAAGATCATATTATACCAATGCATTTATCGGCCCACCTTTGAGGGCTAACCACTGCTGTATAATCATTGAATACTTGTTTGCATGATCCTTAGCAGATAGGGTGGCCTGGCGTCTGATTACACCTTCAGTTCTGTGATTAGTGGGCTGTTAATGTGCAAGTTTTCATGTCTCTCTCTCTCTCTCTCTCTCTCTCTCTCTCTCTCTCTTGAGACAAGGTTTCTCTGTGTAGCCCTGGGTGTCCTGGAACTCATTCTGTAGACCAGGCTGGCCTTGAACTCACAGAGATCTGCCTGCCTCTGCCTCCTGAGCGCTGGAATTAAAGGCGTGTGCTACCACACCCAACCATTACAGATAGTTTTGAACTGCCATGTGGGTGCTGAGATTTGAACCCAGGTCCTTTGGAAGAGAAACCAGTGCTCATAACCACTGAACCATCTCACCGGCCCAAGTTTTCATCTCTTAAGAAGTCAGTTAAAGTGTGTAGCAGTGAACAGATGATTCTTCTGACATAACCAAATGAATATTCAGTCTTGACATAACACTTCACTTTCTTATATCACAGGCTAATTTCTCTATCCATGATTATATCTAAGCTGCTTCAAGAAGTTTTTAAAATTTTTATTTATTTATTATTATTGGGTATATGGTGTGCGTGTGTGTGTGTGTGTGTGTGTGTGTGTGTATGCCTACACACCATGGTGCACATTTAGGGGTCAGAGGACAACTTTGTGGAGTCGGTTCTCTCCTTCCATGTTTGTGTAGGTTTCAGATATTACATTCAGGTTGTGAGCCTCAAGCAGCAAAGTGTTTTTTTATCCACTGAACCATCTCACCGGCCCCAGAGTCAAGAAGGTTCATTCACTCTGTTTGTATTTGCTATTGACTTCCCGTCTACATAGTTCTCATAACAGACTTGGCTGTTCAATTTTCAGGTTTTAATGCAAAATCGCTATACTTTTCACAGATCAACTAGGTTGCTATGATACGTAGACCTGCCTGCCTCACTCTGCAGTCGTGGATCACTGTGTTGTCAGTGTGACTTATTCCTGGCTACCTAGGGATGTGGAGGCTTTTTCGAGGACCATTTGCGTAGATCATTGTTCATTAACACTTTGATGTCCTGTACTTTGCCATCAGACCATCTTAACAATACCAGTACTGTGTTAGGATAATCACGACAAATGGCAACAGTTGCCTAACACTGCCCTTTCTCCCTCCCCTCCCCTCCCCATCCCTCCCCTCCCCTCCCTCCCCTCTCTCCTCTCATCTACCCTCCCCTCCTTTACCCAGCCCTCTCTTCTCTTTTCTCCCTTCATCTCTTCTCTTCTTTCTCCCAGACAGTCTTACTATGTAGCCCAGACTAGACTTGATTTTTGATTCTTCTGCCTCAGGTTCCTGGCTGAGGCATGGCTCTACTTCTTGCTTTTTCTTGTGGGGTTTGATCTTCTTCCCTGTTATCTTGCTCATCTTAATGGTATCTACTGGGTGCAAGGCAGTGAGAGATGGAGGGTAAACAAAGGCCCAGCTACCGTCTTTGCACCTGCTGAGACAGGAGGACAAAACACTGAAAGGATTTCATTCATCTCACTCAACTTTGGAGACATAACTCTAAAACAAAACAAAACAACAAAAGATCCTTGAAGACCCATAAAAGATTTCTTTCAGGGGAAGGGACTGTTGGGAAATTGTGACTCTCATGGGTCAATCTACAAGGTTGCAAGCCTTTTGAGGGTGGGGACTAAGTCCTCATACAAATACACATACACACTACACATACATACATACACACACACACACACACACACACACACACACACACACACACGGCGGGGGGGCGGAGAGAGAGAGAGATTGATTGGTTCATTGGTTTTGTTTGTTTGCTTGCTTTTTTTTTTTTTTTTTTTACAACTACTGTCTCACAGTTTCTCTTTGTATTGAATTTTCAGTCCCTAAAATGAATGATTCTCTTTGGGGTGGGGTGGTGGAGAATGTGTCGAATTGGGGCTGTGCCATTTGAAAAAGCTTTTCTATATTATATTATAATCTGGTATTTACAAAACCAAAAGGCAAGGACTTGGGTCCTTGGTACTTTCAAGTGCAAATCAGAGCAAGTGAAACACCTCCTGGGAGGCGGTGGAGATGTTGATTCTGTATCAGTTTTCCCAAGGGTGAGGGAGGAGCTCACAGGCTTTATCACAAGTTGTTCTTTCACAATTTGGTTCAGTTTACATTTCTTTTTGGCAAGGCCTATCTTGCCAGGGAGCATAGGGACCTGGCTAGCCTGTCAGGTATACCTAATGGATTTGGAAGTGAACTGTTTTCTGACAGACTAGGGAGCCAGCTGGTGTGGGTCTCTGCTTTGTCCCCTGACTTTGCAAAACAGCCTTTCATCACATCACACTGACTGTAAAGGCTGGGAGAAGCCACATGGATGGGTGCCTAGACCCTTAGGTTTCACGGGAGGGATGGCTTGATTTATGGGATAGGAAATAACACAGAGAGATCAGGAAAGGAGGAGGAGGAAGAGGAAAAAGAGGAAGAGGAGGAGAGGAGGGAGAGGAAAAGAAAGAATAGAGGAGAGGAGGAGGAGGAAGGGGAGGAGGAGAGAAGGAAGGGGAGGAAGAAGAGGAGGAGGAGGAGGAAGAGGAGGAGGAGGAGGCTCAAAAACAAAACAAAAAACTAACCAAACAAAAACTCTGAATACAGACAGGATTCCTTAAGAGAGGAGGGGCTGGTGGGGAGTTGCAACCTAACCCCCTGGGACTGCAGCTCAGAAGCACAGCTGGGCAGTTCAGTGAACCTGTTAGTAACATGAACTTGGTCACTGTATTTCTCAGCTTTGGCTCATGCATTATTTACCTGGCATAAGTAAACCTGCTTCTCCTGCTGTTGCTGGGGAAACCACTTTGATTTATCGAGTTTTCGTCTGGTCTCCAGTGAAAATGCTCCATAGTGGAAGGGAGGGAGAGGGTAATCCCAGGTCCCAGAGGCTCAGGGTATGGAGTCATGAGGGGAGTCCCTACTTCCCCTGGGGAGAGTTCATCAGGAAAAGTATAGATTTCAGTAGGGAGCCCCAAGGCTGTCATTCCTGCTTTGTGGGAGTGTCACACTTGCTAGCTGCATACACTCAAATCCCAAGGAGAGAGGTGGGCCTTTTTCAAGGCTCTGTGGAGGCCACAGCAACTGTGCAGAGATAGGCATCAGTCTGCGCTGGGCCAAGAGAGAGGAGAGTCAAGTTTCCCCAAGGGCTGTTTCCCAGGTGAGTCAGCCTTGGGGAATTAGTTTCATGAGCACAGGTAGAGTGGTCCTCTCTGCTCCAAATTCCGCTTTAGCTCAGATTCTGGGGGCACCCTTTTGGATCACACAGCTGTGAGGCTTAGGAAGGGATAGGAGCTCTGAGCTCAGATCTCAAGCATTTTCACTTATAATGCGCTCATGTACATGTTATATAATCTGTCTGACCCTCCATTCCCCACAAGTGGAGGGTGGAGACTAGGACCTGTCTTAAAATGTTTTGCGGGAACAGTGTCTACTGCATCCAGTCTGTGCGAGGGGCAAGCCCTGTGTGTGGCCCGAGTAAGGGCTCAGCAACTTCAGTCTCCCTTTGCCTTTGCCTGACAAGATTCTGACATCACCGCCACAAGGCTCTTTCCCTTTATTGCTATTGATTTTTCTTTTCCTCCCTTTGTTCTATTTATGGCTTCTTGGCCCTTCACAATTGCATTATTCCATTAGAAGAGGGCTGGAGGTAGAGGCCTCAGCCTGCTCTGGGTCCAGCCGGCCCATGCTGCTCTTCTGGTCAGCGGCCTTAGACAGAAAGCACCTGTTGCCTTCCCCATTCCTGGAAGGAAGCTGCTGCTTGTCAAAGTGAGTGTAGAGGTGGGTGCAGATTCCAGATCTGTCAAGAACTTGCTGACAAAGATCTGTGCGCTCACAAAGCATTTAAGCAGCAGTCGTCAACTGGAGAACTTTGATATTTCCGTAAAACATAATGAGATGGTTTTAAAAGGGGATTCCCAGGTGGGGCTGGTAGCTGCGGCCTGGCTGAGGCAAGAGGATCGAAGGTTCAAAGCTTGCCTGAGCAACTTAACAAGACCCTGCTGCAAGACATAAAAAAGGAAAGGGCTGGCGATGAAGCCTGGAGATAGAGTACTTGCCTAGAGTGAGTGAGGCCTTGGTCGATCCTCATTTCTACAAGAAACAGATGCAAGCAACCCCCCCCCCACCCCAGTGTCTCAGGTACATCTTTCTGGATTTTCTTTTGTCCCTCCTCCTGGGGCTGTTCTGCTTATAATGAAGCTTATGTTTAAATCTGTGTTTAACTACTGTTGAGATTAGTGTGTAAGTATTCTGGCATTTTTAACGTTTCTGCTCTTCAGGTAGGTGCTAAATATCCCCCAGGTGACTTACTTTATCTCCATTTAAGCCAGTTCACCTGCTCAAGTCCTCTGGCATTCCTGTTTCCTGTTTCTGAAATGGCTTCAGGGCCCATACCACCCCCTAGATCTGCCTTCATCTAGAACTTGTTCCTAGAGGGTAGACGTTCAAAACTGGCCTCTTCCAGGGTACATCTAATTTCTCCCAAATTAAAAGTAAATAATAATCTAAATAGTAAAGGGAAGAGAACACAGGATGTCTCGCAAATTTGAGATTCTTCTGGAGGGAAGGAGAATGAATTCCTCCCCGAGGGAAGAGCCACCCAAAGAGACACAAAGGGAAAGACTTTCTAGGCTGGTAGCTCTGTCCAGAAGCTTCTGCCAGGGAGACAAGATCCTGACATCACTTGCATTTCTGGTAAGTTCTTAAGAAGTGCTGAGGGTGGTATTCAGTAGGACCCATTGAGCTAAGCAGAAAGGACAGCAAAGATTGGGGGGTGGGGGGGATAGGGACAGAACAGCTAGGAAGGTTCCAGGCAATAAAAGGAAGGCTGGAGAGTGTACCTGAGTGGTAGAATGCATGCGTAAGGGGCAGGGGAAGAGGGGGAGAGAGGGAGAGAGAAGGGTGCAGAGGCTTCCAGTAAAGGAAAAAGAACAAAAGGCTGGGGAGGCAGTGGCAGGACATGAGAAGGAAGCAATGGGAGAATGTGTATATGCTCACAGGTGTGTTTGAAGTTGGGGATTTGAGATCAGTCTTTTGGTATTGTCATTTCATTTCATTGGATTCTTTTCAGAGTTATGGCACTGTAAGCTCTTTTGTTGTTGTTTGTTCGAGTCAGGGTCTCACTGTGAAGCCTGGTATCCATCTCACATAGATCCTCCCGTCTCTGCCTCCAGAGTGCTGGGATTAAAGGTATGCACCACCACACACACAGGGTTTGGATATGTTACCTGATCTTAAGGCTGATCTCAAACTTCTAGGCTCAAGCCTGTCTTCCTGCCCTAGCTTCCAAAGTACTGGGATTCCAGGAGCCATTACACCTGTCTTTGCTTAGTGTCTATGACCACAGCTTCTTCCGTGGAGTAGGAATTGGCTAAAATTCAATACACACCAGCTCTGTACTAAGTGATTTTAAAAAGTTATTTCATTTACTCCTCCTACCAGTCCCTGAAATGAGAGCTGCTAAGGCCTTATTATGCCAATGAGGAAGTCAGGCCGTTGTCACACTTGTGCAGAGTGACAAAAGCTGAACTCCAAGCCTCAACCCCACCCATTCTGCTCCTCCCCACTACCTTAGGTATGGGGAACAACCCTGAGGTTGCATGGTTGTTACTTATTTTATTATCTGCTTTTTGTTGTTGTTATTGTTTTGATTTGATTTATCAGTGCTGGGGATAAAAGCTGGTGCCTTGAGATCTAACCTCTGGTCCCCACCCCAGGCCCCCAGTTACTATCTAAACAGTGAGACAGGTTCAGCCTAGCTCTCCTCATTGCAGATTTCTCACAAACCTGTGCAGTTAATAGCCACAGGCCTCTCATGTGCCTGTAGCTGAACTAGGCGGACAAAGATGCTAATTTGGAGGAGCCGGCCCCACCTAGCAGGTGTGAGGGCCCTGCTGGTGTCCTGCAAAGATAGGCAGATAGTTTTGTTCTCAGGATAGGCCTCCTGTCCACAGCCTTGCTCTCTCCATGGCTCGGCTGGGGGCAGGGCTGGGGGCAGCAGCTGGGTTCCTGGGGCTCAAGGTGCCAACAGGACCGGTTGTTCACAAGCCGCACAGCCTCACAGTGATCCGTCTTCCCCTAGGGAGAGAAAGCCGATACTGTAAACACTTAGGACTTTATCTTTGATCTGCTGGGTCATCAGAGTGGTTCTCTTGCCCAGGTAGAGTTCCCAGGGGAGGACTGACCCCAACCTTTGGGAAATGCTGCCTGCCGAACAGATGGCACTAGGGCTGGGCTGGGAGAAACCCAACAATTACTCCCTATACCTGGATCCCAGACACCAAATTTCCAGATTAAAAAAAAAGATTCTAAGAGGGTGATTGTGATTTAATTTTTTTGTTTGTTTGTTTGTTCTTTGTGTTTTGTTTTGTTTTTCTGAGGCAGGATTTCTCTGTGTAATAGCTCTGGCTGTCCTGGACTTGCTTTTGTAGAACAGGTTGGCCTCGAACTCACAGAGATCCACCTGTTTCTGCCTCCCACATGCTGAGATTAAAGGCGTGCATCCACCACCATGCCCGTACCGCCATGCCCAGCTTGCTTTTGTTTTTGAGACAGGGTTTCTGTGTGTATCTCTGCCTGTCCTGGAACTTTCTCTGTAGACCAGGCTGGTCTCAAATTCAGAGATTTATCTGCTTGTGCCTTGTACTGGCATTAAAGGTGTGTGTCATGATGCCCAGATTAATTTCTAAATTCTTGATGAGGATCTGAATGTGACAGAAATGGGGAAAAAAAAAAAAGGAATTGGTGTGGGCTGTGGTGTTTTTGAGGGAGCCCCAGACAGCATGTCCCAATGGCTTTGGGTCTTGATACAGGACAGATTGGGTGATCCCAGCCTCTGGAGGCTGGAGAATGACAGAGCTCCTCAGAATGGTGCCTTAGAGTTCTGACTTTTCCAGTGAGTAAAAGCATCTATAGTTGTATTTACATCTCCAAAGTCAAACAGTGGAAGAGGATTGGGTTTTCTGTATGTCCGTGTGGTAGTTCTATGTAACTCTGAATATGACGCCCCTTCCTCTAAAATTTGTCATATTTAGTACATCATTGTGTACCTTTTGCTTTCATTTTTTAAGAGTTTTTTGTTGCCGGGCGGTGGTGGCGCACGCCTTTAATCCCAGCACTTGGGAGGCAGAGGCAGGCGGATCTCTGTGAGTTCGAGGCCAGACTGGTCTACAAAGTGAGTCCAGGACAGCCAGGGCTGTTACACAGAGAAACCCTGTCTTGAAAAACAAAAACAAAAAAAAAAAAAGAGTTTTTTGTTGTTGTTGTTTTTGATGTGTGTGAATGTTTTGTCTGCATATATGTCTGTGTACCGCATGGGTGTCTAGCATCTGCAGAGGTCAGAGGAGGGTATTGGATTCCTTGGAATGCTGCTATGGCCAGCTGTAAGCCACTTTGTGGGTGCTGGGAATCGAATCCAGGTCCTCTGTGAGAGCAACAAGTGCTCAAGCCCCTGAGCCATCTTTTATGCTCCCCTTGTGGTAGCCTTGACTGTTCCGAGCACACAGTTTTCCTAAGTGCTGGGTGCAGTGGCCCTTGTTGACCCTCTTTCTTTCTCTGCTCACACTCTTGCTTTCTCTAGCTCTCTGTGTATCCTGGGTCCCTGAGTCAGAACACAGAAGACCTAACAGTGTATACAGCAGCTTCAAAGTGGGGAAGAGAAGGAAAATTGGTCTCTAAGAGCAGAGGGAGCAATCAGAAGCTTTAAGGCCAGATTGCCCTGGAGCCCTCAGCCCTGGCTGAGACGGTCTAGTGGTACCTTGGAGAGTCTGTCCATGTGTACAAGCGTGTGTGCTCCTGAATGTGTGCATGCTCTGGCATATGTGTGTATGTTTTCTGGCAGAACTCTTACATAGCTTCAATTCTTAAACTGGAACTTCTAGTAGCCCATTCACTCCCCTGGGTCTGTGATGTAAGCACTGTCTCCAACCAGACCCTGTGTAGTGCCCTCTCTAAAGAACTGCATACTGTGCTCCTTGAATTTAAAGACCATTTAAAGAGGGCCGGAGAGAAGGTTCAATGGTAAAGAGCACTGGCTGCTCTTCCAGAGGTCCTTTTCAATTCCCAGCCCCTACATGGTGACTCACAACCATCTGTAACTCCAGTTTCAGGGGATCTGACTCTTGCTTCTGAACTGTGAAGGTACCAGGCACCCACTGGTACTCAGACATATATGCAGACAAAACACCCAGACACATATATAATAAAATATAACATATAAATACGCTTAAAGAACGTTAAATTTTTTCTCTTCTTCCTCCCCTTTTCTTCTCCTTCCTTCCATAGTACTTGCCATCAAACCAGTTCATCACATATGCAAGGCTGGTTGCTCTACCACTGAACTATATCTCCAACCTTCTTAATTTTTTTCTAATTATAAAAATTACAAAATTTACACACAGATATACACATATACACACAGAAGTTTTGCTTCTTTTGTATAAATGTTTTAATAAAATAGAAGTATATATTGTACTATTTCATATTAGGTATTGGACAACAAACCCAGGGCTTTGCATATAGTAGACAAGTATTCTACCAGGGATACTTTTCATTTAAAAAAAAATTGTTTCTTTTTATGTGTAGGGTGTTTAGCCTACATATATGTCTGTGTATCTACCATACATGTGCCTAGAGCCCATGGAGGCCACAAGAGGGTGTCCCATCCCCTGGAACTTGAGTTACAGATGGTTGCAAGCTGCCTTACAGGGGTGCTAGGAATCAAACCTAGGTCCTCTGGAAAAACTGCCAGGGCTCTTAACCACTGTACCATCTCTCCAGCCCCTATGAATACTTATTTAAATTTGAAGTTCAAGCATGTCACAGACAGTGTTGGCTTTCCACTTTCTCAGGCCCACCAAGGACTACATGCCCCTGCCACTATCAACCACACCTTCTCTGCCATGAGGGACTGAATCCTTTCATACTGTGAGCGAAAATGTTTGAACAGGTACTCCCTTAAATTATTCTTTATAGGGTATTTGGTTACAGATATGAGAAATGTAACTATTAATAATAATATAAAGAATGGTACTGAGAAGGGGCTGTTATGGTTCTTAGACTGTTTCTGGAACTGGTTTGTGGGAGTGATATGGAGGGGTTTGCAGCTGTAGACTGGAGATTCCGTACAGTGCGATAAATACAGCTTAATGGGCCATCCTGGTGGGGACATGGAAGACCAAAATGCCAACAGAAGTGAGCAAGTGGACTCACGAGGTTTCGGAGTGGAACAAGGACTCTCAGGAATTGCAGTGGAAGCCATTTGTATTAGATTCTGGCAACAAGATGAAAACAACTAGAGCAACAGAAACCAAAGTGAACAAAACCTAAGAAATAGTCTACTTTCTGTTATCTGTGTTAACTTGAATACAGTGAATTCAAAAGTAAGGGACTGTGGTGGCTTGAATAAGAATGGCCCCCTTAGGGTCATATATTTGAATGTTTAGTCATCAGGGGATGGCACTACTTGAGAAGGATTAGGGGGTGTGGCCTTATGGGAGTAGGACATGTGCCACTAGAAGTGGGCTTTGAGGTTTCCAAAGCCCAAGCCAGGCTGCCTGCAGATCTGGATGTAGAACTCTCTTCTAATTCTCCTGTACCACGTGTGTCTGCATCCTGCTCTATTCTCCACCATGATACTAGACTAAACCTCTGAAACTGTAAGCAAGCAAGCCCCATTAAATGCTTCCTTTTAGAAGGGTTGCCTTGGTCATGGGGTCTCATTCTCAGCAATAGAACAGTGGCCGAAGCAGGGACTAACTTATCTAATAGAAGAACATCTAAGATTGCATAGCATGTGGGCTGCCTCACAGTCCTGGCTCACTGAGCTTATTAAAGTTTATAATAAGAATTCAAAGCAGGGCAGTATGAACAAGGCAGTTTGGCAAGAAAAAGTGAGAGGGGACACCAGAGCAAAAGCTTATAAGGTGGCTGAAATTATTAAAAATAAAAGGAGAAACCCCTGACTTTCCAGTGGGACAACCGAAAAACTGACTTGAGGGAAAGCCTTCACCAACAGGGAAGATTTAGTTCACAACAGTGCAAACTCATTTGGAAAAGTTGTATTTGAAAAAAATGGCGCCGGGCGGTGGTGGCGCACGCCTTTAATCCCAGCACTTGGGAGGCAGAGGCAGGCGGATCTTTGTGAGTTCGAGGCCAGCCTGGTCTACAAAGCGAGTCCAGGACAGCCAGAGATATTCAGAGAAACCCTGTCTCAAAAAACCAAAAAAAAAAAAAAGAAAAAAATGTATTTGAAAAAAAGAAAGTGATAGAGTGGGAATCCATGGGGCATCCTACTTGTATAGAACTACCTCGGGAGGTGTTTTACCAGGTTCTTCAAGCCATACCGGGCTGCAGCTGTGGTCCTAGTGACCAGGCTATATCTGGGACTGGCAGCCGAACTTGGCATTATCCATATGCTGGTCATATTATAAGCATGCTAAACGTAAGAGTTACAGGGTCAGGGAGGTTTTTCTTTGTTGTTTTTTTTTTTTTTAACCAGGCTCTGGAAAACCGCTCAAGCTAGGCAATGTGCAACAGGGTCACTTCTCTCAGTGGAGCTCCTGAGTGGGTTTTATGTAAAGTTGTGTAGGTTAAGCCTAAGCTGTAAAGAAAAGCCCAGGATATTAGAGGTGCTGGAAACCATGGGATATTCATCAAGGAAAGTTGCAGGTGTAGAGGGGATCCAGCCCAAGAGAAATGCTATCCAAAGCAGTTAGAGCCAGATAATGCCATGAATAGTCCCAGACACTGAACAGGGAGTTTCAGGGGTTGGTGTTTGCCTTGCTGAATTTCAGTCTTGCTTTGGTCCAATCTTCCCTTGCCATGACCCCATTCTTTCCTTTACTCTGTGCACTGTAACTTCTTTTTCAATTTTATAGGGGAACTTTATAGTTAACAGGTTGAGTCTTAGAAAAGACTTTGAACTTTGTACTGTGTTTGTGTGTATGTGGTGGTGGTGTTTTAATTGAGAATAGACCCCATAGGCTCATATTTGAATACTTGGTCCCCACTTGGTGGAACTGTTTTTGAAAGGATTAGGTGGTATGGCCTTGTTGAAGGAGGTGTGTCACTGGAGGTGGGCTTTCAGGTTTCAAAAGCCAAGGCCGGGTCCAGTCTCTCTCTCTCTCTCTCTCTCTCTCTCTCTCTCTCTCTCTCTCTCTGCCAAGTGCTCTAGCATCAGATGTGTACTAGCCACTACTGCTCTAACACCATGCTTGCCTGCCTGTTGTCATTCTCTCAGTCATAATGGTTATGACAGAAAACCAAGCTCCCAATTAAATTATTTCTTTTCTACATTGCCTTGGACATGTCTCTTTCACAGCAATAGAAAAGTAACTAAGATAGAAGTTCGTGCAGCAGACTTGGGCATTGCTGTGACAAGCATGACCAGATGACCATTCCAAAGAAGACATCCGATTTCAAAGAGAGAGGCAAGAAACAGAGGTCTTGGGCCCCACAACTTTGGAAGGCAGGATGCCATATCCCTAGGCTGTGGAGTTTGCTTCTGAGATGACGCTTGGCAAACATAGGCCTTAGGCCCTTGCCAGGCTTCTGTAATTGCACATGTCAACCTCATTTTTATTCTATCTGTTATTTCCAACAATGTCCTCAGTAACTGATTTTTTTTCTTTTGTTCAGAATTCAACACAGGTCCACATGCTACATATAATTGCCATTGTCTCTTTTCTGTCACAATTTTTAATTTTTGCAGAGTTGCTGATAGAAATCAGGTCCTTGAGCATACTTGACAAACACTCTACTGTTGAGTGACATTCTAGCTCTTGTTTTGCTGTATTAGGATGACTGAATGCTGCTTAGCATTTCTGTGTGTTTCACATGCCCTTGACTCTATTTTGTTTCGTAAAGTAGCTCAAATTAGACCTTGACATTTTTAGGTAGGGTAGGCTAACTATTAGGAGAAATTTCCTCAGTTTGGGTTTTAAAAATGTGTTTTGATGATGAGGTCCAGATAATATTTATAAATATCCCTCTTTTTCATCAGACCTTGCAAAATAGATGTTTAAAAATTATTATTTGCTGGACATGGTGGTGCATGATTTTAATATCAGCATTCAGGCAGAGGCAGGGCACAGTAAGAATAAGTATATATCATGTATATATAATTTTAATTGTATGAATTTGTGGGGTAAAGTGCATACATGTATAATGTATAGGATATAATGATGAAATCATATTTACCATTTCTATCCCCTTAAACATTTTTTCATTAAAAACTTTTTTTTTTTTTTTAAGATGAACTCACTAGGTAGACCACGCTGGCCTCAAACTCACAGAAATCTGTCTGTGATAAGTGCTGCCTGACAAATGCTGGGATTAAAATTGTGCACTGCTGCATCCTGCCTATTATTTAAATTTTATTAATGTGTAATAATTGTAAATATTTGTGAAACAGGCAAGATAGTCTGCTCATCCAGTATGTACTGATCAAGCCAGGATAAATCCTGTAAGGATCTCTTATGCTCATTCTATGTTGGGAGCCTTTGAACCCCTTTTTTCTAAAATGGGTTTTTCTAATATTTCATAAAATACCCTACTGTAGTTAGAATGCTAGAATTTAGACTTTAATACTGATAGTTTTCCAACTTCATTGTTTGTTTACCAGTTGACATTTTACCATAAGGAAGAACTTTTCCCTTATTGTGGTGTTTTGAAAGAGAACCATTTTCATAGGCTCATATGTTTAAATATTTGGTCTCCTGTTGGTGGAACTGTTTGGGAAGGATTAGGAGGTGTGGCCTTGTTGGAGGAGCTGTGTCACTGGGGGTGAGTTTTGAGCTTTCAAAAGTCCATGCCACTCCCAGTTAGCTCTTTCTACCGCTAGCTTGTGGATCAGAATATTAGCTCTGAGCTACTACTCCAGTACCATGTCTGTCTACTGCCATGGTCCCTACTTTAATAGTTATGGATTCCAGCCCTTTGGAACTGTAAGCCCCAAATAAATGCTTTCTTTTATAAGTTGCCTTGGTCATGGCAACTTATCTTTCTTTTTACTTTATGTTTGTTTTTCAGGACAGTTTCTCTGTGTAGCTTTGGGTGTACTGGAACTTGCTCTGTAGACCAGCCTAGCCTCAAACTCAGAGATCCACCAGCCTCTGCCTCCTGAGTGCTGGATTAAAGGTGTGTGCTACAATGCCCAGCAGAGAAATTTTTATTATTATTATTATTTTAGTTTTTCAAGACACAGTCTCTCTGTGTAGTCCTGGCTGTCTTGGACTCACCTTGTAGACCAGGCTGGTCTGGAACTCAGCGATCCACCTGTCTGAGCCTCCCAAGTGCTAGGATTGAAGGTGTCACCTGGCTGAAAAAAATTATTATTATTATTATTAAGATTTTTTTTTTTTTGGTTTTTCGAGACAGGGTTTCTCTGTGTATCCTTGGCTGTCCTGGACTCACTTTGTAGACCAGGCTGGCCTCGAACTCACAAAGATCCGCCTGCCTCTGCCTCCCAAGTGCTGGGATTAAAGGCGTGCGCCACCACCGCCTGGCTATTTAGATTTTTTGAGACAAGGTTTCTCTCTATACCAGCCCAGGCTGTTCTGGAGCTCACTCTGTAGACCAGGCTGGCATTGATCTCACAGAGATCCACCTGCCTCTGCCTCCCAAGTGTTGTGATTAAAGGCATGCGCCACTACGCCCAGCTGAAAAAAAAATTTTTTTAATAAATAATAGTTTTTAAAGTTGTCTTCTGACCTTCATGGGTGTTCTTCTTCTTCTTCTTTTTTTCGGGGGGATCCCTCCCAGACGTGTGTACTTCTGTGGGACATGTGTGTACTTCTGTCCTCAAACACAAAAATGAATGTAAACAAAACCCAAAAATGATCAAGACAGGCTAATAATAGCTCTGTCACATGGATATTAGTAGTAACTCTTACCCAGGTCTCCAGTGAACAAGAACAAGTAGGTTAAAAATAAATACAAAATGTACAGTTTGAAGCAGAAATAGATTGCCGGGAAATTAAATGTTTGAGCCAAAGCTTTTGCTAAAAGAAATAGAGACGCATGGTTTGAAAGAGAATAAAGGCAGGGGTGCCCGCAAGGCAAGACTCCACCCAGTTTAGCCTGCAACTTGTAAGAAGAAAACTTAAATGCCTAAGGAATTCTCTGCTCCTAAAAACTTCAACAAAGGAAAGCTTACACCAATGTAAATTCAAAGGGGAGGCCAAGTCCCATCCAAAGAGGGTAGACAAGCAGCTTTAGCTATGTGGTTCTGTCTTTAGAGTCATGAAGGATACAGGAATAAAGGGGTTGTGAAGTCTTCCTTGGTGGTTCAGGAGAGTTGCTGAGGCCACACAATGTATGGCATGGGAGGCCGAGCTTGGAGGCCCTGAGAGGCCATTTTATGTAGCTGTAAAAGTGAAGCCTGGATTGCATTGGAGACCCCAGAATGTTGGAGATGCCAGAGCTGTGGGATGTCTGCCAGGGATCTTCATATAGGGAGTGAAACCAGCCCAAAAGAGAGAAGTGTGTTATAATCAACAAAGCTGGAAGGCTAGAGCCATGTAAGCTCTTTGACATCAGACATGGAGTTATAGGATTTAGAGTTTTCCTTGTTGGGTTTTGGTCTCGTTTTTATCCACTGTTTCCTCACTATGCTCCCATTCCTCCTAGAGTGACAGTGCATATTCTGTGACATTGTATGTTGAAAATATATGGTTTGCTTTTTGCTTTTACAGGAAGTTCCAATTAAGAGATTGGCTTGAGTCTCAGAAGAGATTTTGGACTTTTGAAGTTGCATTATGATTTAGCCAGAAACCTATGGGGGGGTCAGGGAGTGGAATGTGGTAATTTGAATGAGAATGGCCCCCCATAGGCCATATATTTGAATCCTTGATCCCCAGTTGGTGGAACTACTAGGGAAGGGTTAGGAGGTGTGGCCTTGTTGGATTAGGTGTGTCACTGGGGATGGGCTTTGAGGCTTCAAAAGCCCATGACATTCCTAGTTGGCTCTCTCAGTCTCAAGATGTGAGCTTTCTGCTTCTGTTCCAGTGCCATACTTACCAGCCTGTTGCCATGTTCCCTGACACTGTAGTCATAGATGCTTAACCTCTGAAATTGTAAGCCCCTAATAAATGTTTTCTTTTTTAATTTTTAAAATTATTTCTTTTATATTTTGAGATTATAACATAGCATATCTTCCCTCCTCTTTCCTCCAAATGCTGTTTTGAATAAGTTGCCTTGGTCATGATGTCTTATCACAGCAACAGAAAAATTAAATAAGGAATTTTCTTTAAATGCTTTCATTTTAGCTGGACATGGTGGTGCACACCTTTAATCCCAGCACTCAGGAGGTAGAGGCTCATGGATCTCTGTGAGTTCAAGGCCAACCTGGTCTACAAAGTGATTTCCAGGACAGCTAGGGTTGTTACACAGAGAAACCCTGTCTTGAAAAATTTTTTTTTCATTTTGTTAATGTTTCTCTATTAGTCAGGGTTCTCTAACAGAATTTATAGAATGAATATATATATATATATTGAATATACATATACATCAGGACTACATAGAGAGACCCTATTTTAAAAAAAAATCAAACAAATAAACAAACATTCCTCCTTGTGTGTTTGGTTCTCCTGTTATCACAGCCCTTGAGGCAACTGGTACTTCCCACAGGTTACACAGGGAGCAGGAATGGATGGTTCCCAGCATTTGCTGTCTGAGTTCTCAGAGAGTGCTCGTGCACTACCCTTGGATCCTCCTTGCCTTTAGCAATGGGAAAAAGGGTTCCTAGGAATATTCAAACTGTCTATCATTGTGGCGAATTTTCCGAAGGACTCATGGTTGCAACCCAACGACAGACATGGTTTGTTTCTCATAGTATGCAGTTAATTGGTAGGCCTCTATGTTTCTCTGTTGCATTGTGGTAGGTGTCTGCCAGCTACTTTCTTCTCAGAGTCCTTCCTTTCTTCCTTTGGTGCTTTGCTTCCAAATTTGGATGAGATGTTTACCCCATTTCTAGCTCATGTTCAAAAGTTTGAATGTTGTGTGTCCCTCAAGGCCCCTGTGCAGGTTTTGTCCCCAGGTGGAGCCTTTGAGAGATGGGTCCACCAAGAGCCCTTAGAGGGAGGGAGAATGCTGCTGAAGATGATTTGGGGGCCTTAGTCCATTCAATTCCCATGGCTCTCTAGCTGATGAGCCATCATGTTCCCCCATCACAGCTTCTTGTTGCCCTCTGGCACTGTCCCCCCTCTCCAGATGCTAATCTTGGAATGGAACCTCTAAAATGAGGGCAAAAAGAATCTTTTTTTCCTTGTTAGATAATCACCTCAAGTATTCTGTAGAGATATGAAAAGCTGACTAATGTAGCATGTGATCTGGAAAGGACTGGCCCAATCTAACCACAGAGATCAGCAGGATAATTCAGAAACAGGCATATGACCTGAGCTGGGCCCCTGAGACTCATTATGCTGTTGAGACTCTTGGGAAAAGAGTTCTCTTGGGCTGAAGGTATAGCTTACTTGGTAGAGTATTTGCCTTGCTTGCCCAAAGACCTGGGTTTGATTCTTAGTGCTCCATAAACCGCGTGTGGTATAATATGCTTGCCTGTAACCTCAACACTGAAGAGGTGAAGATAGGAAAGAAAGAAATGAAAAGTGCATTTTCCCCCCTTTTCATTAGAGTAGCCATTTACAGGGACTAGTTATTGGTGTGTTTTTCTGCCCTGCTCAGTGATCCTGCCGGAAGAAGGAAAGTTAAGGCAACGGAAACACAGAGTCAGAGGGAGTCTTGGCTGACATCAGTATAGCCTTAATCTCACTGAGCTGGAATCCATCTACCCCTGCACAGTTTTGAGTTTTGAGAGCTAACGAAGTCACTTTTCTTTTTGCTGGTTTGATTCAGGCTTAAGTCATTTGCAGCGAAGGGTCATGGTTAAACCCACTTCTTTTCCGTCTCAGTCCCTGCTTTCCAGTGCTTTGGGGTCTCAAGGATTAGATAACATACCCAGGCAGGGCTGCAGCAGCCAGCCTCATGGCTAATGGTGTAAGGATACCATGACATGACTACTGTCGTGGCTGCTGAGAGACCTGGCTGCTTATCCTTCCGGCTTCAGCTAGTCTACCAACGCTTGCCTGGTTTCACTGTTTTGTCTTGCTTTTGTGTGTATGTGTGCATGTGTGCATGCACACATATGTGTGTATGTACGCATGTGTGTGTGTGTGTGTGTGCGTGTGTGTGTGTGTTCTTCCTCTTAGCTTGTAAGGTAGTTGTAGGACTCAGATGGAATTAGTGTAGATGCTTACTTACTTTGTGCAGCTTGACTTTCTGTCTTCTCTCTCCTCTCTCACTCACTGTGTGACTTAAGATCTGAGTATCTTTGAACTTTCAGCATCCTGGATAATTAACAGGGCAAGGACATAGTTGCCAGGAATCTGAACTCCTTTTAATGGACTTCATCCTCCTGAGCAAGATGTCTCACTCATTGAATAACTTTTTGTCACATGTTTATGCAAATCAGTATTTGTCTTTGAGCTGACAGCCCAGTCCCTGTTTTGTTCTGGATGCTGCAGTGGAGGCCAAATGTGCCATGTTTTCTCTGGTGATGGCTGCCAACTCTCCAAATGTCATAACAGGCATTTTGCATGAGAGCAAGTGCCTGTGTTGAGGGTGGCCAAGAAGCATCTATGAGCTTGTTTTTTGTTTTCTTCCTCTTTATTTTTGTAATGCATTTTAACTTTATTAGATTTGTAAAAAAAAAATTGTTCTTACCAGTCAACATAGATTAATCAAAATAGTTTTTTCCTAGTTCAACTCTACTTTTCTCAGTAATCAATGTTACTAAATTCATGCATTTCTTTCCACACTTTTCCACGTACACATATTTCCAAATTTTAAAATATAGGCTACACCTTTTAATTTTTTTTTTTTTTTTTTTTTGGTTTTTCGAGACAGGGTTTCTTTGTGTATCCTTGGCTGTCCTGGACTCACTTTGTAGACCAGGCTGGCCTCGAACTCACAAAGAAACCTTTTAATTTTTAAATATAAAATACTATTATATTTTATCTTATGATTTTATTTATTTATTTATTTATTTTTAGAGAGAGAATCTCATTATGTAGCCTTAGCCCAGCTGGGAACTCACAAAGATCTGTCTCCCTCTGCCTCCTAAGTGCTGGGAATAAAGGTGTTCACCACCACACCCAGCACTTAAAATTTGTTTTAAAGTTAATACTTTTCATTTTCAGGTCACTGTTTATGGATACTGTCTTCTATTTGTGGGCATAACATAACAACATTTCTCTAATTAATCAATGGGATTTTTTTTTTTCGAGACAAAGTTTCTCTGTGTATATCTGCTGTCCTGGACTCACTCTGTAGACCAGGTAAACCTTGAACTCACAGAGATCTGCCTGTCTCTGTCTCCCTAGTGCTGGGATTAAAGGCTGCGCCACCACACCCGGCTCAATGAGGTTTTTCCAGGTAGTTTGTACCCTTTTTGGATACTTATTGCAAACACTAAAGTAAACAACCTTGTAAATATATCTGTTTATGTTCAAGGAAACATTTGGTAGTTGTACTTTTCTGGTCCATATGCTTCCCTCAAGGAACCATTCCTATGTCAAAATCTCCTGTGTCAGTCTGCCAGTTACACAGGACATCTTCCTGACCTCCTCTCTAGGACATGTTTTTCACAGAGCTCTGTTGAATACAGAATTGACTGAGAGTTGTTCTGCCCTCTCTCCTTCCTTTGCCTTGATGCCCTGAGAACCTCAGTAGCCCCCATCATCAGTGAGAAGATGGTATTGGAATGAGGGCGCTTTGAAGTCTCTTGATAAATGAGACAATAAATCTCTGCTCTCCAGGGATGGAGAGAAGGAAGGGTGTGAGACTGTTGAATGGCCTCAGCAGTGCTGTGGATATAGTTCCTACTTAGTTAATATGAAATAAGAATAATCAATTCAGTGCCAGAAGCCTTTCTTTGAAGTCTGGGTCAGCTCTGAGCTCCCTGAGAATGAACTGGCCGGGCAACCGAGACTCACACACAATCCCAAACCGATCTTAAGAGTTAACAGGTTCAGGCGCTTTACCTGGACACAGCCAGGGTTTTTGTTGTTTTTACAAACTCAAGTCAATCCCCTATTTTTTTTTTTTTTGGTTTTTTGAGACAGGGTTTCTCTGTGTAATAGCCCCGGCTGTGGCTGTCCTAGACTTGCTTTGTAGACCAGGCTGGCCTCGAATTTACAGAGATCTGCCTGCCTCTGCCTCCCAAGTGCTGGGATTAAAGGCGTGCGCCACCACCGCCCGCTGTCAATCCCCTATTTTATCAGTTGGTCTTCATGGAAACTGAGCTATGAAATGGCCAAGGAGGTGACTGAGGGAAAGGAAGTGTCAGCAATCCCGTGAGGTAAGACCTCTGTGACTGTCTCCCAGGGAACTTCTGAATCAGGCAGCTCAGAGCTGCCAAAAGGCTAGACTGGTGCGGGCGAGGGACTTCTGAGCTGGGTGGGGCAAGAGGAGCAGGGATGTCACGGGAAAGAAGTCAAATGAGTGTCGGTCTAGGGTTGTCTGGCACGGCTTTGACTTCTAGGTTAGTCAGTCATTCCAGCTTTTAAGGCAGGACCTTCGCGCGTGGGGCTGATCTGGGCGCACTTTGGTTGGAAAGAAGCAATAGAATCCCATCCCTGCTGGGAAAGGAAAAAGGGTCCCCTGTATGCTCACAGGCAACTAACTGATCAAGGGCACCATGGCGTCTTCAGCAGCGCCGCCTCACAGAGGCCGGCAGCGGTGGCATTTGCTGTTGTCCCTTCTGCAAAAAAAAAAAAGCAAAAAACAAAAAACAAAAAACACCGCAGGGTTTGGATTGGAGGATTCCACTGTACAGTCCTCTCCTCCTGCTGCCTGAAGAATTTCGGCACTGCTACTACTCCACGGCGGGGAGGGAAAGCGTTCAGCAGGAAGAAGGGACAGATGGTCCCTGCTGGACTGTGTCCAGAAATGTGGTGTGTGATACACAGTGTGAATGAAGTGTGTTGCCCTTTAAACACAGCCTCTCCTGTTTGCTCTCCACTCAGCCTGGCCCGGCTGGCTCTCATTCATAGTACGCTGTCGCTCTCCCGTAGGCAAACCTTAGATACTTTTGCACTGGAGCATCCACGTTTACCGGCAGACTCTGACACACACACACACTCTGTGACTCACCGCTGATCCATCGGTACACACACAGGATGACTCAGCGGGGACCCTCACCGGCAGGCTCATACTCAGCTGCCGCTGATGTGCACAAACGGCCTCTGCTGCGGTGGCAGGCACCCCCCACCTCCCACTGGGTCCTTGGTTGAGCACCTCACCGAAGCCTGCAAATGATTTGCATTCTTGGCTCCTTGGAACTGCCTGTTCTTTGTCTTGTGTTTATGGCTCAACCCTTTCCTTACCTTGTTCCTCTCTCTGGCTGGTTTTGGAGCTCAGCAAGCACTCCCATAGTCTCTGGCCAGCCAAAGCGGCTTTTGGGCTTTTGTTTCTAAGAAACTTCTTAGCCTTGTGCGAGGGGTCTTTTCCCCACAAGGTCTCATCCCTCCCTGGCTTGGATACCTCTGCCTGGCTTTCCAGAGCCCTTGATGGGAAAGTGTCCACTCTTCATGCCATTTGAGTGGTGCCTTTCACAAGATGACAGTGACTGAGGGTGGCTCACAGATAGGGAGTGTAGATACCCGGATGGAGGGTCCTCAGGTCTCCAAGGGGCCCTCTCTTCTCAGCGGTCCAGACAGACACAGATGTGAGTGTTGGGTTTCTTGGACTCTGTCTTGGTACTGAGTGAGATCAGCTCTTTCTGAAGATGAGAGAAGGGAAGGTGTTACATGTTTCTGTATGTTGGGCAGGCAGAATGGGCTCTGGTCTCAGAGAGAAGCAGAGGATGGGACTCTAAGCACCCAGTGTGTCTTTGCTGGCACATGGCCCTGGCTATGGTTCATATTTGAAGGTGAGAAAGCCTTGATGCTTTGGAGGACCTGTTTTTCTTCTCTCCCACGAGGTGTTGCAGGAGAAAAGAGCCATCAGAGAAGAGGGAGGGAATAGTCAGCTGTGGTCAGGTGCTTCAGTCTGCCTATTTCTCCCATAATTCCTCATCCTCCATACCTCTCTTCAATACTAGAGCATGCAGCACACTGGGTAACTGCTGTAACACTGAGTCACATTTTTAGTTCATTTCAACTTAACAGTCCTGTCACCCCACTGATCAATTACCCAACTTGTGCCTGGCCCCTTTGATTATTGAATGCTCACAGATTCCTTTCTGGTCCTTCTGAAGCTCTAGTTATAGGAGCAAGTAAGACCTGTGTTGTGACCAGTCCTTGGGACACAGAGTGATACCCAAGAAAGACCAGGGAAAGATGCTAAGGACATGTGCTACCTAGGCTTGGGAAGGAGGAGTGACTCTCTATAGGTCCCCATAGAGTCCGAGATGAAGTCCTGCTGACCCCTTCTGTAGCCCACATGGCATTAGGCTGTGTGCTGTCCTGAGAACAGGAGTGGGCTATCCACTCAGGAATCCTGGCCAGGAGATGCTCAATGGAAGTCTACCATTCTCTTATGCCTGCTCCATGACATTTTATGCCTAAAAACACAAGCATGCTTATACTAGCTGTTTTTGCTCAGAATTGAAATGTCCCTTGCAGTTCTAAAATTTTGAGCTTGGTAGGTCTTGGTCGCACTCCCCCCGCCCCCCTTCTACTTGTAGGAGAATGTTCTCTTTGATTACCTTCGATCCGCACTGCAGAGTTGGAAGGGTGAAGGAACCATCTTGCCTTAGTGAAGTTCCTTCCAGGTCCTCAGCCAACACATTGTGGGGATTTCCAGTCAAGGATCCCCTGCAACTAATGAATGGGCTGTGCTGACTTGGGTTCAAGGTTGCTTTGTCTAGAATAGTCAAGAACACCTTGGACATTGCCTGGCCAGACTCAGCAGGCCTCACCCTGCTTCCACCAACACCCTGGGGCTCCCAGTCCCTGAGGTGGAGAAGCCCCTTGCCTGCTGGACACTGAAAGACAAAACTGATCCACATGGATCATGCTGAGCTCCCAGTGGAAATGTGCAGGAGCTTATCCGCGAGTCGCTCTGTGCCGTGGGTCTTTTTGCAGGGATATACAGCAAAAGCCACTCTATTTAAATATGCTTGGATGTGGAGGAGGGCCAGCCCCCGGCTCAAACATACCAGGTGGAGAGAACTGGCCAAGATCTACAACGCTAAGACAGTTTTTCTGCTGTTGCTTTTTTGCCATGCTGAGGATGGAAACTAGGCAGGGTACTGTCCCAGACCCTTGTGAGATATGATCTGTACCTCTGTTCCAGATAAACTTGACATGTGGAAATTTAACATGATGTTTTTTAAATTCTGGTTATATGCCAACTTAGTGTATACTACAATATTGCTTCACTTAATTTTCATAAAACCCTTATGAAGTTGGCACTCTTTTGTACGTGTGTGTGTTTTTCAAGACAGGGTTTCTTTGTGGAGGTCTCGATGTCTTAGAACTCACTCTGTAGACTAGGCTGGCTTCGAGCTCAGAGATCCACCTGCCTCTGTCTCCTGAGTGCCAAGATTAAGGGAGTGTACCACTACTGCCTGGTACTCTTAACCTTGTGTTGCAGCAGAAGATCCTGAGGAATAAGGTCTTATGATATACCTAAGAGGACATAGTACATACCCCAGTGGAGAGTGGGAAATTCTAATACAGAGCCCCAGCATGCCAAGGGTGGTTAGCCTTGACCTGTACCCAGCCCTGGGCCCACTGGTAAGTGCCTACAAAGCCTCTTTCTCCAGTTGTCAGCCCCTTACCCGCCAGGGGTAGCAGGATGTGGTGACCTGTACAGAGCCATGAAAAGGGCCACAGCTCTGCATGACACCTTTACCACTCTGGCCCAGGTTTTCTACTAACTTGTGGCCTTTGCCCCCACCCCAGTCAGTCTCGTCCCTGTCTTTTACAGGGACACTGTCCACTGGAAGCAGAGCCTAGGCTGCTGCTCCCCCTCACTGCCTGACAGGCTCTCTAGGGGTCCTGCAGAGCGCCATTGTTCTTCAACCCCAGCTTTTGGGCCTCTCTTGGCAAGCCCTTAGTGGCTTCTTATTTACCCATTTAACAATTAAGCTCCAGGCATTTAACATATAAACATAGAAAACATCAGCATAATTATCGAAGAGATTTCAAAAGCTTTTGGCAAGGGAGGGCCTGAATATTTACTTAACAAAAGAATTCCTTACTCCAGTCTTAAGAAATAATTCACAATAGGATTTAAACAAGCTAGCTTCTTCAGTAAATTAAAAACATTCTTTTACTCATTCAAAATATGACTTGTGTTTTTTGTTTTGTTTTGTTTTTTTCCAAACGTGCCTCACACACAACTTTTCCTGAGAATACTCATTACTTCCTCTAGCCTTGCATCAGCCTTCACCCTTTCTCACTAGATGGGATCTCCTTCAGCTCATGGGAGTTGGTGGTGGTAAAAGTCACCATGAGAGATGTTTTAAGTTTGTCTCCTCCGTGTGAGCATTTTTTTATTATCAAAGAAGAATAGCCTTTCAGAATCTTTCCTCTGTCAAGTGTTTTATCTGTGATTAGAGGAACACAGGCCAGTCTGTTGGGTTCAGGAAGGGAGACAGAAGGAGACACACCACCAATGGGTTTATTGGGACGAAAGGGGTTTTTCTTTCTTTTTTTTTCATTCTCTTGTTTGATCTTCTAACTATCTAAACTGATTCTGACATTCTGCAATTGTTAGTCACGGGATACAAGGGTAAATAAGAAAACAGTTAAGAGAATTAACTGTTAAGAGAGTGACCAACCGGTCAACTACACAGTTAAGTGGGGTTAAAAGCCAGGCTAGATGGCCGGACATGGTGGCACCCACATTTAATCCCAGGACTTGGGAGGCAGAGGCAGGCGGATCTCTGTGAGTTCAAGGCCAACCTGGTCTACAAAGTGAGTCCAGGACAGCCAAGGATTCACACAGAAACCCTGTCTCAAACTGCCCCCCCCCAAAAAAAAAAGCCAGGCTAGATGCCAGTTCTCCCTGCCAGGGCTTGGTAGATGGATGAGACTTTCGACAGTTTGGGGACGACTTTGCAGAAACCACAGTTGAGTTTTAGTGGGTGAGGAACAATAATAAATGAATACATATGTATTTGCTTTGTTCCTGGCATTGAAGCAGCTATATCATGTGTAGTGGTGGGGTTGAGGAAGTGTTGTTACTAGTTTTTGCTATGAATCACAGCTGAACTCCAACTCATAATTCTCCTGCCTCAATCTCCTGATTGCTGAGATTACAGGTATATGCTACCATAATAGGATAGCAACTTATATTTTGATTCATATAATCATAAAAATAACCATAAGGAATTTTCTTATTGTTTGGATGATGCTCCAAAGGCCATGTCTCAAAGTGATGGTCCCCAGAATGGTACTACTGGAAAAAAGAATAATTAGGAGGTAGAACCTAATAGTAGGGGCTCTGAACCTGAAAGGGAGTACAGAACCCTCATACACTGCTTGTCTTTGCTTCCTGGTTCACCATGTACCAGCTTGCTTTGCCATACACTTCCTCCATGATGTGCCCCTGGCACGATGCCCCTCTTGTTACCATAGGTGCAAACCAGTGGAGTCACCAGAACCTGTACCAGAAATTCTCAGAACTCTGAACTAAATGACATAGCCTTCAAGGGGACCTACATTCATGTACATATCCACACACAGACACAAACCATGTACACATTAATAAAAACAAATCTTAAAAATCGGTGTGCGTGTATTGGTGTCGTGTACAGGTGCTATGTATGTGAGCACATGGAGGTCAGAGGTTGGTATGGGGGTGTCTGCCTTGATTGCCTGCCTTCTGCTTTGTTTCTGAGATGGGTCTCTCATTGGGTAGGATACAGTTCCTTGTCTCAGCTAGACTCAAAGGCTGTCGAGTCCTAGGATTCCTCCTGTCTCCACTCCCCATTGGTGCAATTTTAGGCACACTGGGAATCCTGTGGCTTTTCTGTAACTATTGTGGATCAGAGCTCAGGCCCTTATGGTTGTCAAGCAGTGCTTTACTCAACAAACATCTCCCCACTTAATTAGTTTTTCTTAAAGATTAAAAAAGGAAAGCTGGGTGGGGTGGTACCACACCTTTAATCCTAGCACTAGGGAGGCAGAGGCAGGCAGATCTCCATGATTTCAAGGCCAGCCTAGTCTACATTTCTAGTGCCAGGCCAGCTGGGGTTGCACAGTGAGACCCTGTCTCAAACAAACAAACAAGCAAATAAATAATAAATTGATGTTTAAAAACAGATAAACAGCCAGGCGTGGTGGCACATGCCTTCAGAGGCAGGAGGATCTCTGTGAGTTCAAGGCCAGCCTGGTCTACAAAGTGAGTCCAGGACAGTCAAGGATACACAGAGAATCCCAGTCTCAAAAAACCTTAAAAGAAAAAAAAAAGATAAATAAAGGAAAGGAAGAAGGAAGTGAAGGAGAAAAGGTAAAGCAGCCGTTCATGGAGGTACACATCTAGCATCCCAGAACTGGAGAGGTTGAGGCAAGAGGATTGCCGAGAGTTCAAGGCCTGCTTGGGCCACATATCAAATTTAAGGGCAATCTGGTCCACAGAGAGCGCCCTTGTCACAAAACAAAGGAAGGATTGAAGGGAGGACGAAGGAAGGGGTAGGGAGAAAATCGAAGGGAATTACAGATAACAACTGCAGCTCCTCTGTGTACTCCATCCTGAAGAGATCTTCTTTCTCCCAGGTGGTAGCTGTCCTGAGTTTGCATTTATGCTTCCTCAGAATGTTTTTACAGTATTTGTGATGGCTAATACTGACTGTCAGCTTGATTGGATTAAGAAACACTTATTAGCCTACTGTGGTGGTGCACTCCTTAATCCCAGCACTTGGGAGACAGAGGCAGGCGGATCTCTGTGAGTTCGAGGCCAGCCTGGTCTACAGAGTGAGTCCAGGACAGCC
The DNA here is from genome assembly GCA_907164525.1 of Lophiomys imhausi. Lineage (NCBI taxonomy): Eukaryota > Metazoa > Chordata > Mammalia > Rodentia > Muridae > Lophiomys > Lophiomys imhausi. The sequence continues at coordinate 5,010,930 of CAJQZJ010032761.1, forward strand.
AGGGCCTTTGTTGGTATTGATGAGCTATACCTTTCAATGTGTCTGTGAGGTCATTTCCTGAGAGGATTGACTAAGGCGAGAGGCCTGCCTTGAATGCAGCTGGCCCCTCCTCATGGGAAATAGGAAAAAGCCAATTGAGAGCTAGCATTTCCCTTTCTCAGCCTCCTGCTCCTCCCAGATGCATGTCCCCAAGGTTGAGAAGCTACCTGCTGCTGTCTCCTCCACCTTGATGGACCGTACCCCCTTATCTATGAACCAAAGCTCTTCTTCATCAAGGGTCCTGTGCAGATCAGGCAAGATCCTCCCACTGAGCTACATCCCTTGCCCACAGGTGCTGCTTCGCAGACGGTCACATCAACAAGAAAGTGGACCAATACAGAAAACCAGTCCTGAGAAACTGAGTCATCGTTGTGACAAATCTTTCTATGTGATTCCAGGGGCTTTGGAAATGGTTTGTGAGGAAAATATGGGAGACTTTGGAGCTGGGGGCTAGATATTCCCTGGAATGCTGGAAGCAGAGCTTAACAGGGCACCCTGGTTGGAGCTGGAAAACTATGATGCCTGCAATAATGCCAACTTCAAGGCTTTGCTCATGAGATGTCAAAGGAGAACACAGACTCTCCGTTGGGAAGTGAGCTAGAAGCTGTTTGGGTCACATCCTGGTAAAGGAGCTGTGTGCTGGTTATTTTATGTCAACTTGACATAAGCTGGAGTCATTTGGGAAGAGGGACTCTCAATTGAGAAAACACCCCAGAAACTGGAGGGATGGGTCAGTGGTTTAGAGCACTTGCTGCTCTTGCAGAGGACCTGGGGTTGCTTCTCAGCATCCTCTTGGTGGCTCACAACCATCTGTAAGTCTGGTTCCAGGGGATCTGACCTTTGAGGGCACCAGCTTGCAGGAGGTATGCATGCTTGCACATAGGCTCAAAACTCACACATATAAAATGAAATATATCTAAGGTGAGAGAGAGAGAGAGAGAGAGAGAGAATCTCCATAGGATTGTCCTGTGGGTGATTCTGTAGAGCTATATTTTCTTGATTACTGATAGAAAAGGGCCCAGTTCACTGTGGGAGGGGGTACCCATGGGCAGGCAGTCCTTAGTTGTGTAAGAAAGCAGACTGAGCAAGTCAGTAAGCAGTACCCCTCCATGGGCTCTGCTTCAGTTCCTGCCTCCAGGTTCCTGCCCTGACTTCCCTCAGTGACGGACTGTGACTGAGTTGTTTTTGGTGGTGGTGTTTTACCACAGCATTAGAAACCCTCCCTGAGGCAATCTGGTTCCATCCTGAGAATCTGAGAGAGGCTGGGTTCGGAAATGATTGGTTGATTTGTGTGATGGTAATTTAAAGCTGGAATAGCATTCAGGTAGTGGCATGGTTATCGCCTACTGTGTTTATTCAAATTTATGAGGAAAATTAAAAGGAAGATATGATAAATGTACAATTTAATGGGGGAAAGGAATGTAAATGCAGTTTCAGTTTTGGACAAGGTAGACAGAACTGGTACAAAGATGGCTGCAAGTGTTAGATTTATGTCATCAAAGAGAATCCTTTACTTTGTACTGGGACAATAAAAGGTCCCTTGAGGGCAATCCCATCCTTTGAAAGCTCCAGATTGTTAAAAAAAAATTTTTTTTTTTTGGATTTTCGAAACAGGGTTTCTCTGTGTAGCCCTGGCTGTCCTGGACTCACTTTGTAGGCCAGGCTGGCCTTGAACTCACAGAGATCCGCCTGCCTCTGCCTCCTGAGTGCTGGGATTAAAGACGTGCGCAACCACGCCCGGCAGATTACTAAAATTTTAATTTATTGAAATGAGGCGGCTGAACTGCACCTGCTACCATAGGTGTTGTCCCCTGCTCCGTATCTGTGCCTGGAGAAGGGTTTCCTAGGTTCAGCTTCAAAGGCACCTGGAGGATACAGGAGCTGGGGACTAAGGCTACTTCTTAAGCTGGCAACAGAACTTGGCACCATCCATTTGTTTCCGGTCTTGCAGATATGTTAGATCCCAGAATGAAGGTGTTGTGGTGACTTTCACCAAGGTTTCATAAAGATTCTCAGGCCAGATGTCCTGGCAGTCTCATGTCAACTTGACGCAAGCTAGAGTCATCTGAAAGGAGAGAACCTCAACTGAGAAAAAAATGCCTTCATAGGATTCGGCTGTAGGGCATTTTTCTTAGTTAGTGATTGATGGGGGAGAGCCCAGCCCACTGTGGGTGGTGCCATCCCTGGGCTTGTGGTCCTGGGTTTTTTAAGAAAGCAGGCTGAGCAGCCATGGAGAGCAAGCCAGTAAGCTGCACTCTTCTGTGGCCTCCGCATCAGCTTCTGCCTCTGGGTTCCTGCCCTGCTTGAGTTCCTGCATTGACTTTTTGCAGTGATGGACCGTTACCTGGGAGTGTAAGCCAAAAAAAAAAAAAAAAAAAACCCCAAAAAACAACAAAAAAAAAAACCCAACAACAACAAAACCCCTTCTTCTCTGAGTTGTTTTGGTCATGGTGTTCCATCACAGCAATAGAAACCTTGATTAGGGCCGGGCGGTGGTGGCGCACGCCTTTAATCCCAGCACTTGGGAGGCAGAGGTAGGCGGATCTCTGTGAGTTCGAGGCCAGCCTGGTCTATAAAGCGAGTCCAGGACAGCCAGAGCTGTTATACAGAGAATCCCTGTCTCGAAAAACCAAAAAAAAAAGAAACCTTGATTAGGACAGAAGTTGGTACTAGGGTAGTGAGGTATTGCTGTGCCATACCTGTCCATGATGTTTTGGGGAGGATTGTGGAAGAACTTTGGGCTAGAAAAGCCATTGAGTACTAAGAGCTCAGTGAGCTGTTCTGTAGGAGCCTGGAAGATAAGAATGTTGAGAGCAGTCCAGATGATGGAGGCTTGGCCTGTGACTTTCAGAGGGTAGCAAAGACTCCCCAAGACATTTAAGAATCTGTGTTTCTGGCTAACTGGGGTTGAAGAACTACTGAAGTGAAACCTTTGCTTTGCTGGAATAATGGATGCTGGTCGGCTGGGCTGAAGAATCAGCTGTGATTATGTAGAGGCCAGCCTCATTGAGGTGAAACCTTCTGGGAAATGTTTCCTAAGGGTCAGTGCACAGATGCTGTGGTCCAGAAGCGGCCAAGGTTGTACCCCTGTTTGGGGCTGAACTTGGTAGTGTAAGAGCTACCCAGGTGGTACTAGTGTTGAAGGCATAAAGGGGTCATGGAGAGCAGCTGAGGCTTGGCACTGTGTGGAAGGTTGAAGTCCCTGAAGGGAGGCCAGGAGAGGCCACTGGTGAAAGTACAGCCCAGTTGCAGCAGCAGATCCCACATTTTGGAGATGCCAGTGTTGTGGGACGACCACTAAGACAAGCAGCAGCAGCAGCAGCGGAGTAGAGCCGGCCAGAGACTAGGAGACAATCTATGTGTGCTGGAGAGAGGCGGAGCTGGGGAAGTGACACTTTGGAGGAGTCCAGGAAATCGTGAGTGAATCCCAGATAATTGGACATTGAAATATTCACACTTTTGGAATTTGGGTTTGTTTTGTTCAGATTGTGACTGTGCCCTGGTTCTTCCTCTCGAAGCAAGAACATATTTAACTTTTTTTTTTTTTTTATTTTACAGGAGCCTGAAGTTGAGACACTAAATTTTCGAGGTAATTTATTTATTTTTATTTTATGTACATTGGTGTTTTGCTTGCACGAATGTCTGTATGAGGGTGTCAGGTCCCCTGGAACTGGAGTTAGACACTAGTGAACTGTCGTGTGGGTGCTGGGAATTGAATCTGGATTCTCTGGAAGAGCAGCCAGTGCTCTTAACTGCTGAGCCATCTTTTCAGCCTGAGAGAATGAGTTTTAAAGTGTTTGAATTTGTAAATACTGTGGGACTTCTAAAGTTTGCAAAATGTTTTATATTGTGATGTTGATGTTGATGTGTGATTTTGGGGTTGAACAAGAAAGAAAAGATTTTGGCTTAACTGCGATGTGTTTGTGTGTCTAGCTGTTGAATGGTCAGTTGTCCTGGCTAGTTTTTTGTTTGTTTGTTTGTTTTTTGAGACAGGGTTTCTCTGTGTATCAGCCCTGACTGTCCTGGACTCACTTTGTAGACCAGGCTGGCCTCGAACTCACAAAGATCCGCCTGCCTCTGCCTCCCAAGTGCTGGGATTAAAGGCGTGCCACCACTGCCCGGCGTCCTGGCTAGTTTTATGTCAACTTGACACAAGCTAGATTTATCTGAAAGGAGAGATCCTCAATTGAACAAAAAATGCCTCCATAAGATCCAGCTGTAGGGCATTTACTTACTTAGTGGTTGAGGGGGGAGAGCCCAGCCCATTGTGGCCGTTGCTATCCCCAGGCTGGTGGTCCTGGGTTCTATGAGAGAGAGAGCAGGATGAGCAAACCATGGAGAGCAAGCCAGTAAGCAGCACCCTTCCTTGGACTCTGCATCAGCATCTGCCTCCAGGGTCCTGCCTTGAGTTCCTGTTCTGACCTTCTCTGATGAACAGTGATGTGGAAGGGTAAACCAAATAAACCCTTTTGTCCCCAAGTTGCTTTGGTCATGGTGTTTCATCACAGCAATAGTGATCCCGATGTAGACACCGACGTCTACGTAGGATGGATTCCTAACGTAGGGTTCCGGAAACGGAGCTCCCAAGTGCCTGTGAGGCTGCGGACAAGCTTAAGTTGTATTAGATAGCCCAGGCAATGCCAGGGTGGTGAGATATCCGGCAAAGAAAGTTGTAGGCACAAGGGAGAGGCCGTGTGTGCTGCAGATGGCTGAACTGGAGGATTGGAGCCACTCAGGACTGTTCAAATCCAGATGATGCCACCGAGGGCCACGGATGCTGGTGTGAGTGAGGCTCTGCTGTTTGACCTTCCTCACTGGGTTTTGGTCTTGTGTTAGTACAATCTTTCCTTGCTGTTTCCTAATCCCTCCCACTTGGAACGGGAATGCTTATTCTCTGTCATGGTATGCTGAAGTATCTTAACTTGTTTTTAAATTGTTTTAAGGGGTTCACATTAGAGTCTTTAGTCTCAGAATGGACTTTGAACTTTTGAATGGTGTTGATACTCAAAAGACAGGTGACTTTTCAAAAATTTAATTGTATGTGTGTGAATGTTTTGCCTGTATATGTATCTGTGTGCTATATACATGCCTGGTCCCTGCTAGAGGCTAGACTCAGGCATTGGATCTCCTGGAACTTGGATTATAGATGATTGTAATTGGACTGGATGCTGGGGATCAAACCTAGGGTCTGCTAGAAGAGCAGCCAGTGCTCTTACCCAGTGAGCAATCTCTCCAGCCCCAATATTGGTCACTTTTGAAGTTGAAATTAATAGATTTTACACCATGGAATGGCTGTGAGCCTATGGGACCAGAGTGAAATATTATGGTTCAAAGTTATGTGTTTGGGTGTCAGGTTAATAGAGATGGACTTGTGATAGTTAATTCATGTATGTTTATGTGTATGTGTGTGACATGACCGCATAGAGGCCAGAGGTAGATATTGGATAGCTTCCATCTCTCTCCACATTAATTTTTAGGCAGGGTCTCTCACTGAACTCGGAGCTCACAGATTCATCAACGGCACCAAGCCCCAGGAAGCCTGTCTCTGTTTTTCAGTCTCCCTGGGATAACAGGCACATATCCCTCTTCCCAGCTTCTTTACATGGATGCTAGGATAAAATTCAGGTCTTCCTGTTTGCATAACAAGGCCTTTATTGACAGAGCATATCCTCAGTCCCATGAGAGTGCATTTTTATTGTCAAATTGATTGGGCTAAGAAATACTTAGTAGCTGAGCAGTGGTCTACAGAGTTCCAGATCAGCCAGGGCTATATGGAAAAAAACTCATCCTGAAAAACAAATAAATAAAGCAAAAAACTCCAACCAAACAAAATAAACAGTAGCCCAGTGTAGTGGTGCATGTCTTTAATCCTGGCAGAGGCAGAGACAGGGAGATCTCTCTGAGTTTGAGGCCAGCCTGGTTTATAGAGTGAGTTCTAGGACAGCCAGAGCTATAGAGAGAACTTGTCTGGAACCATCTCCCACCCCTCACCTTGCAAAAAATAAAAATAAAAAAAGAAAGGAAAAAAGGATTTAGAGCGGCACACTTTGGGGTGTGTCTATGAGGGTACTAACTGTCCTCAATGTGAGTAGCATCTTCCCATGGATTGACATCCTGGCTGAATAAAAGTGGGGGACAGTGCCAGCATTTTGTTTCTTGTTCCTCTGAGATGTAAGGAGGTAAGGGGTCTCAGCTGCATGTTCCTACTGTGGCTGAACTACCCACTGCCATGCCTTTCTAACTGTTACACGGACTGTGGCATTTCCTGCCAAGACTGATGACCTGAATTTGACCATAGGATTCATATGGCAGAAGGAGAGAACTTATTCCAGCAAGTTGTCTTCTGACTTCCATGTGTGTCATGGTATATGTATACACACACACATATTAAATAAATTTAAAAAAACTTTTTTTTTTTTTTTGAGACAGGGTTTCTCTGTGTAGCCCTGGCTGTCCTGGACTCACTTTGTAGACCAGGCTGGCCTTGAACTCAGGGATCTATCTGCCTCTGCCTCCCAAGTGCTGGGATTAAAGGCATGTGCCACCATGCATACATACCACCATACATACATACCACCATACATACATATATATATACATATATATATATATATATATATATATATCAGACATGGTGGTACATGTTTTTAATCTCAGAACTCAATAGAGAAGAGATAGGCAGATCTCTGTAAACTATGAGTTTGAGGCTACACTAGTCTATATAACAAGTTCCAGCCTATCCAGGTTTGCACTCTATCTATCTATCTATCTTTCTATTGAGAGAGTATGTGTTCTTATATATATATAAAGTGTGTGTATATATACAACTATATATAAAAATATATATACATAAAGTGTGTATGTGATTTAAGATACTATATGACATTCTTTTGTGTAGATATCATACTTAATTCATTAGCTGTATTATTTTATTGTGGATGTGGTCAAGTACAGGACAGGAAGCAAACAAACGTAGAAATGCTTTTTGGATTACACTTCCAGGGCTACAGATTGTCAGGGAGGGAAAGCCATGAAGGAAGGGACCTGAGTCAGCTGGTTCATTGCGCCTACAGTTGGGAAGGAGAGTCATGAGTACTACTAGTCAGTTTTCTGTCTCCTTTTAAATGAATCTAGGACCCCAGTCAATGAAACAGTGTCACTTACAATTAAGGTGGGTTTCCTCCTAAATGTCTAATCTAGGTAAACAGTCATAAATGAGCTCAGAGGCTAATGTAATCCAGATAATCCCACACAGATGTGCCTCGACACTTGCCTTGTGGGTGATTTTAGGTCCTGTTAAGCGGACAACCAATATTGACCACAACACTAGCTTTTAATTTTTAATTTATTTTTGGATTTTTGAGAGAGGGTTTCTCATGTATCCCTTCTGTCCTGGAATTCTCTCTGTATAACAACTGCCTCCCAAGTGCTGGGGTTAAATACAGGCACCACTATGCTTGATCAAACAAGGGCTTTCAACAATGTTTGCTCTGATGGGTAATGCTGCAACAATCCTCATGAGAGGTTCTTTAGGGGTGTGTGTGTGTGTGTGTGTGTGTGTGTGTGTGTGTGTGTGTGTGTGTGTGTGTGTGTGTTTGAGACAGAGTCTCATGTAGCCATTCATAGCTGACTTGGCATTTGCTGTGTAGCCAAGGCTGGCTTTGAATTCCCGATCTTGACTGTAACTTCCAACTGCCAGAATTATAGGCACTTGGTAACACTTTTTAATTATCAAAGTTTAGGTCTCAATTTTTTTTGCTGTTATTTTAATAAATTGAATGACATTGTAATTTTTCAAAAAGGACTTATTTGTTGAGATGTTTATGCCTGTGTATGTGTGTGTATGTATGTGCATGAGTGTGTGCAGAGTGCTCTGCTTGTGCACACATACAGAGGCCAGAAGAGGGTGTTGGTTCTCTATCACCCTCAATACATTCCTTTGAGGCAGGGTCTCCCCCTAAACTGCGGCTCACATTGTCTCGATAGAGGAGAAGCTACCAAGCAAGCCAGAGGTATCCTCATGTCTCTGTCTGCCTCAGAGCTGAGTTGATGGCCGTGTGTGGGACAACCAGCTTGGTGTGTGGGTGTGGGGATTCACGCTCTGATTCTCATGATTGCCCCAGCAAGTACTTCTGACTGCTGAGCCTTCCTTTTGCTTGTTTCTTCTTTTTACTCCTTCCTGCTTAATCTTGAGTACCTTGTTAACTTTAGAGTACTGTAGCAAATACTTAAGATAAACTTACAAAGCAAAAAGGTTTATTTGGGCTACAGTGTTGGCTGTTTCCGACCATGGTAGGTGGTCCTGTTGCTTTTAGGTCTGTGGGGTGAGGTGGAGCAAAACTGTTTTCTTCATGGGCAGGGTGTGAGAAAGAGGAAGAGGCCAGGAGACCATGCTTAAGTGACTACTCTAGAGCCTCCCACTGGGCCCTCGCTCTTAAAGTTTCCTCCAACGTCCCCAGTGTCACTCTGGAGATGAAGCCATTAATATGGACACCTGGGGGAGACACTCAGTTATCCATGGAGGCACTCACTCATTGCTTGGCTTTTTCGTGAGAACGTAGGGGGTCTTCCTCAATGGCTCTTCATCTTAGTGATGTCCTATCTCTCTAGACGTGGGTAATTTGTGTCCAGTCCCTTTCCTCCCTCCCTGCTGAAGGTATATCAGTTTCATTGTAATTTAGAAGAGCATTTAGTCTCATTGAATCACTGGTGTTCTTGTCTTTAGCCCTCTGGTTTCCTACCTTTATTTTTCTCCTTCTGATTGTTTTTTGTCACTTTACTCTTCTTATTGAAGTAGGAGTTTAGAATATTCACCAGCATATCATGGCATATCTCCCTCTAAGCAGTGTCGACACAGCAAGTTCCAGGCCAGCCAGGGCTACATAGTGGGACTCTGTCTCAAAGCAAACAAAACAAAACAAAAAAAAGAAGCAGGCAGTATACTTCAAATAGATTTCCTCCCTCCCTCTTCCTCCTCCTCCTCTCTCTGTCCCTCTTTCCTTCCTTCCCTCCCTCCCTTCTTTTCTGTTTTTTTTTTTTGATAACAGTGTCTCTTCCTTCCTCAGCCTCCCAAGTGCTGCTGGAAGAACAGGCACACATCCCTCCACCTGGCAGACTGAACAAAAATTTCTTGAGGTGACTGCAATTAATCAGAAGTGAGTTTGATATCTGTATAATGCTAAGCTCCTATAACAATAAGAAAATGAAAGATACAGCAAATATAGTTGATTAAATACAGTAGAAGTGTGTTTGTCAGTTTCAAAATGAGTGGTCCAGGCTGGTGGGACAGTTCTGTTTTGTGTTTTTCTTTGGAAGCTCAGGAACTTTTCACTGTGTCCCTGCCACTTCCTAAAGTGTTCAGCTTCATCTTGGTGGCCAAAGCTGTTCAGTGCCATATTGGTCTAGCCCACGAGAAAGGGAAAGGTGGGCAAGCAAGTTCAATCAATTTATTATTATTTTTTTTACATTAAAAAATTGTGTGAGCATGAGCTGGGCGTAGTGGAACATACCTTATAATCCCAGGATTTGGGAGGCAGAAGCAGGTTGATCTCTGAGTTCAAGGTCAGCTTGGTCTATATAGAGAGTTCCAGGACTGACAGGTAGCCCTGTCCAGATTCCCCCTCTCTCCATGTATGTGTGTGTGTGTGTGTACGTACATGTACATGCTCACCTACACACATACTAGGGCGAGGGAGACTTTTGGGCTCATGTGGCACACGCACATGCAGATTTGCATACACTCATGCAATACACATTCATGCACACATACACACAGGAAAAAAAAAAGAATTAAGAAGGTAGGAAAATTTGGACTGGGCACATCTTCATGAGATGCCACTGGATGTAAAGATGAGATGGTCCAAGGAGTGGCAGGGGCAAGGACAGTCAACTGCAGCAGGGTTCCTCTATAGCTCTCAGGGGGAACCAGTCCTACACCTTTGCCTGGACTTCTGGCCTCTAGAAAGATGAGAAACATTTCTGTTGTTTTTGGAGCCTACTTCAGGGACAGGGCAAGTGGTAGAGATGCAGAACACCACTTGTGCTCGCAGTGAAAGGCAGAAACCACTCAGAGGCTGGGTTTGCAGCACCACGTTAGACTACTGTCCTAAGACTCTCAAAGCCACAGGGCAGATCCCCTCATGGGGCGAAGAGGAGTTGTGTCATAGCTGGAAAATGTAGGCTGTGGCTGAGCTTCCTGTGTCCCACAGAAAATGTTACCAGAAAAAGGATTTAGGAGAACATCCAACTCAGGAACTGAAAACATTGGTTTAAGACCATGTTTATTTATACTTTGAAAGTTTAAGAAAAAAATTTCTAAATCCACCTGGAACAGATACCTTAATTAGCAATGCAGAATTTTAATAGCTATTGTTTCAGTTTGAGTATTTTTGTGTCAATTTTGGTAGTTTATTGCTGTCTAGAGATACGTTTCATCTGAACTTTGGAGAGAACAACTCTGTAGGGTAGTGCTTTAAACTCTTAGGGGTAAGTAGAAACTGTACTTTTGTTCCCTAATGGTGTTTGGATTCTTTCTTTTTTATTGGACACTGTCCGGTTTATTAATTCCCTCATTGAAAGGACCAGCATTTTTTTTCTGGTTTTTATTTATTTATTTATTTTTGAGACAAGGTCTCATTGTGTAGCCCTGGCTGTCCTGAAATTCTCTGTCAGTGTTTCTCAACCTTCCTAATGCTGCAACCCTTTAATACAGGTCTCCCAACCATAAAATTATTTTTGTTGTTACTTCATAACTGTAATTTTATTACTGTTACAAATCGTGATGCAAATATCTGTGTTTTCTGATGGTCTTAGGCAACCCATGTGAAAGGGCCAGTCAACTCCCAAAGGGGTCACGACCCACAGGTCTTGCATGTAGACTAGATCAGCCTTAAGATCACAGAGATCTGCCTCCCTCTGCCTCCTCACTGCTGGGAAGAGAGGCGTGCGCCACCACAGCAAGCTATTTATATTTATGTGTGTGAAGGTACAGCTTTTGAAGTCAGTCCTCTCCTTGCACCATGTAGGACCTGAAGATAGAATCAGGTCATACAACTTGGCAGGGTTACCTACCAAGGTAATGACCCACCATTTGTTTTTATGAGACAAAGTTTTGCTGTGCAGCCCAGGCTGTCTTCAAACTTTGGATCTTCCAGCCTCCACTCTGTGAGTACTGGAATTAGGAGTGTGTAGCACAATGCCTGCCTAACTTTAAGCTTTATCTTTATTTCCAATTCACACACATATAATTAAAATGATTAAATTGGACAAGACTTCCCAAATACAACACAACCAGTAGCCTATTTCTTTTCTCAGAAGCGACTGACTTTTCTGTCTTTTTCAGCTGTATTGATTGGTGCTTTTGGCATTTTCCTTCATATCTGTACATTCCATGCTCATATGCTGCTTACGCTCCTGCCAGAGCTCTTTCCTAGACATCTTTAGGTGGACATTCTCCTTTTCTATGCCTCAGACTCACAGAGATCCACCTGCCTCTGCCTCCTGAATGCTGGGATCAAAGTCATGTGCCACCATGCCTGGTTTGTTGTTTTGTTTTATTTCTGTTGTAGTTGATTTTGAGACAGTCTTACTTTGTAGGCCCAGCAGTCCTGGAACACACCCTGTAGACCAGGCTGGCCAAGTTCTACATGTGTAACTTCCATTGCTTTCCCTTCCATTTGCTTCTCTCTATTCTTGCTACAAAGTCTCCCTCCTTCTTTAAGGTTTCTTTTTTGTTTTGTTTCAAGACAGGATTTCTCTGTGTAGCCCTGGATGTCCTGGATTCACTCTGTAGACTGCCAGGCTGGCCTTGAACTCCTAGAGATCCAACTGCCTCTGCCTCCCAAGGGCTGGGAGTAAAGGTGTGTGCCACCACACCCGACTTTCCTCAAGCTTTCTAATCTAGTTCCTTTTCCTCTGCAGCCGTTATCTTGATATCTCCTCTTTTCCAGGTTTAGCTGTATGTATCTCATGGCTTCCTCATTCTTCGTTAGCTTCTTTATTTTTGTGTGCCTCGCCCTGCAGTAGCTTTCCTAGAGATAATACTTAGATAAAACATTTTATACTAGAAAAAAATTCCCTTTATCCTTACCATTTTAGTCAAATGTGAATTTATTAGAGATTTTTTTTTCTTTGTAGTTTTGAGGCCATGCCTCACTATTTCTAGATTTCTTTCTTTCTTTCTTTCTTTCTTTCTTTCTTTCTTTCTTTCTGTCTTTCTTTCTGTCTTTCTTTATTGTTTTTGTTGTCCTCCATACAGGGTCTCAAGTAGTCTAGGCTAACCTTGAATTCCACATGTTGCTGAGGATCACCTTGAATTTCTGATCCTCCTGCTTCCACCTGCAGAGTGCTGGGATGACCTCTCTCTCCCAGGGGTATGTGTACCACACACTGTTTATACGTTGCTAGGGCTTCTTTCTTTGTAGGCAAGCCCTCTACCAATTGCACCATATCCCCAGTCTACCTGTTGGCTTTCAAGGAATCGGAAAGCATTCTGATTGCTCATACTGTACACAAGTATTATATTTTTATATGTGAAATATGTATTATATATCTTTTCTTGGGGGGGTGTTTGGAACAGGGTTTCTCTGTTTGACAGAGCCCTGGCTATCCTGGACTCGCTTTGTAGACCAGGCTGGCCTTGAAATCACAGAGATTTGCCTGCCTCTGCCTCTTGAGCACTGAGATTAAAGGTGTGTGCCACCATGACTGGGCTGTTATATATTTTTTTATTCTAGAAACTCATAGTGCCATCTTTTTTCTTTTTTTTTTTTCTATTTTTTTTTTTGGTTTTTCAAGACAGGGTTTTCTCTATGTAGTCCTGGATGTCCTGGACTCACTTTGTAGACCAGGCTGGCCTTGAACTCATAGAGATCTGCCTGTCTCTGCCCCCTGAGCGCTGGGATTAAAGGTGTGCACCACCGCCCGGCTCGCCATTCTTTTTTTTTTTTTTTTTTTTTTCTTAATCCTCAATGTTTTGATATTTCATTCATGGTGACAAAATACCAGAGGAAGTAAGTTTATTTTTTTTGAAATGTAGTTAGCATACTTTTAGAAAAGCTGTGCATCCCAGGCTGGCTTAAACAACAGCTCCCTGCCTCACTCTTGAAATGCTAGGGTTACAGCAGGGAACCGAACTCTGGTGTTCAGAAATGCTCCTAACCACCAAAACATCTCTCTAGTTCCCTGTTATTTATTGTTTTGAGACAGAGTCTTATATGAGTCAAGTGGCCCCAAGGTCTGCACAAAGTTTTGCTATTTTGTGATGCTGCTGGGGTTAAAACTCCAGAGCTCTCTGTTTTAAAAGCTCTCTTTTGGTCTCCCTGCCCTATTTTGTTCCTTTTTTTTTTTTTTTTTTTTTTTGAAGCTTGCACCCTGCTATTACTTGGCCCTGAGGTGGTATATCATGGTGGGTATAAATGGAGATTGATCCACCTCATTGTAACAAAAACCAGAGAGAAACAGGATGAGTTAGGGTCCCCATATTCCCTTCAAGGGTGCTTCCTTAATGACTTTCTTGTACGAGGCTCCAACCTCCTAAAGGTTCCACACTCCTACCCTCCTCACAGCATCACTGTTGACCTCAGCTGTAGTACATGGGTCTTTGGAGGACATTAAGAATCTGCACTATAACCATGTTTAGTATCTTCCCTTGTGCTAATGTACTTTGTGATCTCTTTCAGCCCACACATTGATGATTTTAGTTCTGAAAACATATCTTGGCTTATTTCTTCAATGAGTTCCTCTCCTTAGTTTCTCCTGAGTTTTCCTTCTAGAATTCTATTATTTGAATACTGGACATCTTGGACTAGTTGTACAGTTCCCCAATATTCTTTCTACTGTTTTATAATTCCTCTCTTTTTTTAAAAAAAAATATTGTACCTTTAAATAAAACCCTCATGTGTTGGTCAGCAACAGAGAGAAATCCTGAAAGATGCTTAATATGAGGAATAAGGTGCTATCTCAATGTACTTTCCTTCTTAATTTTTTTGCGTTTCAAAAATTACATTTAATTTATTTTGTGTGGGTATGCGTATGCAGATCTCTCTCCCTCCCTGTGTATGCATGCCAGAGGAAGGTTAGAGGACAATTTGCAGAATGGGTTCTCTCCTTCCATCATGTGTGTCCTTGCGATCAAACACAGGTCATCAAGCTTGGTGGCAGGCCTCTCCTTACTGAACCATTTCACCTGACTTCAATGTACCTTCGTTTGCTATAACAAACTATGTAACATGAGGTAATATATAAAGAATAAAGACTTATTTAGTTCACAGTTCTTGAAGCACGCTGCTCTCACCTCTCACAATACTGAGGAGTACTGAACCAGGGACTTCAAGAGCTAGACAAATGTTCCACTGCTGAGACACACCCCCGCCTACCTCTCCCTCCTTTCCTTTGGATAGGATCTTGCTACATTTCCTAGATTGTCTTGAAACTTGCAAGTCTCCTAGTCTCTGCTTCTTTAACATGTGCGTAGGTAAGGGCCCTGTTGCTCCACCATAACTCGGCCAAGGGCGCCTCATGGGGAGGATGAGGAAGCATGCCATATAGGTCATAACATTACAAAGTTATCCATGTCCTCACAGGGCTTTACCTTCATAGTCTCATTTCATCCTCATCACTCAAAGGTTGATCCTTCCAAATACCTCTCAACATATGACTTTGGGATTAAGTTTCCAATACAAGAATTCTTGGGAGACACATTAAAAAAAAAAGTCGTGTGTGTGTATATTTTGGGTGTGACATGTGTGTGTATGGTGTGTGTTAGTGCCAGCATGGGTATACCAGGAAGCTCATATTGGGGTCAGAGGACAGCCTCAGGTGGTGGTTCTTGGCTTTCCACCTGGTTGTTTCCTTGCTCACTGCTGTGTATGCCAGGGTAACTGGCTGCCAAGCGTTGGGGATGCTCCTGTCTCTGTCTCCACACTGTGAGTACAGAAGCTCATGTTTTCATCCGGGTCTCCATGAGTTCTATAATATGAACTCAGGTCCAAACCCTTGTGGGGTAAGGTACTTTATCAGCTGAACCATCTCCCTGGCTCTAACAATAGCAGATGCTAATGAAAACACTGGAAGGACAATTGGGTAGGGAACCTAACTTTCAGAAGACACTGTCCTTGTGGTCCAGGGAGTCGGGAAGTTGCTGTTATCATCAAGATACCAGCGAGACACAGGAGATCTCTGAAGATAGCTCCCTTGTAGTCTTGTGGTATGGGACTGGCTCTAGAGGAGAATCCAGCCAGACGCCCCCTCAACCATGTCTGACCAGCATTCCTGCTGCTTGCTCTGGGAGATCAGTGACTCCGTCTCCAGTTTGTCACGTCACGTCACCTAAATCTGTACGCAAAAGTAAGAGTTTAGAAGCTAAAAGTAAACAGACCAATGAAAACAAAAATGAGTTTATCAAAAAACAACCTTGTGGTCATTTTCACCCTTCTCTCATTCGAGATTCTTCTGTGGATTTGAGGCTTATTTCCCCACCCCCTTTTTGGTGGTGGTTGCTGGTGGTTTTTCGAGACAGGGTTTCTCTGTGTAGCCCTGGCTATCCTGGAACTTGGTCTAGAGACTAGGCTGACCTCGAACTCAGAGATTCACCTGCCTCTGCCTCCAGAGTGCTGGGACTAAAGGTGTGCTCTAGTACTGTCCAGTTCCTAAATCTTTTGTTTGTTTGCAGGTGGGGGGGTGAGATTCCAATCTTTCAATCCTTGTCTTTCACACTCTCCCCTCTTGGCTTCTCTGTGCTCCATTACTGTATTTTGGATGAATTTTTCCTTGCTGCCTTCCAATTCATCATTTATTTTCTCTTGGACTACATATAGTCTAGAGTTTAACCTGAATGTTGACTTTTAAGAAAATCACTGATTATTTTCACAGCTCAGATTTCCAATGGGTTCTTTTTTTCAGGACCCCCCTCTCCCCTTAAATTTTTCACATGCTCCATTTCTACCTGTTTCCACTTAATGTTTCTTACATATTTTTAATGGCTATTCTGCCTTTCCAGTTTCTTGGTGCAACGCAGATGGAAATGTGTGTGAAGGCCTTTCTACACTACTCTGTGAACCATTGGCAAGTAGAATGAATCAGTGTGGTTGATTTTTTTTTTTTTAAACCACCCTCTAACAAAGAAGCATATCTTCAGCTAATACATTTCTTCATTGTATGCATTTTGGAATTTTGATTTGCAGACTCATTTTGAAAGCCAGTTATTCCCCATATATACTCACTCTATAGTGTGTGTGTGTGTGTGTGTGTGTGTGTGCGCGCCCACATGTGTGTGCATGTACATGTGTGTTTTGGGGGAAGCCATTTTTTTTCTTTTTTTCCTCTTGAGGGTGCAGTTGGCAGTTTTGTGGTTGATTCTATTTGGGAAATTTCCTAGGCCTTCATTCCAGAAAAAGTCCTATATTGTTTCATGGTTCTGTCTCCTGTGGCAGACTAATGCTCATCTGGAAGCAGAGCTGGTGGGTGGCTTCCTCCTTGTGAGGCTGTGTTCCTCTCACCCTCTTAGCTCATCCTACGTAGCCCACAGAATCTCAAAGAAGCATCTTCCTCCAGCCTCCTGTCTCCCAGGAAACCTTTTGTGTTCTGAAGAGTAAATGTTTCTATTAATGTATAATGGACATATTAAAACATATACTAATTATAAACGAATACCTAGACACTTCCTCAGACTGAATGCTCACGTGTAATGGACTGGAGCTAGAGCTCTTTGGAGAGCCATCAATCAATCCAGAGTAAGAAAATGAGCATTAGCCAGGTGGTGGTGGTGCACACCTTTAATCTCAGCACTCCTGAGGCAGAGACTGGCAGATCTCTGAGTTCAAGGTTAGCCTGGTGTATAGAGTAGTTACAGCGTAACCAGGGCTTTACAGAGAAACCCTGTTTTGAAAAACAAGTGTGTGTGTGTGTGTGTGTGTGTGTGTGTGTGTGTGTGTGAGAGAGAGAGAGAGAGAGAGAGAGAGAGAGAGATTAGTATCCATCTCTAGCCTTTTAACAATCCCTGGGAACCCAGAGCCCAGCAGCCAGTCACAGCCGCTACAGTGGTTTCAGACTCTGTCCTCCATCTGCCTCACAGAACGTCCACCTTCTTTTTCAGCCCAATCACATATTAAGTATTGACCACTGCATTATGGCTGGAATAGAGAATTCACTATTCCATCTTGACTGGAACTCCAGCAGCCTTTTTGTGAAATGCCATTCTTAGGGAGATAGGAGCAGATAAGTCAGTTTCAAGTATGGAAAGCTTCAGATTTTTGTCCTTCAGGCAGTAGACATTTGGTACAAAATTGCATGTAGGTGAGTGAGACAACTTTGGACAGATGCACTCTAGAAACAGTGCTCTGGCCAAGCCAGAAAGGGAGTGACGAACGAGCTGTTCAGGGTTACCAGCTGGTGAGATGTCTGTAATTCAGGTGAGGTATGCCCAAGGGCCCACAAGGCAGCAACGATGATGAGAAGACTGGAGAGGCAAATCCAAGAGATAGGAGGTGACTTAGTAGATACACATAGGGACAAGTTTCTGGAACTCTGATGGAAGGTGACACAACCCACAGAGTTTAAAGAAATACAGGAGAAAGTTCGTGAGGATTCATCTTATATAGCAATTTTGTCGCCGGCTAGCTTTGCAGATCCCCTGTCAAAATTCTGGTCCCACAACTACCCAAAAGATGCATATTTTTGAGTCACTGCTGGTGGGAGCTGAAACCTGGAGAGAAAGGGGTGGGTAGGGAGTTAGTTAATAGACAGGACTGCCTCTAGGCTTGGGCTCTTTCAAGTGGGAATTCATCAGCATATGAGATGGCAGTTCCAGGGTTCCTTGGGTTGACGTTTGCTGCCTGTGAAGTGTGGAGGTACCCAGATTCTGAAGCTTGGGCTTGGTGGTGGTGGGGGAACAGTCAAGGAAAGGGGGGAGTCAAGAGATAAAGGGGAGGCAGTCTTCCTTCTGGTTGGTCAGAATCTAGTCCTTTGGTACCCATGCATACAACTTCTGCTTCTTCTGGAGACACAATCTTTCCCAACCACCTGCAGCCCAGAGTGTCCAGGAAGCTGAGGAAGTCTCTTCGTTTAGTTCCTCGCTATCTTTACCTACCCATCAGCTTCTCCCTGTTAAGGGACCAGTCAGTCAGCTTTCCAGATAGCCAGGCTAAGTGTTGCTGTCCCTCAGCTCAACTGTTACCTTAGAAGTGATCTGAGAACATTCTAGAAGCACACCCCTGGAATTGGTAGCTTAGACCCTGCAAGTTTGCTCTGTGAAAGGGCCCAAGGCATAGCAAGCTGGGGGATAGAGGGCAGGCTGAAGTACACGAGCCTGTTCTTTTCAGACCCTGCTACACAGAAGGGCACTACTGACATTATTGCTTGCTTTAGGCTGAAATAGCAAAACAGGTTGCTATGACCACAACACATCCCATAGTTGAGGCCAGGAGAGGCTGTGTTATTCGTTTAGGGTCAAAGCAGGAACATTTTAGTTTATTTTATTCTTCCTCCCTGCTCCCAGAGGGGCTTTAGAGTCACCTTAGTGACCTTTGGGGTGCTGTGACCAACCAGATATTGACACATTTTGGGGAAAGGGGGGAAGAAGGCTGCACACCTCTTGCTCCCGTGGGCGTTGTAGAATCTGAGCTTGGGGTCTTAAAGTCCTACACTTTGGCTGAGTTCTCCCTGAAGGCTCTGCACCTGGGATCAGAAAAATGAATAGAAAGCTTGTTTTAGTGGAGATTTCTTTCCTCTGCTGTTTGCTTTGGGTCCCCCCCCCCTTCTCTGTTCCTGGCTTCTAACCTAACACTTGGCTTTCTGTAAGCACTAAATATATAAATATGTATATTTTCATTTAACTCCCAGAAACATGGCTTCCTACCTGCTTCCCACCACCGGATCCCCAGCCTGGAATGAAAACATTTTCCAGAGGACTTGGCAACTGCTGCTGGTGGCAGGGTGGGGGGGGGGGGGGGGTATTCCGAGGGGGGGGGAGGCGCAGCTCCAGGAAAGGGGAGCACTCACAAACGAGGGCATCTCTCAGTCCCAGTCAAAGGTGCATCCGAGGAAAGAAAGGAGGGAGGACAGCTACACAGTGACTTCCGGTACCCTCTGCTCCTCCCAGGGCCCTACTCCTCTCCTGTACAGTGCCTCCCGCGCACCCCAGCACTCCCAGGTGCAGCAGTCAGGGCCAGAGCACACAAGACCTCCCATTACCCACCCTCTCGTCCCATCCGAGACTGAGCCCGGGGCGGGGGTGGGGGTGGTGGTGGAGGTGGCCGCACCTTCCTGCTCTCTATAAACAGTTAAGGCTGTGGCGTGAGCTGAATGGAACCTGGCAGTGGAAAATTCCCCTTGTACAGCTAGCTTCGTGGGCAGTTACTGAAGTCGCAGCTATTCCTGCCTTGGTCAGCCTGGCCCTGGAGAGTCATAAAGACGCCTGCTGGGAGCAGGTGACTGGTTCTCTATCAGAGGTGGGCCGGGAGAGTGAAACCCCTTCTCAATACCATCTAGTACCTGCCTCTAAAGAACCCATCCGCAGTCGCACTTGGTTTTCCAAGTCTGGGGCCCTGGCAGTGCGTGTCTCTGTCTGGCTGGGCAGGAAAAACACGAGACAGCTTCTTCCTAACCTTGATTTACAGCCTTGCTGTGTTTCTGAGTGAGGCTGACTGGCTCTGCAGTTGGTGGTGCAGGCTTGCTTCCTGCCTGGGTCGGAAGTGGCTCAGGAAAAGAAAGTGGCTTTGGAGTAGCATCCTTCCTGTCTGAACTGCTGCCCTCTGCCCGCCCCCAGATGTGTTGGTACCCCTGCGGGGCAGTGTGTGTGTGTGTGTGGTGCTCAAAAGTCCTGGTGGCCAGCAGGGCCTTTCTAACCTTCGTCTACGCTCTAGTTTCATCCTTCGTTTTCTCAACTAGTATCTGTCAATTGCTTGCCAGGCACCCAACACAATAGGAACTGCCGAGGGATTCAAGAAACCAGTTAAGTCTCTGGTCCTATGCTCAATAAAAGAACTAAATAAAAATGCTAACCTCTGCAACACAAAATCTGTCAGTGATTTTCTTCTCCATCACTAACCAAACCCTGCCTGGATTGTTTCTCAGAACAGCCAAGCCCAGGTCTATATTGCCATTGTCAGGAGTGACGGTTGACTCCAGGTGATCGACCCCTACTGCCAACTTTGCGTCAGCCCTCCTTTGCAACGTGTGCTATTCCACATAGGTCACAAATACTGGCCTTAACCTCTTGCAAGGGTCCCAGGGCTCTACTCCTAAGATAGTAATGGATTTGGCTGATCTACCTAAGCTTGGAGGTCCCTTGCCTGGTTCCTGCCCCCAAAATGTGTGCTTAGTCCTTAGCCAGATAGAGTTGCCACATGATGACTTGCTTCCTTATTCCCAACCCTTCCTCCTGACCATCTAGACCACCAGAAAATCCTTTTTGTTTTGTGTGGGATGGGTACTTACTTCTTCATTTCACTCCAACATCAAGTGACAGCAGGTCATGGGCCAGGCACTGATGTGGGTGTTGGAGACACAAACCTGTTACCTGGTGCTCACAGTCCTTTGGTTCTTGGGTATCACTCTACTTAAGGCCTGACTTCCTGCCTCACAGTCCTCTGGGTTATAGGGAAACTGTAGTCAGTCTTCTCAGTGTAGAGACACATGACCAAACTCCAAACCTTAATTGTTTGCCCACATTCAACTGGTGGGAGCTACGTGGGTTCAAGTTTCTCCCTTGTCACTGTGACCTTTGGCAGTTTTTTTGTCTTCCACCAGTGTCAGGTTGTAAAGATCACACACACACACACACACACACACACACACACACACACATACACACACACACAGGAACATGTACACATAGAAGGAGCTTGACAAGATTACCTTTCTTTTTCATCAGCATGGGGTGTGTGCTGTGCGAATCTCCCTAAACAATGATGAGGACAGGAAGTCCTACTTCCATTCCCTCCTGCCTGAATCCTTTTGAGAGTGAGATGTATGGGGGTAGGGCTGTGAGAAAGAAAAGGATCCAGTCCCCAGAGTGGGAGAGACACCCAAGACTTAACGAACAGAAGAATCTCGTCCTTGGTATCTCAGTGGGCAAGGCTGGGCTTGTTGTCATCTTGCCCAGTCACCGGTGGAGGCCACATAGACTTGGTGACAGCTCCCTCTGAGGAGATGAATGAAGCAATTGTGTACTTGGTGCAGAAGATTCCAGATGGAGGAGATGTTTTCAATGGCAATAACCCCGAGATGGAATATTTCAATGAGTCAACAAACAGAAATATTGGCACGGGATTCCCTTTGATGGTCTTGTGAGTACTTGTGAACCTCCGGAGGTGTTCTTGGCACAACTGGCCCTTGTCTAAAAGCTTTTATTTTCTTCATCTCAGTCACTCCTCCCATCTCCTGCAGGGATTCCAAACTCAAATTCTTAGACAACAAAGGGAGTTATCAGAATCCCAGTGGGTGAGTTCTCAAGCTAGGAGAGTTTTCTCATGGCTCTGTAGACACCCCTCCCCCCCATTTCTGTTTTGTTTTAAGAAACATCAGATGACCACATTTAAGGAGTCTCTTGGGAGTTGGCTGTGCACCAACTTAGTTTAAGAGGGTAGCTAAGGGTGTGTTAGTCCTACTAAATGTCTGGTTGGTGACTTTGGAGTTTGGTATAGCTTCTCGATACTGAGGGTGGGTATGTGTGCCAGAGAGTGGTGGGCAACTCAGGAAGTTTGTGGTGTTTATCCACAGTGAAGGACAAGTCACATATGAGGTCCTGTGTGATGCCATTGGGGTTGGAGGTGAAAAAACAGTTAAGCACAAAACAGTCTAGGCCAATAGCACAATACAGCAGGAATATGGTACAGTGGTGGTTGGTGTGGGCACGACTTGAAAATCGGAGGTTCTGGCTTGGAAACTATCTGGGAGAAAGACCTCCCCTATCTTTTGAAGATTTACAAACACCTTCCATCTTGCCTAAACAAGGTAGCCCAAGATGGATGTTCCTGGTTTTACCAGCAGGATTGCCTTGAGATTGAATGACTTTGGCAGTGGGGACCACTCTCCAGTCCCAAGGGTGTCTTCTGCTCTGTTGCTTGACTTGTGGTTTCAGCCAGGCCCATGTCCTCTTGTTGACACCAAAGATGGCGCTTTTGGGGGTGGAGGATCAAGGTCAGGAACAGAAACTGTAATTAAATCTTTTTTTATCCTCCCTCATCCCCAGCAGGAGGTTATTCTTAGTGCTCAGTGAGGGCAGAGGAAGGAGCAACAGGCTGCTTTTTTGACCTTGTGGCCTTCTGGTGATAGGTTAGAGGTTTGGGAATGAGATCGCCTTGAACATTTTCTGAGGCTAGAGACTGCAGAGCATGCTGCTTCCATGGAAGAAATCAAGGCCAAAGCCCCAAGCATCAATATTTACCACTCAAAGTCTCTAGTCCTCGAACTTCAGACCTTGGGGTTGAATGTGGGCTGTCCCCTGGAGAAGTTCTGCTTGTGGAGGCCGAGGCATGCGTTCTCCAAACTGGATTCCCTCAGTTGTGTCTTAGAAGCGTGCTGCTTCTTCTTTACCTCTTCCTCCTCTGGTATCAGTCCAGAAGCCACATTCCTGGCCTGAGAACTAAGGGCAAGATCTCAGGCAGATGCTGTAGATTAGCTCTCTGGCCACTCCCTTTCCAGGTGCCTTAGGAGGAGCTGTTTATTCGCTTTTCCTCCTCCCCAGGTGTGTCCTCTTCTTCATCAATCTCTTAGCCCATTCTTCTCCAACCCAAGAATGGATCCCCTGGCCAAAGAAGTGCAGCCAAGAGTACAACTTGTCTGGCCTCCTGCAGAAAGGATTTCGGGGTCTCCTATTCAACCAAAGCCAAGGACTAGAAGCAGTGGGATGTGGGGGTTCAAGTTCTTGGAGCATATAACCACAGACAGTTCGCTTTCAAGAAGAAAAATTACTATCCACTATGGATTTGCCCCAAAAGGAAGACTGAGGATCCTGTTCCCCCGGCTCCTCCTTTGGGCTGCATTCTTGTTCACGTGTGTTTTTATAAACAGCAAAGCCCTATTTCATTGGGGGGCATCCCTCCCCCTCAGTTCCTTCCTCTTAGAGCTCCCCTCTCCCCACCTGCAGAGCCAGCTGGAGCCTACAGTATTTCCCACACGTGTATATGCAATTTCCTCCCACAATTAATAGCTCGTTCTCTTGACTGGGACAGCACTGGGAGGTGTCTCCGTGTCAGATGGCGGGTTAGTTCTTGAAAATCTTCACCCTCCATGGCTACTGAGGATATCCAACCTGATTTCATCATGTCTACGATGCCTCTTGCTGTACCCCCCACATCACCCATTTCTCGTCCTGCTTTCTCGTTGTCTTTAATAACTTACTCTAGCATTTCTACCCCGTCTCTGGCCATCGCTAGTGTTAATCCACTGAGAGAGATTATTACCGTTAAGATCATTATCACAAATTTGAGCCAAATTTGAAGCAAGCTTTAGTTAATCCCACCCCCCACCCCCGGCTTATAAAAACAAACCTATAGCCGGGTGGTGGTGGCGGCGGCGGTGCACGCCTTTAATCCCAGCACTTGGGAGGCAGAGGCAGGTGGATCTTTGTGAGTTCGAGGCCAGCCTGGTCTACAAAGTGAGTCCAGGACAGCCAGGGCTACAGAGAAACCCTGTCTCGAAAAAAACCAAAAAAAACAAAAAACAAACCTATAAGGCTCTGCACTTCCACCTTTGTCCAACGGGGGCAAACATGCATCTTGACATAGCTCCTGCCTATGAAATAAAATAAAAATAGATAATAGAATAAAAAATAAAAATAAAATAAAAAATAAAAAAAAATATGGAAACATGTGGCTTCTTATAGGAACAGCAGCCTCCAGCATCTCAGAAGTGTCTGTCCTTGGTCAAGAGACTTACAGGTCAGAGGCATTTTTGTTTTATGGATCTTTTTTTTTTTTTTTTAAGATTTATTTATTATGTATACAGTGTTCTGTCTGCAGGTATATCTACAGGCCAGAAGAGGGCACCAGATTTCATTATGGATGGTTGTGAGCCACCATGTGGTTGCTGGGAATTGAACTCATGACCTCTGGAAGAGCAGCCAGTGCTCTTAACCGCTGAGCCATCTCTCCAGCCCTGTTTTATGGATCTTTTAGGCACGGTAATTAAAACCTAAAGCATAAGTTTGGCCCTCACATTACCTCTTCTGGGACCACCCAGACATTGGTCTCCTTATCTTTTTTTTTCCTTTTTGAGACAGGGTCTCACTATGGGGTCCTGGTATGGGACCACTATGTAGACCAGGCTGGCCTGGAACTCACATAGATCCATTTGCCTCAGTCTTCAACTGTGGTGGTTTGAATAGGTTTGGCCCCTAGACTGATGTGGTTGAATGGTTGGCCCACAGGGAGTGGCACTGTTAGGAAGAATGGTCTTCTTGAAGTAGGTATGACCTTGTTAGAGGAAGTGTGTCACTGTGGAGGCGGGGCTTTGAGGTCTTAAATGCTCAAGCTCTGCCCATTGTAGGACACAGTCTTCTCTGGGATGCCTTCCGGTCAAGATGTGGAACTCTCAGCTCCTTCTCCAGCACAATGTCTGCATGCTGCCATGCTTCCCATCATGATGACAATGGACTAGACCTCTGAAACTGTCAGCCAGCCCCAATTAAATGTTTTCCTGTATAAGAGTTGTCTTGGTCACAGTGTCTCTTCATAGCAATACAACCCTAACGAAGACACCAGAATACTTGAAAGTAAAGGTATGTACCACTATACTCGACCTCCTCCTCTTCACTCTTGTTCCCTCATTATCACTCCACACTGAGATCTAGAGATTTTTCTCAATTTCAGTGTGGCTGTGTCATCAAATGCTTGGAGACCCCATCAGTTCCCTCATCTTGATGTTTGAGAGTAGTCCTCTCAGAACTCTTCTTTCCTCATCCCCTGTCTCCCTTGGATTCTGCTTTTCCTATCAGCATGTGTTATGGGTCTTGCTTCCAGACTTCTTCTGGGAACATCATTATTCCAGTGCTGGTGTGTATGTGTGTTAACACGCACGAGTGCACACACACATGCACCCATGCACAGGTATCGCTGAAAGCCTATTCAAGGCCTAAGTGGTAGCACACACCCTTTTTCCCCCCAATGATACTTTTATTGATTATTTGGGAATTTCACATCTTGAACCCTGAGCACATTCACTTCCCAGTCCTCCCACTTAGGACTGCCCACCTCCCCCAAAAAGAGGAAAAAAAAAGAACCCCCCCCTCCACCTCCCAAACCAAATCCAATTTGTGTTGTCCATATACTCACTGGAGCACGGTCAAACTCCCATTAGCCAGCCCGTTCAAGAAAACTTAGTTCTGGCCTGGAGAGATGGCTTACCTGTTAAGAACACTGTGTGCTCTTCCAATTCTCAGCAACCACAGCATGGCTCACAGCCATCTATACTGGGATCTGATGCCGCCTCCTGGCACACAGGTATACATGCAGATAGAGCATTCATATTCATAAAATAAATAAATAAATCTTTAAAAATGGAGAAAGAAAATTGAGTCCTTCCCCACCCCCACCAGAAGGCATCAGTTCTGGAGAGCTACACTTCAGCATCCCTATTACAATTTTTTTTTTTTTTAAGGTTTTTCGTGATAAGGTTTCTCTGTGTAACAGCCCTGGCTGTCCTGGAACTCACTCTGTAGACCAGGCTGGCCTTGAACTCACAGAGATCCACCTGCCTCTGCCTCCTGAGTGCTGGGATTAAAGGCATGTGGGTGCTGGGATTTGAATTTGGGTCCTTTGGAAGAACAGCTAGTGCTCTTAACCACTGAGCTATCTCTCCAGCCCACACACAATTTTTTTTTTTGTTTTTTTCGAGACAGGGTTTCTCTGTGTAGCTCTGGCTGTCCTGGACTCGCTTTGTAGACCAGGCTGGCCTTGAACTCACAGAGATCCGCCTACCTCTGCCTCTCGAGTGCTGGGGTTAAAGGCGTGTGCCACCACCGCCCGGCTTCCACACACAATTTTTAAGAGTTCTCTTTGCTGACTTTCTGTCTAGGCTGTTAATTTCTTTTTGTGGGGTCGGAGGTAGATGGGGTGGGGTCCCTCTTTCTCAACTGTCAGTCTGCAGTCATCAATAGCATGGCAAAGTGGCTTCTTAGTCCTTTACAATCAGGGACCACAGACATCCACAGGGTCCCCCCCCCCGTCAGCACGTGCCACTGACCTCAGCATGGTCTCCTGTGGCCGTACAGACCAAGGGCATCAATCTAGCACTCTGGGCACCATCACAGCCTTTGGTGGTAGCACAGCCCACAGATGTCAACATGGGTTCAGACTGCAGTACGTTCCAGGGACATCTGCATGACCTTCAGTGATAACCTGGGCCATAGACATCAATACAGACCCCAGCTGCAGCAGGACCACAAACCCAGATATGGCCCTTGGCAGCAGCAAGAACCTGGACATCAGCCTGGCCTCCGATGGCAGCACAGGCTACTCAGATCTATATGGTCCCAAGCAGCACCACTGCTCACTCATTCTTCAATCCTCCATCTTTCCTACTTCCCCATCGAATATTCATTTGTAGTGACATTGGATACTGCAGTGTGTCACTCAGTACTTTTCTGGCTTCTGCAGGGACCAGACATGCATGTGATGCACTGACATATGTACATGCAGGCAGACACTCTTACACAAAAAATAAAAATAAGCCTTAAAAAAAAAAAACCCTCAAAGCTGCTCAGCGGTTAAGAGCACTGGCTGTTCTTCCAAAAGACCAGGGTTCAAATTCCAACACCCACATGGCAGTTCACAGCCGTCTGTAATTGTCGGGCATGGTGTCGCACTCCTTTAATCCCAGCACTCCGGAGGCAGAGACAGGCAGATCTCTGAGTTCAAAGCCAGCTTGGTCTACAGAGTGAGTTCCAGGATAGCCAGGGAAACACAGAGAAACCCTGTCTTGCAAAACCAAAACCAAAAAAAAAAAAAACCAAACCAAACCAAACCAAAACAAAAAACCTTCCAAAACAAAACAAAAACCCAAAACAACAAAAAAAAAAAATCAACTACTCTTCGAGGATTAGAATTTCCCGAAGAATTTCCTGGTGGAACTCCAGCCTCTATATCTCAAACAGGACTTCGGAGTGACCTTTGGCCTCTAGTTTGGGCAGCCTTCTGCCTCCTTGGTGTTTCTTTGTGACGCTGGCTGTGACTGCCTCTTCCATGTACATTTTAGCTTTTGATAACAGGGTAACTATCCTGCTTTTCATATCAGGATTCTCCTCTTCTGCTTGTGTGCTTTGTGGAAAAATCAACTCTCTACAGAGCTCTGTCTGGGGAAGCAGCTTTGGCCTAAGCCAAGCAGAAAGTGCTTCCAGGGTGGGGGTGGCAGCAAATACAAACTCTTGGCTGGGGAAAAGGTTCATTTGTTGGCCATTTCTGGGCAAGAAGTTACCTTTACTTCTGGGAGATCTCTGAGTAGGATGGTTTTCCTCTGGATCTGGGGGGTTGGGGTGGTGGGGGTGGTAGCAAACCTGGGAGCTTGGCAGCCAGCTTCAAGATGAAGCGGATCCTGTAGAAGTT
Organism: Lophiomys imhausi; assembly: GCA_907164525.1. Taxonomy (NCBI): domain Eukaryota; kingdom Metazoa; phylum Chordata; class Mammalia; order Rodentia; family Muridae; genus Lophiomys; species Lophiomys imhausi. The sequence continues at coordinate 5,038,508 of CAJQZJ010032761.1, forward strand.
AGAGCCAAAGTTTAGAAACCGGGTCCTGATGTCACTAGCAGAGCAGACAACAGTACTGAACCTAAAATCAACTCTGGTCTGTATTTCCAGTCAGGTGTGCCTTTAAATAGCTGATTTTTTTTTTTTTTTGCCTTAACTATGTAGCAATAGTTAGACTGGAACTTTCTATGTACACCAGGCTGACCTCAAACCTGTGGCAGCCTTTCTGTCTCTGCCTCCTGAGGTGCTTGGATAGCCAGCCGTAGAGCCATCATGCCCAGCTCTACTCTTTGATTTATATCTCTGTTATCTTAGGAGCACCTCATTTACCACTCCATTTTACTGTTCTATTTAAATCTAGGCAGGAACTCCAAATTCTGTAGTCTCAATTGTCCCACAAATTTAGCAAGTCCAAAGTTGATCTTAGGTTTGTTTGTTTGAGATGGGGATCTTGTCTAGTCCAGGCTACCCCTCAAACTTGCTATGTATAGCTGTGAATGACCTTGAATTCTGATCTACATGGTTCTATCTCCCAGGTGTGGGGATTATAGACTTGTGCCAGTGCACACACCTCCAACAACACAGATTGCTGTTATTGTTTGCAGTGCTGGACCTCAAACCCAGAGCCTTGTATGTGCTAATAAACACTTCTCCCCTGCTCTGTATCCTCATCCCTAAGCTGACCTTTTAAATTACTCCCCACTGATCTGCTTCTTTTCCTATACTCTGTATCTTTGTCCTTCTTGCTGTTCAAGCTAGAAGCTGGGTGTCATCAAACTATTTGCTTATCCTACATCCAGTTGATTCTCTTTCATCCCATTTGATCTGCCCCTTTGTCTTGGCCTACTTCTACATGTTGACTCAGCTGTCTATCATCCCTTATGCCTTCCAAAGCAGGCTCCTCTCTGAGGCCAGTCTTCTAAGTTACAACAGTGACCGATTATGGCCTCTGCCCTGGGTGATTCCTCTGTCTTAAAGACCATCTTCTAGATCATGACTGTTTAGGTCTTCTGCTCTTCTGGAAGGTTCTAGGTCTCTCAGGACTTTGGCTGTATATCTTCTGCCTTCTTAGAGCTTGCCTGTTTCTTTCTCCAGGAAAACTCCTGTTTTCCAATTCTATGTCCATAGGCACATCTAGCTGACCACCTGTCTGTCCTATCACATTGTGTTGCTCTTGCAAGGTGAGAAAGGACACTTGTGCCCCTTACTTCTGTTACCTCAATCTTCAGCACCGTCCTTGGCTTGTAATAAGTACTCAGTTGGTGATCATTGAGGTGAATAAGTAAAATGGACCCTTATTCCAACAGCCCACTCTCTGGGATTTTCTCCTTCTGGTTCTGAGCTTCCTCTGTTTAGGGGACATTGTGAAGTGTCTAAGGGGGCTCCTGAGTGGTTTGCCTGTGTTTATAGTCATTGCCAAAGGCAATCCTTAGGAAGTGACCCTTCTTTCAGGTGGGGCAGATGAAGTGGGCTGTGGAGGACCCTGAGAGTCAGCTTCTGGCAGCAGATCAGGTGTGAGAAGGAGCTGGGATGGTTTACCCTCGCTACAGTCCACCCAGAAATTCTGGGGCACTTGAGACCACTTTGGTCCCCAGAGTTTCTAACACAATGCTGCTGCTTTTTTCTTTGAGCAAATGTAGTAAACCTCTAGGCTGTGAAAGACCAGGCAAGGAGATTCTGAGGGTAGATTAGGTCTAGCTGTCCTCTCTGCTCTTTCCTCTATTCATGTACCTACCGAGTCGCCTCCTTCATGAGCCTACGTGCACCACTCCATTGCAGGGGCAGGAGCACCATGTCACTCTTAGGCAGGTCTGGAGACACACACACAGCATGCACCCTCCTGTCTGGAAAGGGGGATAGAGGTAGGAGGAGCCTGGTGCTGCTGGACCTGAGAAGCTGAAGCTGGTGAGAGGGAGCAGTGTTGAGTGGTGTATTCTGCAATAGGATGGAAACTGCTGACTATAAGCACATGGTGGGAGCTCACTGTGATGTCTAACCTTTTTCTAGTGGCTCCTTTAATGAAGTCTGTTCAGGCCACTGAGACTGGCTTTCCATGAAGGCCCAAGACGCCCCACCTGCAGCAATTCTTCCTCCCCTCCTGCAGTGGCAGAGTGTTTCAATACATCCTCAGGACTGGCAGAGGCCCTGGTAGGGCTGACTGACATCAGAGAGCTGGACAGCAGGGCCCCAACTGTGCAACAGGACCGTCATATACTCCCACCACCAGGGATGATATGCTTCATTCCCTTTCTCCAGGAGGGGAAGCATACATGACCTAAAGCAGCCAGGGGCAGTGATAAGAAGCAGAACTCAACAGTAGCTCAGGACCACTTTGGATGTCTGCTGTTGGCTGGGTAACCCCAAAATACAGCCTCTGACTGTCCAGTCTGACTGTCTGACTGCCCCTGTGTCCTGCCCGGGACCGCTGTGCAGCAATTATCGTCCCCATCATTCCCTTCTATCCTCCTTCCCTCCCTCCCTTCACTTTGTTATCCAAACACCCATTTTTTAAAGTTTGCAAAATTGCCTTTCCTAAGGATCTCTGAACTTGTCAGCACTTCTCAAAGCCAAAGGCCCTTGAAGAATTAAATATTATTGGTAGATCTGTCAGGCTGTGTCCTAGGAGGGTTCCCTAGGGATCATACCTAATGGTTGTGCCTGGGCCTCCCTCTCTCCTCCCTTGACTTTCCTTGGATTAGGTTTGACACTGGACTGCAGAGGGGGTGAGGCCGTGGCCCTGTATTGAGGAAGACCTTATTTGTGCCATCTCTTCAAAAGGACTGGCATTTCCTCAGGAGGAAGAGGGTCTCATCTGAGAATGAGGTTGCCAGTGCATTCACTGCGCTCTCTCCAGTATGAATGCCTTTTGGAGGGGCTCAGCCTGGTGACTTGGGGCTCCCAGATTCGGTTTCCTGTGAGTCACCATTGTTCAGATTTCAGCAACTGGGGAAAGATTTGTAGCCAGAGGCCAAGGGCAGGGCATGGGGGATGGTTGGACCCATGAAGGGGAAGGGATGAGCCTCTATGGGACACAGTAGGCCTGAAAGTTCTCAGCTATGTTTCCCTCACTTTAATGATATGGGAAGGGCAGTTTGGCCCAGCCTCAGGTGGTCCCCTGAGCTGCTACTGGCTTTGATCTCTTCTGTGCATAGGCCTGAGTGCCCTTGGGCAGCCCTATTAGCCCTTACCAGCCCACTGTACCCCTTATCCCAGTGGAAATCCTGTTCTGTTTTCACCCTGGTTCCCACAAACCTGGCTCTTTGTGACCCACAGGACCAGCTATGTTATTTACATTGGCCAGTGCAAAATGCAAATGTGTAATTTCTTGAGAACAAATTAATAAAATAGTGCTGATAAAACATTAAGCCTAGAAGCGGTCTATTGAACATGCACAAAACTCTGTCTGATATTTATTTCACAAAAGAAGACTTAAAATGAGAATTTTTAGGTCCCCGTGACAGGCAGTGGAGGAATTAGTCCTGCCCAAGGCTCTGAAATTGCACCTTAAGGGCTAGGGGTCACCAACTCCGGTTGTTCCCGTATAACACCGTTTCTTGGGCTTTCCTCTCTTCTGTATGAAGAACAAGTAAGGTGTATGTGTGGTGTGGTATGTGGGCATGTTGTATATGTATATATGGTGTGTATATATTATGTGTGCATATGGCATGTGTGGTGTGTGCACTTGCACGCATGCATGAGTTCGTAGTGTTACGACAGAGGAACAAGCTGAAGGAGAAGTGTTGGTTTTACATTAACTCTGCTCAAACCCTGTTCCTTTCTGGGGCCCCGAGGGTAACTACGTGTTCTTGTTTCCGTGACCCAGGGATCCAGGCATGGTTGCTTTCCTGCTTTCTGCTTGCACAGTTAGATGCCAGCCATCTGCCTCACTGCTGGGCAGGGAAGGTAAACGCTGCAGCCCCGGGAGCCATGCAGGAAGTGGAGGTGGGCCTAATGGGCTTGATATCAGGTCCCTGATGGGCAGCACATCCTCCCCCTGAGGCAGTACACAGAGATAGAGGGCCTGGCTAGAGAAGACTCCTGGTGAGGAGATACATGCTTAGAAGCAGGAAGGAATGGGTTTCCAGATTGGCAGTGAGACTCCATAGCTGATTTGGACGGAGGAAGCAGTCCTCCACTGAGTCACATATGAATCCAGAAATGTCAGTTGCAGGACAGTGGAGGATGCAGGGGGCCTCCAGGTTCCTGTCTTGACTGTGATCGAAGTCTAGTTGGAAGAAGTGCCTGGCTTCCTTCCCTTGGGGGCCGGAGCAGTGGGTTTGTTACCTGATGGGATCTGGCTCCTGGAAGGTGCTGAAGAAAAGGCTGGCAGCTTGGGAATGCCCAGTGAGAAGCCATTGACAAGCTGTGTCACAGCCACGAAGCTCTATATTGTTCAGACGGTAAGATTCATAAGTGGGGAAAGTAAACTGATGGTTGGCTGGAGGCAGAGGAGGCCCGTGCTGGATCTCGAAGGAATTGGATTGCTGGGAGACAGAATGGAGGGTCATGAGCAACGCAGGGTAGGGACTGAGTGTGGACGTGTTGGTGTTAGGATGATGCAGTGGCCCGGATTTTGATGGCTGTGTGGGTTGGGGGAAGTTAACCTTTCTGAATTTCATTGTTCTAACCAAAATAGGAAGGAATGAACCTCACAGTGTCAGTCAGTACCCATCTCTATATTCCACTAACACAGTGTCAGCTTCTAGTAAGTGCTTGGTAAGCAATGACAGACTCCTACCATTAATTACAAAGACGCAGCAGGAAAGCATGTTTCTAGGCAAGGACTTTTGTTTCACTTGAGAAAAATGGAATTTATTTGGGGATAGAAGAGCTTAATTTTATTTTATTTTTTTGGCAATCAAGCTTCCCATGCTGCCCCCCCCCCCCCCCCCCCAACAGCATCTATGTAGTTCTGCCCTGGAGCTTGATATGCAGACTGAACTGGCCTTGAACTCACAGAGATCCTCTTGCCTCTGTCTTTCAAGTGCTGGAATTAAAGTCATGAATCACCATGCCCATCCAAGCATCTGACTTTAAAAAGCATTTATTTT